>OZ023180.1:14588688-15114651 GCA_963995505.1 Hypericum androsaemum
TGTCAGCTTCGGGTACTCCTCCCTCTTGCGACACTCCCCAGTATACTTAATTCTCGGAATGGCGTTGTTCGGAGCTGGTTCCCGAGATTGCATTTGCAAGCTTTTACATTTAGAATAGCTTTCGTCTCTTCAAAGAGATCGGGGACGCCTTCGAGCAGCTTATCAGCACAATTCTACGCCACACTTTACCAATGACCGAGCGAATATTACCCAGCGGTCCAAACTTTGATGTCTCGTCTCGTGTAGGAGGAATGTAAATCATGTAATACAGCTACAGAACATACATATGAACCCTTCTGGTGCTGTTTATCATGTCTTTCTGTTTGCTGGAGGGTGCTTGTTCACGCATGATTGGTTGGGCCTAGGTGAGATAGATAGTGGGTAGGGCCTGGGCCGCGGATATGTTAGCATGTTTGATCTGAACCCGTGCGGGCCTTTTTTTGGTCGGGGCCTACGATTTGAACTCGAGACTTTTGTGTTCAATAACTCTAACTCGAGAATAACCAAAATGCACTATTTAAGTGAAGAAGAAAGCAACTCATTATCTATCTGTTCTTTTATCCGAAGAGAAAGAAGCCTCAACTCGGTCCACTTTCATCGCTAATCAAGAATCTTTTTAAATTGGGGATTACGTATTGACATAATAAAGCATCAGGGACAGCGAAACGTGTATAGGATCGGGGCCCACCGCCAAAGTTAGCCAATTGCTTGTCCATACCCCGCAACTACGGATTTGGATTCGCGGGGACTACATAAAAGCCATCCCCATGGTATGGACTAAATATGGACCTTTAGATTTGATCAAATTCTTTTTTTATAGATCTGACGGCCATAATCTGTTGAGGGTATTTTTGAGTTTTTACCCAAACATACTCATTAGGGTTCCACCATTTTCCTATATAATCTCAAAAAAAAAAATCATCTCCCGGCATCGATCTAAAATCATCTCCCCAAATCGGCATCATCTCCCCGATCCCGATCCCCCCCTCCCCGATCCTTCCCCTCCTCCCCCCAGCTCCCCTCCCCGATCCCCTCCTCCCCCCGGCTCCCCGATCCCGATCCTCCCCCCCTCCCCGATCCCGATCCCCCCCCTCCCCGATCCTTCCCCTCCTCCCCCCGGCTCCCCTCCCCGATCCCCTACTCCCCCCGGCTCCCCTCCTCCCCCCCGGCTCCCCTCCCCGATCCTTCCCCTCCTCCCCCCGGCTCCCCGATCCCGATCCCCCCCTCCCCGATCCTTCCCCTCCTCCCTCCTGGCTCCCCGATCCCGATCCTTCCCCTCCTCCCCCCCCGGCTCCCCGATCCCGATCCCTCCCCTCCTCCCCCCCGGCTCCCCGATCCCGATCCCCCCCTCCCCCCCGGCTCCCCGATCCCGATCCCTCCCCTCCCCTCCTCCCCCCCGGCTCCCCGATCCCGATCCTCCCCCCCTCCCCGATCCCGATCCCCCCCCACCCTCCCCGCCGCTTCCCCCGTCCCCCTCCCGCGTCCCCGTCCCCGTCCCCGCCCCACCTGCCCCCTCCCTCCCGCCGCTCCCCCCCGCCGCCCGCTATTTTGTTTCTTCTGTATGTATTTGCAGTCATTTAAACCAGATTAGATTTCTGTTGGTTTGGTACTTCTGTATGTACATATCTTCTGTACGGTGATTTTCTTTTCCTCTCTGTAATTGTATTCTTTGTGGGTGAAGGTGAGATTTGGATTGTTGGATCTATTTAGATTTGAACTTAGTGCTTAAAATTCTAGCAAAAATTCATAGATGAATGATACCAATATTAAAGTAGAATGACACCAATATCCTAGAACGATGATACCAATATTCGAGAAGAATGAAACCAATACATTCAAATGGTATATATTTTCACTTATAATGAGATACCAATATCGGAGAAGATGAAAACCAATATCACGGTGGAATGAAACCAATATTAAACCAATAACATAGAAGATGGAAACCAATATCATAGTAGAATGAAACCAATATCATAGTAGAATGAAACCAATAACATAGAAGATGGAAACCAATATCATAGTAGAATGAAACCAATATCATAGTAGAATGAAACCAATAGCATAGAAGATGGAAACCAATATCCGAGAAAATGGAAACCAATATTCCCATACTTGTATTTATTGCTGATATTTTTTTTATTTATTTTAATTATTGTATTTCCAATATTGCCCCTGTCCCTTTCGGTGGGGATTACCCATGTCCCCACTGAATTTGAACCCCGCAACTACTGATAACGATTTAGATGAAAAAAAATATTTTTTAATTTAACTAAAATTTATCTAATTAAAATATGAATTAATCGATATTGCCGTTTAGTTTAAGACGGAAAATATTCCTACAACGCAACCCAATCATAAAACGCCTAACGTAACGTGTCAACATTAATGCTTTCCCCCAAATTAAACAAACAAAAAAAATCCCTAAAAAAGAACAGCACGCCATAACCATATCATAACCGCCTCCATCCTCCTCCTCCTCCAGTCGCCCACACGCAAAAAAAATAATGTGCTGCGAAGATTGCAGGCCGCTAGGGTTCCTACTGGGACTCCCCTTCGCCTTCCTCTCCCTCCTCATCTCCATCGTCGGCGTCATAATCTGGATCGTCGGGTTCGTCTCCCTCCTCCCTCCATCTAATTGTCGCGTTTTTTTTTTTCCAGATCTAAGGTTTTAATTGGATGTGCAGGTTGCTGCTGACGCTGATATGCCCGTGTTGCTTGTGCGTGACGGTTATAGTGGAGCTGGCGTTGGAGCTCATCAAGGCTCCCCTCCACGTCATGGAGTGGTTCACTTCCAAGATTCCTTGTTGATTCCATTTTCCCCCCTCTCTCCCTCTTAGGTTCCGTCTTCTTCTTCTTCTTCTTCTTTCCCCTTTTCTGAGTATTGTAATATTTGGGAGAGGCTCTTTGGGTTTGGCCGGAATTGGATTCTGATCGCTCTGTGCTTTCTGGTATATTGTTGGAAGCTGCACACGCAATCGGACGGTCGGTTGTTTCTTGTAATTTAGTTTTCGTATATCTGTTGTCGTATTTACGAACAATGACTATTTAATTGTCGTATTTACGAACAATGACTATTTAATTAGTGTTTTCTTCTTACATAGGACAGTTGAAGCAGGGTCCCTCTTATTTCACTATTGGCACAAGATAAATAACAAGCTAAACACAATAACACCAAATCAGACAATCACACTAGTGAAGTAAATACACTACCTATTGACCAATGTGGTCTACTTCTCCTTTGGCAGACACCTTTCAGTATCCGAATACTTGCTAGATTTACTAATCTAGACCGAATAATCTAGACCGCTTAACCAAAAAGAGCACCGTGCTCAAGTGTCAGGCAATCCGGGGAGGCACCAGCAAAATCAAACAATCATAACAGTGAAGTAAGGACACTACGTACAAATCTAGACCATTGGTGACCAATGTGGTCTACTTCTCCCTCTCTTGGTAGAATCATTAAATAATCCAAACACTCAGTGGACCGACTAACCAAAGAGAGCACCGTACAGGAGCTGGTTCCAAGTGTCGGGCAATCCGGGGAGGCACCAATGGCTGCAATCCTTGCCGGTGTGGTCGCCGCCGTAGAATGAAGGGTGTGCGTCTTTACGGTACTGGGAGAGAGTGGTCACGTCCAGAAAGTAAACGGGCTTCTTGATCCTGCTCAGCACTTTGTTCACAATGTACCACGCCATTGGTGTTCCTGCTGGGTACTTGCTTCCCGAGAACGGCTGCGTCTCACCAGCACACGACTTGGAAGGCTCGTCCCAATCCTTACCCCTGCAAGTTTGTTAGCTCGTATTTTAGGTCCGAATACGAAGATTCTATCAGTTTAAAGAGAAATTTTGGGATGGAAATGTGCTTACTCGTAATGAGTGGGAGATATGCCAAGGAAGAAAACTTTGGTCTTTGAAGGATCAACATTTAAATTGACCCATCTGCCCCACGTTGTTAGTCCTTTGTAGTAAGCAATGAATCGGTTCATATCTTTGTACAGTTTGTTATTCTCTTCCATATAATCCCATCTGCACATACAAAAAACACCAACATCCCAAATTAATTAATTTTTCGTTGTACTCTAAAAAATTGAACGGAACTTTAACGAGGAGGGGAATTTAATTAAATAAATTGTATAGCTTACGGTTGGTCTCGTCCAGTGTGAGTCCACCAGTGCCACGAGTTGAACACCAACATGTCCATGCCTAGCCATGCCTTTCCGTCGGTGATTGAGTCAAGTTTCAACACCGTTCCAGCTGGCTCGCTTACAAGGTCAACGAGGAACGGCGTACGATATAGTAAAATCTGAAGGCCATAATCCTGCGCACCAATTTTAATATAGTTTACGTAACTCGAATTTGAAATATCTCATTTATTTAAAATAATTTGATTTACAGAAGATGTGTATTAACATTCATGTATTTACTAATTCGATTGACACGTGTTACAGTGGAGAACGCCTACAAATTACTATGATATACAGGTGGTCCGTTCTTGATTACTACAAAGTAATAAAACCACCGTATAAGTCAAGAGGAAGTACAAAATGAATGAAGATATCTGTAGTCTTAAATAAAGTAGAAAGAGTTAGACCTCAATCGATTCTAGGTTTGGGAACTCTAGACGAACCCCATTCACGTGATAAAAGGCCGTGGTTTGAGGAACTCTTATTTTTGGATTCTCACTAACTTGATTTCTTTCTAGTGTGTAATTGGAGGTCGTTGTACTTTTGGCAGAGTCACATTAGGAAAATGTGCTAGATAGCACTTATTTTTATTTTTTTAACTTAGATACATATTTATCTAGTATTTTAGATGCCTAAGATTTGTACGAATTATACAATTGGACGTAATTACATTTTGATAGATTTAATACAAATTTATTTATAAAAAAAACTCTAGATATATTAAACAAAATGTATGGAGCGAAGAGAAACCAAATTAAACAACTCTACGGAAACGCAGAAAATGTTTTCACATCAACAATTTATTATTATTATTCTAGGTTTATCATGATATATTATATTCTATCCTCAAGGAAAGAAGGTCAATTATATTATACTATTAGCAGTAGACAGTGGCAAATTTATCTGGTCCCCAAATTTATGGGTGCTACTTTTTTCTTCCCGATTAAAACATTCCTATTGTTCAAAATATGCCACGTTAGTTAATATCTGGCGTTTTTGTGCACGCAACATATGCAATTTGACTTCAGGAGAGAGAAAGCCATTTGCTGTACATTGATTTGTCCAAGTCCAAGTTTAAAAATTGTGGAGCCGCTTTCTTTGTCGTAATGTGTGGAAATTCCGAACCATATATTAATTTTTTAAATCCTTAATATTCTGGATCGTTGGTGAATCATTTTTTATGAATAATCTTTTTAATAATAAAATTTTCATTTGTTGAATTTAAACATAGAATTTTAGAAATCTAAATCCAAAATTTTTACCACACGAAAGACCCGCCCGTGCCGTGAAAATCAACAAATTACAAATGGACCACCAATCACGCTCTCCCACTTTCAGATTTTTGTCCCGGTTGGTGCCGTCCGGGACTAGAAAAACGGTACTTTGAAATGGCAAAATTTAATCTCTTTTTGTATGAACAGTAAAATTTAATTTGTGAAGCACACAATCACACTTTCCCAAAGTTCAAAAGCCTTTGAGACAAAGACACCACAACAGAACACATGCATGCGCTAGTAGTCTCCAGGTAATCATACTAGCTAATAATTAAAGAATTCTCGACAATATTTAATTATGAATTAAGCGTTTTGAAAGAAAAACTAACCTCGAATGTGACCGAAGAAAGGACCTTGGTCCTTACAAGAGTGGTCTTGGCGTTTGGCGCCCACGAATGTAGCAAACATGCAAGGGATTGCCACTGGTTCAGACTCAGCGAGTCGCCCACAAACATTATCTTCTTCCCTCTCCATTTCTCCATAAAATACACCCCATTGAACCTGAAGATTAACAAAGTTATACATACTTTTTTTTGGCCAAAATGGTGTGAATATATATATATATATAGAAAATTTTACCTGGGTAAGTTGCAGGAAAAAGGCTGCCACCTATACATGAGGTAGGTGGAATCAGGACGACCGTATTTTTGGCAGTTGAATTCTGGATCTATGAAGGGACAGTGGGAAGCAGAGTAGAGAGGATAAGAAGGATCAAGAACCCATTTCCCCTGAAACCAATTACAGCTACTTCTTGCTGCTAGTAATTCGTTTCCTGCATTTGTTGTTGCATTGGTATTTATTTGGGTATAAGTGTTGGTGCTCTCTGCTTTCCTGGTTGCTGCTGCTGCTGTTTGTTGGTGAGATATTAACAAGACCAAAGATAGAAACACTTCTGCTTTCAACTGGAAACCCATTTTCACGGGTTCCCAATCGGGAAATTGTTTCCTCTTTTTTTTTTGCGGGAAAAGGACGAGGAGTTGAGGAAAAGTTGTAGTATCTATATATAATGCTGGAGGAAGAGAGAGAGAGAGAGAGAGAGAGAGAGAGAGAGAGAGCTTTCAAATGGATGCAATGCAATGGTATTTGTTATCCAAGGGTAAACCGTCGAGCCGGCTCATTTTAACGCACGGATTTAACTCAGCGGGGGTAAATTCTTCGCTTGAATTTCGGGGCGAGCTTGTTATTATGATAGTGATGTTTTTTTATATTATTTAGTTTCTCAATATTTTTGTTAAATTTCTTCGGATAAATATTTAATATTATTGTGTTTCTAACTGCTCGAACTCTAGAACTTTTTGTTAACCAATTGCTATGATAGTTATGTCTCGCTCTAATTGAATTAATTAACTTAATAGTAGTTTGACAAAAAAAACTATAAACCTCTAAATATGAAAGAATTGTGCATTGTTTATGGAAATAAAATTTTTTTAATCTTCAAAACTTTGATACAATTTGTTTTTTAATATTTTTCTACATTTTAACCTTTTTAAGGGGCAAAATAACTTCTATCACTATTAATTACTTATATTAGACTAACTATTTAATGTACCATTGTTGAGGTACAAAAATAATCTCGGCATTGTCAACATATTTTGAGGTATTCAGTGTGATCTCAAAGTGACCGGGTGACCAGTGACCGATGTGGTCTCAAAGTGACCGATGGGCAGTATAGTCTCAAAGCGATCACTTTCGGTTTTGAGTTGGAAGAGATTGTCGATGGTCTCCCCTCCATTGAGTCCAATGATGGTCTTACTTGGTCAAAATCGGTGACGATAGACCGCTTTGTTGTATTGTCCTTGGTTCACTTGGGCTTGTTCCTTGGATGACAATGTCCTTCCGTGATAATTGGCCATTACTTTGGACTCGTAGGTTAGAATAAGGAGATTCTTCCGGCTATAGAAAGGCGACACATGTATCTACAACTTCGTTTTGAAGAGCCTTGCCTGATTCAGGTCAGAAGCGGGTCTAAACAAAGTGTCAAGTCTCGGTGTTAGCATACTCGATGAGTTCTGACAGACTTTGATAGATCAGCGGTAGATTTTGACTCAGAAATCGGATTGAGCTGATTCTTTCAGATATGGAAAGGCAAGACAAAGATCTAAAACTTTGTAGTTTACGACTTTTTCTGATTCGAAGCATAAGATGGTCAAAAGTCTACTTCAAACTGATCCCACTCCGGACCAGTTCGGTCCGCTTCCCGCTTTGGTCTGCTTCCCGCTTCCAAGACCAAGGCGGGAGCCAGGTTCCGTCCGCTTCCCACCTGCCTGGGTGACACTTCTCGGTAAAATGCTCATAACTTTCTATTTGGAGCTCAGGTTGAGACGATTCAAGTTGTTGTGCGAAGCCAAAATATAGATCTATGACTTTGTAGTTTGTGATGTCTTTGGATTCGGGGCGAAAGTAGGTCAAAAATATAGGTCAAGGCAGGAGGACGCTTTAGTCCTCAAGGTGGGAACCCGGATGTACGCTTTGATCTACAAGGCAGAAACCCGGACGTACGCTTTAACCTACAAGGTGGGAGCTTGGATGGTCACTTTGACCTTTGAGGCGGGAGCCCGGGTTGGACACCTTTGCCCTCGAAGTGATATGTCCGGGTTGAGCGCTTCGGCCCGTGAAGGCGATATGTCCAGGTTGGGCACTTCGGTACATGAGGTCGATATGTCTGGGTTGGACACTTCGGTCCATAAAGTCGATATGTCTGGGTGGACGCCTTAGCCCTAAAGGCGAGAAGGCGATTTTGAGCTTATAGACGGGAAGCCAACTTGGACTTTATAGGCGAGAAGGTAATTCGGGACTTATAGGTGAGAAGGTGATTCTAGACTTATAGGCGGAAAGCCAACTTGGGCTTTGTAGACGAGAAGGCAGTTTCGAGCATATAGATGGGAAGCCAACTTGGACTTGGCAGGACGGTATACCGCCTTATTGACAAAAATGGGAGGTCGGTTCTACTTTGAGAGCCCGGGCATGAGGCCCATTTGGCCCTCGTAGGCGAGAAGGTGAGGTCTCGTATTGGGCCTAAAGGCGAGAGGTGATGGGGTTTGGTTTGGATCTCTCGACTTGTCGTCTAAGTCCGTGTTGGACTTTAAGGCAGTAGGCGGTAGGCTCGGCCCGCTTTGGACTTATAGGCAGGAAGGGGCTTTCGCCTTAGAGGCCCAAGCAGGAGGCTCATGCGGAAGGCAAGGGTCCGTTTTGGACTTTGACATGAGAGGACTCGGGCGGGAAGTTCATTTTGGTCCATGTAGGCGGAAAGTTGTTTGGGCGATGACGGGCTTAGGACGAGTTTTTCCATGGAAGGTTCGAGAGGGTCAAAGTGACTTATATTTTTCTAAGTAGAACCGGGATTTTCAAGATACGAATAAGAGTTTGGGTCGCAGTTGCTTGGTCGGCACGGCCGGGATATTCCTATTCGAAGACGGGATTTGTTCATTTGAGGAAGACGATTTAGATTTTCCTAATATAAGCCGGGTTGATTTGGAAACAAAATATTCATTCAGGACGAGATTTCTTGCACGGGAAGGATGAAGCTAGGTCAGGACGTGCTATATAAAGGGAGCTCGGGTGCCGGAGAAGGACATCACCAACACATCAAACAATACTATCATTACTTATCTTTTTTCTTAGCTTAGCCCGTAGTTCTTTTTTCTCCCTCTCCCTTAAATCGAACGTCTAAGATTCTTTATCTCTTTTTTTACCCATTTTGTTAGGCCGACCTTGGGACGATCACTCCAGACTGTCACAGATTACTTGACGTTCTTGTACCTCTTTTCTCCGCAACAACCATAATCATAAGTATTAAGTTTGAGTTTGAGAATACGAGTGGAAGAGTTTGTCCAAATACTCCACGAACAAAAGTAGTCGATCAATAGAGATACCAAATAATTTTGACGAAAATAACCATTTTAACCTTTGAGACATTAAAGAATTGTATTTACTTTGCTTACGGGGATATATTCGTTAAGTTAAAATTTTGATATGTTTAGATTGTTAGATTTTTTAATATATTTAATTAAAATTTCTAAATAATAAAACCATTTCTAATTTTGATCCGGACCAGTTGTAGCAAAACATACTCATGATTTGGATTGGCTCTTTCCGACCCTTTACTTTGACAAATATAAAAACCATGATGACCTTGATTCTGAAATAATGGGCTACATTGTTCCCTACTCAAGAAAGCCTGATAAAATGTTATCCAAAAGCAATTCTATCTTTTTTGCCTTTCTCCGCAGCCTCAACCTTTTTTATTACAGAAAAGCTTTTTTGAATTAATTAGATGCCACAACGGCGATTAGGTTTGTGATTTTTTTTGAATCAAAATTCTAATATGGTATTAGAAAAAAAATCGTTTCACGAACTACAAGACAAACAGTTTCACAGGATCTGAGATAAAATATTTAAGTTTCCGTTGACATGAACGTTAAATTGTGCTAACTTGAGCCTACTAAGTCGAACATGCTTCATTTGAGGGGATATATTGAAATTATCAATTGTTAGTTGCGAAATTTTTTTTTATTGTTAAATTTTATTTCGGGAGGACTCTCCTAATAATATATTTTCTATTGGCTAGATTTAAACTCAATAAAAAATTAAATCTCTTATGGATTATTAGACTAAAGATTAAATTTGGAAATTTCGTGATTGTTATAATGTGTCCTTTATCTCTAAGGTTGTCCTAATGAGTATCGTTTATTTATGGACCAGCAGCTTTCATCCCACCTAACAAGTTGTTGCTTGGCTCTAACAGCTAGGCTGCTGCATTTTTTAAAGAAAAAGAAAAAAAAATGATGATTGATGAGTAAGTGATACGTCGGATTACAGAAGGACGATGCTCTTTTAGCCATTTATCACTGATGGGTTAATAAAGAATTACAATGTGTGGAAATAGCTTTTAAAAAGTTTCACGAAATTGGGTACTTGTATAAAGGATGTACAAATTGGGTACCTTTATAGGGGATGTGATGAATTCGATGTATTGAACAACATTCACTTCTTTTGCGCTAACGTGAAACGTGATGAACGATTTTTTCGGAAATACTCTTACTAATTTATATTAGTAAAAACAATAAAATTTTAATTATCAAATTTTAACAGGAATACATTTAGAGGGATTGACCCCGAGAGACCGATGGCGTATATTAGAACAATTCAATAGATCTATGTAGTCTGGAACTTTGTGAAAGATGAGTTGATCAAAGTGACAAAAAAAATTTAAAGAAATTCTCTTCAAAAAATCCTAACCAGAGGCCACGTCGTCCTCTTCATTCCTCATGAAATTCCTTTTCAAGGCTTGTTGAAGCATAAAAATATATCTTGGTGTCGGGTTCGAGAGACCGTCGAGTGCCTTGGGTATTTGGAGTATTTTGGGTGTGTAGAGCGCCTTGAAAGTTTGTAGGGATGGCAGAAATACCCATACCATGTGGGTCAAACCCTACCCTTACCCTACGGGTCTAGGGTATGTTGATTTTGACTGGGTTTAGAATAGGGTATGGGTATGAAACTATGTTTAGAAGTAGGGTCTAAGGTAGGGTATGAATCCATAGTTAGATCTTGTGGATCAGACCCTACCCTTACCTTTTTACCCTATTTTAGACTGTACTCTAATTAGATCATAGTTAGACCCTATTGATAATATATGTAATATATTTTATGGTTAACTTTAATATATTTATTATGTTATTAGACAAACAGCTTAGAAGATGTCGTGAATGATGGATCACTAAAAGCCGACATTCTATATATTTTTTTGAATTATTTATGTACCTTGAACTATTGAAATTAAATTACAAAATTTGATGTTTCATTAATTTTCTATTGAATGTTGATGTGCAACGTAGTAGATATCTTGAATTTATTTAAATTTTATATAAAAATTAATTTTTGATTAAAAATTATCAAAAAGTAGAACGTTAAAGGGTCAGATCCTGCAGGCCCTAGGTCTCCAAAAGGGTAGGGTATGAATCTAATAATAAAAAATTTGTAGTGTCGAGAGTAAGGTATGGGTCCAACTAAAAAAACTAGGGTATGGGTAGGGTCCTACCAATACCCTACCCTACCCTACCCATTACCATCCCTAGATGTTTGGAGTGACTGGGTGTGTGGAGTGCCTTGGGTATTTTAAGTGCCTTGGCTGTGTGGAGTCGGTAACTTGGTTTGGGTACTTAGAGTCACCGACTTACAAGAGGCCTTCGATTGGCTTCGAGTACTTAGAGTCAACGACTTACAAGAGGGCTTCGTTTGGCTTCGGGTACTTAGAGTTAGCGACTTACAAGAGGCCTTTGATTGACTTCGGGTACTTAGAGTCTGCAACATGAAGCAAGTTCGAGGAGGCTGAGGTAGTGGCTGTCCTTCCTCTTGACAGTCAGCAAGTTTTTCCCTCTAGGTAGAGGGAGTGGGCTATTTTCCTCTTGGGAAAGGGAGAATTGGTAATTTTTTCTCTTGGAAGGGGGAGCGGATAACTTTTCCTCTGAGAAGGGAGTAATTGGTACTTTTCTATTTGGAAAGGGAGTAATTGATAATTTTTCCTCTTGGAAGGTGGAGTTGGTAATTTTCCCTCTTGGAGGGAGAGATGATAACTTTTCTCTTTGGGAAGGGAGGAATTAGTAAGTTTTTCTCTAAGAAGGGGGAGTTGGCAATGCTTCCCTTCGGGTAGGAGAAGCTAGCAATTTTTTCCTCTAAATAGGAGAAGTCAGCGAATTTTTCCTCTGGGTAGGAGGAGTTGGCAAGGTTTCCCTTCGGGTAAAGAAAGCTAGCGATTTTCTCCTTCTAGGGAGGAGAAGTCTGCGAGTTTTCCTTCTTAACAAGGGGGTTGACACTTTCGGGTTCAACTATGAAGAGTGTCGCAAGCTACGGCATGGAGACCTAAGTAGACTGGGACGTTAAGAGGCCCGGGTCTTAGGAAGGTTGAAGAGGCCAAGCATGGTGGGACTCTCGAGTGGTGGAGATAGACATGGGCTCCGTGAAGGACGGGATAAGAGTAGAGAGTCTGGAAAACTCGGGTCGTTAGAGTCATGCATGGCGACGGACTCGGGGAAGCAATTGACCGCCAAAGATGGGAGAGGTTTCTGGAGAGAAGTTCGGGTCCGATAGTGATAAGGCTTGAGAGAGTTCTGGCTCAAGTAAGGATAAGTGTTGGAAGGAGATGAGCTTGAAGTCTTTGAGTCTGACTGGGACACGGCTTAAGAGAAAGGAGCAGGGTCGGCCTACCTCGTCTATATAAGCAAGGGTCGGGCAAGGCAAAAAAATCCACAAATCAAATCATAAAATATCTCAAGCTCTGACTTTTTCTCGTAGGTTAGTCAGTAGGTAGGTAATAGTCTCGGCCTCGGCCACCTTTTGTTACCTTTAGCGTTAGACCGACCTTGGGAAGAGCGCTCCAAGCCTTCACGAGTTCGTTCTTGACGTTCTCTCATTTTTTTCCCCAACAAGGCTGGAACATTGTTTGCCTGTAGCTGGCTTTCTTTTTTGCCATAGTTGGCTTTACTTGTTTGGACCCTCAGCTTCCACCTTCATATACCTCCCTTTCTCCCCTCTTTTTTTTGTTTTGTTTTTTGGGTCCTCTTGAATCAGATAAAGCTAAGCCCATCACGGATCCGGCTTACGCTCACCTCTCCAGAACTTTTCACAGTCAGTAGCCGGTCTGCTGAGCTAAGATCGTCCACCTCTACTTGGCTATTGACTGTATCGTCCACCCGAAAGGGTTAGTGATTATCGATCTCCCCTCAGGTCAGAGCCATTTAATTTTTCCATTTTTATGTTTCTTGTTTTGGATTTATCTGCTTTATGTCCGTGTTTTGAAATATGTTATGTGCTAGCTAGTTTTCACTTGGATAAGTGTGATCTAAGATCCATGTGGATCTCGTTGTCTATCCCGCTGATGTAGGGGTTAAACTTGCTTCAGTTGGACTCGTCCGACCTTAGTTAGGTCTATGTAATTCAGTGTTCGTTAACCGATGTTTGTATCGACAGTCACTCAGTTAGGTCAATCTTCTTAGAAAAGTCGTCACCTCTCGTAGCTATTAGTGAAGTCATGAAAACTAATTTTAGCACTTTGTCACTAACAAAATTATACACATTATCTATTACATTCCTTGTTATCTATTACACGTTATGTCTATCTTATCCTCTATTCGTCTGTCTTATATACTTTGCTTTCATATTTTGTAACCCTTCTATTATTTAATATTAAAAAAGTAATATATAGTGTTGGAATTTTATAAGTGAACTTCTGGTAACACCCATGATGATCCGTGAGATGTGAGAGTCATGACTTTTGGAATCTTCTCGCTTTCCTTGAAGTCACATCCTTTGGAGTTCTTTATAAAGAAATGACTTCTTCCTCCTGGAGACAAACAAAAAATATAGAAAAGGAAAAGAACACTACACTTTTTTTCGGAGACAAATTCTCTCTAAACCCTTCGAACATTTAGTCGTTGGAAACAATCCTCGCTTTGAGTACATGAGCAAGTACTCAACCAATGACGAACTTCCGGTTATGATCCTATGAATAAAGCTATGAAAAATTTGCGCTTCAAGAGATAAGTTTCTCTTTTATTAATTTTAGGATTTCTATAATTATAATTGTGATTGTGATTATATGCGCATAAAATACTTATGATAGTTTCTAAACGAGTAAATCTTTCTGATAGTTTCTAAAAGAGTACAAATGTTAAAAATGATACTAGGCTGTCTGGGCAGGAGACACCGACTATCTTAATAATATTTATTCTCTGCATTATTTATAAAGTTCGAGTTTTACATTATTTTAAAAAATTACAAATATACAGTTACTTGCTTTTACTTATACTATGACAAGAGGACAAAGAACAGTGAGTCTCCACTGGGGCTTGGGTCATGAATGATGTATTTCACTTACACTGGTCATTGCAACAATTTCTGGGAAAAATCATTGTAGGGTAACCTGAAAGAGAGAGTACTCAATAATGGATGGTTTCCCATTTTACAGGACACGTTTGGTTGTATTGATTAGGATCTCTATCATTGCTTAAAAGAATTATTTTAATATTAAACTTAGAAATATAAAGATGTAACAATTTGGTTGTGAGGAAATTATAACTGTTTGAGGGCTATTTTATTTCAAATTTAAATTGATAAATATTCGGATATTGATAATTTCGAACCATTTTCGGAAACATCAGCAAGGCTTTTATTAGCCGGCTATGCATCCTGCTTGAGGTAATTTCGTTTCACGTAATCGGTCAGAGAATCCAGGAGTTGGTAACGAGTTTGCTTAAAACTAATAAGTGGCTGGGAGTCATAGATAAGTAGTCTCGTACCCATGCTGGAATCCCTACCAGGAGGGACGCTAATCTTGGAGTTTTGCAACAATTCATGTATGGTCTAATGGATATGGTGTCAGTCCTTAAGCATGAGGTGGAAGGATCGAATCCCATGACTGTCTAAGATCCAAAATTGTAGAAACAATTTAAATCTCACAAAAAAAAATCTTGGAGTTTTGCGATAATCATACCGCCCATCGCTGTCAATTTTGCAGCAAAATTTGTTACGCAAGTCACAACTGATTATCATGGAATCGAGATAAGGACAGCAAGTTGGCAGTGTAGACATCCGTTGATTATGCAATCTAATTAGAAAGTAGTATATTTTCAGAATAGGAAGATACATATCTTTTTAGGTGTAACCCTAATCTTAGCAGAACCCTACCTGTTGTATATATACTACGATTGATTAATGAGAAAGCAACTATTAAGCTCCTCATATTTTTCAAAATTTTCACCATGCATGTACGACAAGGTTTATTATTGTAATACTCCAGATACATTAAGAAAGTCTTGATATGTTAAAAAATGTGTAATACATCTATATTAACAAGATATACCTTTTTATGGTAGTCATTATTTGATAACTCAAATGTTAAGTGAGCTTCGCAAAATAATTTAAAGATGGTTGAACTTCTAGAAAATTTATCAAGATACGTGTGAATGTTAATAAAATAATTTGAAAAAGATTTGTGTTAGTATGTGGACAATTGCTCAAATCACATGATGTTAAAAGTCTCGTACACTTGATGATAAGTGGGTGGTATTGTAGATCGAGTGTATCGTTATTTTATGAGACTAATACAAGGTGGTATGATGAAAATCTTTGGTTTTGCTCTCTATAGAGACTACCCCGTTGAACTCCACATCATATAGGAACTAATTTTGTACCTAGATTTCTTTCGGTAGGATTGGGACACTTGCCATATCCATGTGAATAACATAGCCTTCCTTTGTTACTATATATAAGAAATATATTCATTTATAAAAAAGTGTAATCTGTATGAAATTTTTTCTCCTGTAATTTAATTTAAATCAAATTTAGATTAGTTATTTTAAGTAGGTTCGGAATACTAAGAAGTTCAGACCTAAAAGTTAGTAGTGTACTCAAGAGTTACCCTAATTTGACAACAGAAAAAATATGAGAAATTTTCTATTATAAAAATGATTACGATGTAATCTCTCGGTATGATACTTAAAAGTTAATCAATGACAATAAAGTGGACCAATTTTCTTTTGTTGAAACCATCCCAGTATTCTGACTCTAAGCTCAAAATATCTATAATCATTAGAGTAGAAAAATATCCTTGTCAAATTTATATTATGTTGTACTTTGAACGTTCAAACTCAATAATTCTAATTAGTTTAGAAACTTCTCTTATCTAACTGGTTTTTTAAACTATCTAGTATTTTAAAAATTATTAGACCGGAAAGGCGAAAAATAGTTGTAAAGTTTTTTATACTAAACTTTAACTTTATTAAATTCGAAATATATGATTAAATTAAAATAAGTTATTGCATGTTGACGTAAGTGTTTAGTGATTATCAGTTAGTTTGTGTGCCGGATAGTTATCAATGTTTTAATAGTATTTAGGTGGGTTTTACTTTTCCAAGGATAATTAAATTCCGGGACTTTTTTGTCCATCGAAATCAGGCGGCTGCGTGGTCCTTATTAGGAAGTTTCGACTTTCGAGGGATGGATTTGGAAGATCAAATTCAAAGTTGTTCTATTTTGATGAAAAGATCTCGAGTTAAAATTTTTGTGAATGCAATAATATTATATATTTGTTGGAAGAACTTTATCATTTTTTAAAGATCTCATCTGAGTCTAACCTTAATTAGTCGCTCAATAAATATCTGAATGACAAGTGGTAAAAATAAAAAAATCAAAGAGAACGTGGCAGTCACCACATGGATGATGTTACGTCACAAACGTCCTCCATTGGGATTGATTATTTTATGTGTTTGGCCTATTCAAATCCTTGTGAGGTTGCAAGTAACAATGGTCCATCTTATTTTCTATGTATAATTGCTTTCTGGTTTACTCACCACCATGGTGTTAAGAGATTCAATAACGGCCATAATAATGTTGGATATTTTCAAAATTAAACATTATAAAGAATTTAACTTGGAGACAAATTTATTTTCTATTTTTTAAAAAAATTGGATATTAATCGGGTCGACTAATTTAAATTAGAGTATGATAAAATATTGGGTAAATTACTCTCAAGTCCTTGACCTTTGATCATCCTTCCCCTAGGGTCCCTGGCTTTTGCAAAATGATTGTCCCTTCCCTAAGTTTTGATGATAATAGGCTCTCGGGTGCTTAGAGTCGGAATATTCTTTTTTCTCCGGTGAACCCCCACTTGAAATGACCAAAATACCCTGCTTTGTAAAAAAATCTTCTTCACTTCATCTTCTTCTCTTATCTACCTCGAAATCCAAAAAAAAAAATCTTTGATTTTAAGAACATTCGTAGACAATTAAAACCACCATCACCTAAAATGAGTTCTAAGACGAGAAAAGCCCAAGTATATGAATTAAAGTCACCATCTTTCCACAGAGGGAAGAAAACCCCTGACGAATCAATTAAACCCATCACCTAAAATGAGTTCTAAATTGACAGAATCAATTAAAATCACCATCTTTCAACGAATTTGGGTTAGACAACGAGGGATAGCTTGCACTGCTCTGTTGAGGTTGCCCGAAGGTGAGGGGAAGAGGTGGAGACACGTGTTCTTGGGTGGCAAACTCGGGCCGACACGGCGATTGGAGAAGCTCAAGTCCTGATCCGGAAGGGAGAGGAGGAAGCCTAGAGGGGTTGTTGTTCTTTTCGATTGACGACCACATACCGAATGGCCGAGAAGGTGGCGCATGAAACCCCCTGGTACTGTTACAGTAAGCCGATGCTCAACAAGTATTAATTAGTCGAAACGAAGAAAACCCAAATTCCAAATCGAACATGGGCATGAACGCATGAATGGGGATGAACCTGGGCTTCTCTCCAGTAATGAGTTCTTGGTTCTTTCAAAATTAGGGCTTCTTCAGCAGAGGGGATATGGAGGAGAATAGCTAAAACAATAGCAGAGAAGGGTGGTGGTCTCTGACGTTTCGTTTTTCGTTTGATAGCTTAGATTCCCCTGTCGTCTCGATGATTTTAGAAAGTTTGGGTTGTTCAGTTTTAATTTTTTCTAATTAACTTGGATTTTAAAAAATAAGGGTATTCGAGTTTTGATTTTGGAGTTTGATTTTTTATTTTTGATTGGATTTAGAGTTTTGGTCGTAGGAAATCGATGAAGGGGAGGAAGAAGATGAAGGGAGGAAGAAAAGAGAGATTTTTTATTTTTTAAGTGGGAGGACATTTTAGTCTTTTCAAGTGGGGGTTCACGAAAAAAAATGGAATATTCCGGTGCCAGGGACCCGAGAGTCTATTATCATTAAAACTTAAGGACGAGACATTCATTTTTCAAAAGTCAGGAAACCTAGGAGGAGGGTGACCAAAGGTTAGGGACTTGAGAGTAATTTGCCCTAAAATATTTGAATGTTAGCAAAATTACCCCAACCAGCATGTTCCTAATGATTAGAACTAAACCTTTTAGTTAATTTAGAACACTTCACCATACTCAAAAAAATTTGCAAGGCTTTAACCGAATTTTTGCTTCTTTTTATTTGGTTGATGCTTTCGCTTTCTGCATCCACATTTTTCAAAACCTTCGGAGGTGGAGCAACACGAGCTATTTATCATTGATCTAAAATTTGATCTTCTATAATTTCGTAGGAAAATATATTATTTTAAAATTTTTTTCTTATATCCAAAATTCTGCGAACGTTTTGAAGTTAAAGGTACGACTGCTAATAATGATCCACATAAAAGATCTGATGTAATCAAGAGATACATAATAGCCAACACAAAATTTATTTTTTTAAAATTTTTTTGATAAATCCACATATCTAGAAATTCATCTCCAACCATTAGACCTTCTCAAACTCTTTCATTTTAAGAACTAAAAAAATTTATAACACTTTTAACGAATGCACTTGAGATTCATCAAGTCGTTGCAGAAAATTGTGACAAAAGCTCAATTTGACCCATCATCAACTCGAGTAGCTAAGAGAATATGGCCATCAGGCATAAAACAAAAGCAGGCAATAAGCGGAGCAGATTGTGGGATCATCAGACGTAAATTCAAAGCCAGCAGATTAATTAGATTAGAATACACACAAAAGAAATTTGGTTTGTCCTTTTGTGTGGAATATTCCTCCCTCAAAAAATATTTTAGTAACAAGAAGTAGGAAATGGGTGGTCTGACGCATAGTTTTAAAAATGCGGTTTGTCCCCTGAAGCGGTTCGTTTTTGGGTGAAAAAGTTTCCGGTCGAATTATCTATTTTTTGGTCCGATCGGACAGTTTTTAGTCTTGTTCCGATCAGAACTTTTGAAAAAATGCCTAAAATTTATACTTGGTAGACCTAAAATTAGAAATCAAAAACTCTAAAAATCAAAATATCCCAAAATCAGTCTCCCACTTCCGATTCTCTCTGTCCCCCGACACTCCCGCGACCGCTCGACCATAGTCGCCGTCGCCGGCGTCGCCTCCTGCTCCGCTTCCGGCCGGCCATGGAGGGAGGTGGGTTTGTTTGCTTGCTTTGGAACAGAGAGAGAGAAGATAAAAAAAAATAGTGTGGGTTTGTTGCTTCTGCGATGGAGCAGAGAGAGAAGATAAAAAAAAGGTTGTGTGGGTTTGTTTGCTTCTGCTTTGGTGCAGAGAGAAGATAAAAAAAGAGATTATTATTAAGTCTGAGGACCTGTAGTTTTCCTACTAATTGCTGAGCACCTGTAGTTTGGTTATTATTATACTCTCTGATGCCTGGCTCAAGTAAATGACTCAAATACCCATGCAAAAAAATTTTAAAAATCAATTACACTATCTCTGCCGCCGCCGATGACCAACCGAGTAAGACCAACCGAAATCACCCTCATATACGACGGTGGGGACGCGCCGGCGGGCCAGCCGATGACTATTGAGATCCCGTTGACCAACGAGGGGAGTGGCTACTACTTCTCTGGGACCGGCGACGGTGTCCCTTGCACCTAAGGGATGGCGTTCGAGATCTAGGTCATCAAGGGCCTCGGGCTGCCTCCGATCCTCAACCAGCCCCCTCCTATCCCGTCCGCAGATAGTCCTGACTCGTCCTCGTTGACCGAGGGTGTCGTCCCCGTTGAGACGTCGGGAAACAGCGGTTCTCGTTTGGGGACGGCGGTTGGGAAATGATATTCGGGTTTATCTCCAATTGTTTAGATGATGATCAGAGTTGGTGTTCGCCAGAAAAATGGCCGGAGAAGATGATCGGCAATTTTAGTTGACCGGAGCAAGGGCATTTCAATCATTTCAAATATAAGATAAGAAAAAATTGATTAATGACATCAGCCAGCGATCCGAAAGTATAATAATAACTAAACTACAGGAGCTCAGCAATTAGTAAAAAAACTAAATGGTCATCAGAGTCTATTTGATTAAACCCTGGGGTCTTTTCAGTAATTATCTTAAAAAAGGTATGGGTTTGTGTTGTTGCTTCTCGGATGGAGGAGAGAGAAGATAAAAAAAGGTTAGTGGTAGGTTTTTTTGTTGTTGTATAGGGAATGAAGATGCGCCAGAGTGAGGGTGGGTTTGTTTTGTAGTAAATGGGCTGAAAGCTTATTTATTTTCTTACCTATATAATAATGTATGTATATATTTAAAATATTTTATTAAATAAAAAAGTTTTAGTCTGACTAATGGTCTGATCAGTCAGACTAACCAAAAAAAGGGAGAATTTTAGGTCGTACTAAAACCTGTATTTTAAAACTATGGTCTCACGACCTTTGTCTATATTTGTTTTATTTTAATATTTCTTTTTGATGTCGCTATTGTCTTTAATTGTTGGTAGACGCAATTATAGAAATAATTCCTCCAAGCAATTCCGGGACCACAAGATTAAGAACGCCTTCTTAGGGCGGCTCTGGGTTTTATTTGATGAGTATACAAAGTAGTCCGATTAATTAGTTTGTTATGATGTAAAACTCGGGATTTTGAAAATAAAAGGATGGATATAAAATAATAAAAATATAATATGCCATGGATCATGGAGGTAGTTAGTCCATAATCTTCCTGTAATTTGCCACTAAGGATGACAGTGGGTAGGGTAGGGTATTTGTATGATCCTACTCATACCCTAATTTTTTTAGTTGGACTCATTCTCTACCCTCGATCTCACAAATTTTTTATTATTAGATTCATATCCTACCCTCCTGGAGACCCAGGGTCTACATGGTCTGCAGGGTTCAACCTTTTAACGTTCTATTTTTTGATATTTTTTAATTAAAAATTAATTTTTATATAAAATTTATATAAATTAAAGACATCTACTATGTTACATATCAACATTCAATAGAAAATTAATGAAATATCAAATTTTGCAATTTAATTTCAATAGTACAAGATTTTTCCTTTCGAGTTTGAAGTACATAAACAATTCAACAAAAGAAAATTATAGAATGTCAGTTTCTAGTGATCCATTATTCACGATATTTTCTAAGCTGGTTGTGTAATAACATAATAAATAGGAAAAATTATTCTCAAGTCCCTCGGGTTTGCTTAAATATACTCAAAAGTCTCTTCGGTTTGAAAAATGATCTTGTTGTCCCTCTAGTTTGATTTTATTATACGTTCGGGTCCTTGGCGCACGTTAGCAGCTCTTTTTTATTTTTGAATGAAATGACCAAAATACCCTTAGAACAAAAAATAAAAAACTCTGACATCATCTCTTCTTCTTCCTCCTAAAAAAATTCCAATTGTGTAAGAACGCTAAAAAATTTCCAATTCCTCCATTGGAAACTCAGAACAACACCTCAAAAATCCAGACGGCGGGATTGACTCCAATCGCCAGTAGCCCCACACCGACAACGTCATCAAGAACTACTAGAACTCCACCCTCAAGCCCCGACGATATCCTCCCTCGCCGTTGCTCAATCGAGACCCCTTCTTCACTGCGTGTTGGCGACCGGTTGTTGGGCGGCAGCGGGAGCTCGTGCGACTGGTTTGTCTACTCTATCAAGGTCGATTGCAACCCGCCTCCATCGAGTCTCCTCCGACAGCTAATTACGATGATGGTTCCCATAATAACAAAACCATAATCAGCGACGACGATGGTTAATCAGTAAAATCAAGTTCCAAGCTCCACCACCGATTAAAGGGATGATGATGGCGAGGGATTGAGTCGATTCCCCCAAATTCTGACGAGCTTAGGGAAGAATTGGAATTCCCATCTCGGCTCTTGTGGACGAGAATTGAGGGCGTGGAGTGAGACTTCTTGTGGACGATGTGCTAGCCGACAGGGATGCCCATCCCGGCTCGTCGACGGAGGGAGAATGAAGCGAGTCCCGTCTGAGATCATCGAGTCGATAAATAAGAACAAGGAATGCCAACTGGGTTTGGATTTGGTTATAGTTATTTGAGTTTTGTTTAATTATTTTGTTGTTTTTCCTGATATTAATCGGTCTGGGTTTTCGTCGAATACTAGTTTATTTTCGGGTATGACGATGAAGGTACATCGATGAAGATTGGCCTGAGAGGTGGGGAAGGTACGAGGTAGAAGGAGCGACGATGTCATCAATTTTTTATTTTAAGGGTACTTTCGTCATTTCAATGACAAAAATAAACTAGAGGGACAACATGATCATTTTTCAAATAGGGGATCTTTTTAGTATATTTAAGCAAATCCGAGGGACTTGAAAATAATTTTCCCTAATAAATATGTTAAAGTTAATCATAAAGTATATTATATATATTATCAATAGGGTCTAATTAGGATTTAACTATGGTCTAATTAGGGCAGAGTCTAAAGTAGGGTAAAAATGTAAGGGAAATGTCTGACCCACAGGGTCTAACTATTGATTCATACCCTACCATAGACCCTACTTCTAAACATGGACCTATACCCATACCTTATCCTAGACCCAGTCGAAATCAACATACTCTAGACCCGTAGGATAAGGGTAGGGTCCGACCCGCAAGATATTGGTATTTCTGCCATCTCTATTTTCCACTAACAAATTACTCAAAGTTAACTACTCAATGGTCTTTATCCACCTCTCTTCCCTAAAGAAGAGGGGGCACTAGCAAGACATACCTTGGAGTCCATTACTCCATATTAAACCACAATTATGTAAGGGTTTTGTGTAGATTTCCTTGCCATGAATTAGTGTACGAGTTCTTGCGATGAGATTGTATAACTTGTGCACTTACTCGCCGTGAGTTGGTTTGGTATTTGACGATTAACTGATTGTGGTGTATTGTCCCTGTCTTGCTTTGATTAAAAATTCTTTTTGATGTGGTTATGTTTCTGTCAAGCGTTGATGTATTGCTGGTGTTGGGAATGGTGCGATATTGGTGAATTTGATTGGTGATATGGATATGTGATGATTTGCTTGATTGATTCACTTATTGGAATTGTGGTGAGAAATAGAATTGTGTCAATTGAGGTTCGATCATATTTATAAACCGTATAGGACCTAGTGAAGTTATTAATAAGTCCCGCAACGGCGGGGGTGATACGCGAAAACTTTATCATTGAAGGTGATATGATGGTCCCCATAACGGCGGGAGTATTTGCCAGGATCCTGGCATTGGGAGTGATTTGATGGCATAACTTCATTAGGAGAACTCCGGAGTTCCTATCTTCATATCATTTCATTTCAGGTGTTCCTTGGTCTTGTTGTGTCATGGTGTTGATGCATTGTTGTCTGGTTGAAATGGATGTTGGGAGAATTGATTGTTGCACCGTATTTGTTTATTTTCGTTTGTGAAAGGTACTTGGGCCCAGCTTTAGTTTGTTTGTTTGGGCAACTTCAGTAAGTAGCAAAACTCACCCAAATTAGCAATGTGATTTTTAAGAGACAGTGAAGAGTTTCATGAGGATTTGTGATGAAGGCCTAAGAGATTAATTCTCTTGTTTATTTGGACTATATTTCTTTTCCCTGTTTAGGATGCTAGATTGAGAAATTTGAATATTAAAAATGATGTTTCTATTGGCTTCGTGAAGTAATTTGCGTTACTTAAAATTTTGACCAAGGAAACCTTGCAAGACTTGTTGCGATGTAACCCATCTAATTGTTACACGTGAGTTTAAAATTATTGAAACATATTTTATTTGGCTAAAATTAAAATGGACCTTCTATGGGTCTCAAAGGAAAATCGTACCAGGCCTTGCATGATTATTTATGATACGACAGTTATCTGTTATCGAGTTGCGATAATTTAGGTGGTATTAGAGCGATTCCTGATCTCCGAGGAAGGAAAGCCAAAAGGAAAATGGGTTTGAATCAAAACGTATTTGAGAACTGCTGAAAACTAATTTTTAAAAACTATAATGAATATAAATCATTTCTCTTAATTTTTATGTGTATCTTCAACTGAATGCGTGTCTTTGCATATTATGTGTTAGAATATCAGAATGTGCTAAATGAACTTTGTAGTGAGCATGTGTGCAAGTGAAATGGGGTCTTTATATTGTTATTACTTTATATTGATATTTGAACCGATTGCTTGAAATATAATTTTCTAGCAAAGTCTCTATCAATTAGAACATAATTTTTTTATATATGTTAGGAGCATGGAAAGTTCTTTAATTTTTTTTATCTTCGGTTGTTCTTTTATAAGTATAGCAATAAGGTGTTGAGTTATAACTGTTTTAGTGACGGTCTTCATGTTACTTGAGATTGAATGTCAATTTGTGCCTTATTATTTCCCTTTATTTTGTTGAAGAGATGGAAAGGTTAGTTGTTGATATTTATATGAGAAATATATAGGATGGTTAATTCTGAGCGATAGTAATTGGCATGGAACTCATAATATTCGGAAGGGTATGACACGTTAGGTTCTACTAAGTTTTTTTAGTAGTTGTTTTTTGGTAGAAAGTTTTTTTTTGTAGTTTACGAGGTCTTCTCTATCTGATCATCTCAATCATTTTGAGACCGATCGATTATCCAAATTCTTCTGGAAAATACAAAATCTTTTCGTCTAACTGTATAGAGTGTGTCACGTCACCAATGGTCTAGCATACCCACAAATAATGTATTTTTTTAATATCACCAAGTATCGTAGTAGATATCATCTTAATTCAAATGGATGTTTTAATAAGGAATTTGAAATGAGTAGGAATTAATGGAAACATGGAATACACACTAAAATTAAATTAAGAAAATTTCATTTACAAACTGGTTAGGTTAAAGATGGGTATGTCTCTTACTAATATTATCATCGCCATGTTGTCACTATAAGCGTAGGATATGAATAGATGATCATATGAAAAATTTCTTAGCTTGATTAGTTAAAGGTTTATTAAAAAAAGACATTGTTCAAGATATGTGATTGGTTTGAGTAATAACAAACCGCATGAGTTTTAAAATGATTTTCTTTTGTTTGCAATCCTCTTTGGTGTGGCAAATACTACCTATCACGTAGATGTCACTGTTTTTACATGAACATTAGACAAAACTCATTGATGCCTTGCGTGTGTAACCAACGATTGAACACTGTTTCTTTTTTTTTTTTGGTAAGTTGAGTAATTTTATTAAAATGAATGAATAAAATTTACAACCCACACCAAGTGCATCAATAGAGGATGCACACGGTCTTGCAAGCATGTCGGCAAAAAAAAAAAAGCAAAAACATAGAAATACATGAATGCCAAGGAAACTCCGAATTGAGATGATTGACCTTCTTCAACATACATCACCTCCCTCCTGATTGAACACTTGAACACTGTTTCTGAGTTGCTGGAATAATCGTTCATGAGTAGGAAAGTTCTTCAAGTGCAATTTTAAGATCTCGTTGTTGCAAAAATATATATATATATATATATATATATATTTGTGGATGACTGGCGCGTTTTACTTTATCATAAAGAACTAAGTGGTTAGTCTCACTTTCGTGCTTCTGCTCACTAGCTTGACGGTTTTGTTGTCATAGAAGCTTTTGTTTTCTCCTAATATAGAGGTTGGTCAAATAAATTGAGATCTTCGTTCCAGTTTTAGAAGATATCAATCTCATCAATTCATGCAAAATATACTACATACATAGACAACTTGCGTTCCTTGTTTTTTTTCCCTTTCTGGAACGACTTGCTTTGTTGGAATACTCAATTTGCTTTGCAGTTTACCAGTAACCGATTTGCCCCTTTTATTGACGCAGTTAGTGCCATCTTGTGATTTTCTTTTTGTCTTTAAATTACTGATAAACTTTACATTGTCGTCTCTCTTGCATCCTCAAGTAGACTATTATGATATTTCGAATTAAGATGGTTAGTGTGGATTGATTGTATGCAGATTTCATTTTTTTGTAAGTACTAGATAGATTAAGTGAGAATTTCTAACATAGGATCAATGGTCTAAATTGAATGATTAGAAGACAATAGTAGGCATACAAGTACAAATCACTTTTATGATGCTTAGTTAAACTAATAAATCCAAAAATTACAGTAAACATTATGTGTATTTGTATTGCTTCGTTGCTAGAATTTTTTTTGGTGGGAAAAATTTAGGTGGGTTGGCCTAAATTTCTGGGATCTTGACGGTGTTAGGATTCGATCCCTCCCAATTCAAACTTAAAGGGCGGACCCGTTTCTCTCCAGCCACACTTGCGTTGGTTGGTTGCTAGAATATTGCGCATGAGTATTGGTGATGAAATTCTAAAAAAAAGTATTGGTGATGGAGTAAAGATAATGAGATTTTCTTTTCTTAATTTATGTTTGAGTTTTGACATGGGACGAGTAAGCTGATTGATTGGGAAATAGAAGTTTGCAATGCTTGAAATTTAAGTACTTCTTGATTATCAAGTGCAAAACTAATAATAATAATGATAATAATTAGGATTGAATCTTGCTCTAAGAGTGACCCTCAACCAATATAATATCCAATATTATTCCTCAACAATACGTTGCATAATATGTTAACTAGTAATAGTAATTTACATGACTAATCTTCATCTTATAAGCTTTTTTTGATACTTAAATATTATTATTTATCAAAAAGTTACGCCAACTAGTGCACAAGTGCACTTACACCTCTCGTGCTGTGAAGCACTGTATTTCACCTAAAAATGGCTAAAGATGTATAACTATCTAAATAACAATAAAAAAATATATAACTATCTTCATCTTATAAGCTTCAATCTTGAATCTAGTAGATCTAAACCAATAATTAAGATTCTTATCATAGTTTGCTTAGATTTCTGAATCCCTTACTTGTAAATACTTTATATATACACAATTTTGCAAAGTGCTGTATCCACATAATACAAGACTCGATTATCTAGAAATTGATTAACAAGTAAGTAATTTACACTTTAATCTTTCTAAAAAAACAAGACAATAGTTGTCACTAGCTTCTATTGTACCTAGAATTGCCAATGTTTTTAGGCTAAACAACATATAAGATATTCACTTACTAGTACCAAAGAAATATTTAATTGCTTGTTGCAACGTGAATATGCATTTGATAACTGGAATGCCCTATTTTCTAAGTAAAATATAATGAAGAAAGAAAATCCAATGAAGAAGGTCTTATTGAAAAAAAATCCCATAAAGAAACAACAAATTTAGTTCTCGATTTACAAGTCATTTATATGCTCTTTTGCTTTTTTTTCTTACTTGTAGTGCTAGATTTGATGTTGTAAAAAAAAATTGGTATGCACTATGTTTATGAGTGTCAGGAGGATAGGCTTCGGGTAGCACTAGGAAATTGGTTGTGGATTTTTATTTCGGAATGATAAATTGTTATTACGGTAAAATTATGTGTGTACCAAGAAGTAGATTTATATGTGAAATAGAAATCTAATGATTTACGAATGACGCTTAGATAATTAGAACAACGACTCTTTTCTATATGTTTCATAAAAAAAAAAATCAACGTTTGGGAGTGTGAATCCTTGGGCAACTAAGCGTACTTTGTATCTTTCGATATTGTCATCTACTTTACGCTTAATTTTAAAAATCTATTTATTCCTAAATACCCTATGTCCCTTAGGTAAGTCAATAAGTTCCCAAACGTGGTTTTTCTACATGGAAGCTATATCTTCCTCCATTTCTTTAGCCCATTCATTCTTCTTGAGAGATGATAGAGCATCAAAAATATTATCAGGTTCATTCTCATCTTGTAGGATAGCTAAAAGAATCTCATTTGTACCATCATCTCTAAATGATGTCAATAGAGCATTTTCTGCACCTTTCGATCTCAAATCGTCGATGTGGAATACTAGTTCTTTTAGTTCTACAAATATCCTAGTTTTGATAAACTTCTCTCACGTATTTATCATAACCTTGAATCGTACTTCCACTGAAGTTGAATTCCATACTCCTACTGGAATTTAAAATTGTACTTCCACTAAGATGATGATCATTTGGATCATGAACTTTCAGATCTGTTGGAGGTGGTAAATCATGATCTTCCTCCTCAATAATTCTCCCACTCGGAGGGAGTGATTCAGATGATTCTTGCTCGTTAGTTTCAAATAGGGCAAGATCTTCACTTACCTCTCCCAATTTTGGAAACTAACTTTTCAAAAATGTGACATCTCGTAATTCAAATTATGTCACTAGTCTATTTTTCTGTTCACCTATGAACACGTATCCCTTTGATATTTTAGAGTATCTTATGAAGATACTCTTCTTACCTCTAAATTTTAATTTACCATATTTACTTGAGGTAGTATGGACATAGGATGTACACTCCCACGGTCGTAAGATGCTTAGATCGAGCTTCCGACCTGTCCACATTTTGTAAGAGATGGTAGTGACAGACTTGGAGGACACATGGTTCAGAGCATATGTGGCGGTAAGGAGTGCATCTCCATAAAATGATATAGGTAAATTCTCTTCTGCCATCATAGATCTAACCATGTCTAGAAGGGTCATATTCCTTCTTTCCGCAACCCCATTTTGTTGAGGTTTGCGAAGAATGGACAACCGATGTTCTATTCTTTTTTCATCACATAGAGTTTTAAACTCATCGAAAAGATATTCACGACCACGATCTGTTCGTAAGGCTTTGATCTTCCTAGTTAATGCTTCAGACTTATGAGAAATCAAATAGATTTGACCTACTATAGTCATCTATAAATGTGATTATAAATGCGATGAAATAATAGACTCCTTGCCTTGCCCTCACATTCATTGGACCACAAATGTCGAAATAAATTAATTGGGTAGGATAGTCGGCTCTAGTTCCTTTGCCAAATGATTTTCTAGTTAATTTTCCTTCTAGACAACATTTGCAACTAGGTAAGAAAACCTTTCCAAGTTTCCACCTAATAGTCCCGCCTTAGCTAGACGTTTCAAACGATCTTGAACAATATGATCTAATCTAAAATGCCACAACACAACATCATCTTGAGGCATTTGCGTAGTAGTGACCATGAAAAATCTTGTTTGAGGTAAATCACACATATCAACATCCATAATCAAGGAACCATTCGATAGATAACCGATCCATAAAAAATATGTTCCAAAAATAACTGAATATAATTGTTCACTAATATCTAATGAAAACCAAGAGACATTAAAACTAAAACAGGAAGTAAATTGTGGCCAATCTCAGGAGCATATAGCACGTCGTGTAAAAGTAGGGTACATACTTCGCGTAGGCCCAATCTGCAGATGTGCCTATGCCATTGACTTCTACTCGTGCATTATTACTTACATAGATAGATTTTTCTCCAGATAGTAGACGTCAAAATTTGACGAAGGTTTCACGATCTTTCGTCACATGATCTGTCGCTGCTGAATCAATCACCCATAATGGTTGACTTTCAGTTAGAAGATAGTACTAGATACATACAATTCAATTACATATGAGTTAAAAATGTACTTTTTTTTGCAATCTTTTGTAAAGTGATCATTCTACTCACAGTTAAACTATTTCACCTTAGAAATATTAACCTTTATCTTCCTCTTACCCTCAGAACTCTTCTTCTCAGGTTGAGAGTTTTCTATTATTTTCTTCTTATTTCCCCCACTTTTATTGCCTTTTCCCTTCAGGACCATCTTCCTTTTGCCACCTTTGGACCTTGAAGCAGTCATATATGCCTCAGGATGGACTTTGATTGCTAGGAGGTGATCATCTTCCAGCTCGAGGTGATAGGCCACGTCATCTAATGTCTTGATATTATCAGCATGGGTAAGGGTCATTTTTATGTGTTCCTAATTTAAAGGCAGGGAACAAATGACAGCTTGGATCTTCTGCTCGTCACCAAGCACATGGCCAGCTTCTGCCAGCTCACTGTTCATGTTGGACATTTCTCAAAAATACTTCTTCATGGAATGATCATGGCGCTTATTATAAGTGTCGAACCTTATGGTCAAAGTTCACAGCTTAGAGGTGGAGACCTTCACAAATTTCTCCTTAAGCGCATTCCATATGCTGAGCAGTTGGACTATCTTCAGGCTGGACAATAATTGTATTCACGGTCTTAAGAACTTCCTACTCTTCTAGCACATACAGGATTTTGATGTTCCAGTATTCATAATTATTACCGTTGAGCTTCAAATTCTTGTTGAGCTCGACGATGATTGATTTGGAAGCAATCAACATATTTGTAGGAAATTATGAAAAATATATTGTATCCAACAATACTTTGTTAATTTACTATACGGTCATAACTTTAAATGATATATAGTTTTTAATTAAGTTTTTAATTAATCTCGAATTCAAAATAGGTCACGGGCATGTTTTTCGTCACTTTCCGAGAATTAATTTCAAACTTTAAATGTTGAAATTCTTTGTGTACTTAAACTAGTGGACATTTCACGTGGTAACAATAACAATTAAACAAATAACTTTATTCAACTGCAAACACAAATTGTCCTCAACAAAACAAAATAATCACGACGAAAATACTTGAAGTTCTTAAACACATAGTTCGAAAAACTTCTAATAAGACCTAAAATTTATAAAAGATCTATGCATTGTTCTTATAGATTCTCTAATAATAAAAGACATTGACAGACAAAAAAAGGAGGGAGAGTGAAGGAAGCTTGACAATGTCTAGCCCAATTGAATAGAGTTTTGGTTTATTCAAGATAATTAATTTTTTAAAAAGTTTTTAAGGGAATATTTTAATAAGTTGGTTTTGGAATTTAATATGATAATTTAACAAAACCATAATATTTTTGGGATGAGTTCTTAAAATACATTTTTTTCGTATTTTTAAATTTTGGACACTAAAAATATGGTAAATAATAAGACATAAAAATCACACAATAAAGTCTTAATGAGAATATTCTTTATGCATTTAGTCATCGTTATGATTAAAAAATTATATTTTTAATCTTATAGGGACTACTTGAGTATTAACATAATTAACTTGCATTAAGATGCAAGTTCACGATGTCAAACCGAACTCCTCTCATGCTTAATAGGCCAGAGAGCTTTGCAAAAGTACACAACATGCCCCGCAAGATATTGAAGTGTCATATCTGCCGGATGGAGCATAAAGATAATGAAAGAGTGCTTATGAAGCATATTGTTTCTATTCACAAGGAGATGCAAGAATGCGTCTAGGCTGGTGGTTTTGACCGCGGGACTAATTGGCTCTTGATGTTCAATAATCTTTTAGCCACGATGAAGATAGTGGAAAATGATAATTTTTTGTTCCCTATTGGAAATAACACTCCTTATAAGGGCACTTTGAAGCGTCTTATTTTATATCTAAAGAGAAGGAGACTATTGGAGGAAATTCCTCACAACGCGCCAATGGAGTTACAAAGTGGGCGATTAGTACATCACTTTTGCACCTCATAAAGACATTGACTGCACCTGGGCACTTTCCAATAGCACTACAATACGGGAAGTCAAAAACATATCCCTAGTTGCAGAAGCGACGTACTAATCATCTACTTTGTAGCTCCATCAGAGCATTGTGAGAAATTCTTCTTCTCTCCATATATAAAATAAGACGCTTCAAAGCACCCTTATGACGAGTATTATTTAAAATAGGCAAGAAAAATTCATCATTTTTTGCTATCTTCATCGTGTCTAGAAGATCGTTGAGCATCAATCGCCAATTAGTCCCGTGGTCATAACCACCAGCCCAGAAGCATTCTTGTATCTCCTTGTGATCATAAACAATATGCTTCATAAGCACTCTTTCATTATCTTTATGCTCCATCCGGCAGATATGACGCTTCAGTATCTTGCGACGCATGTTGCATACTCTCGCAAAGCGCTCTGACCTATTAAGCACGAATGGAGTTCGATATGACATCGTGAACCTGCATCATAATGCAATTTAATTGGGTTAACACCCAAGTAGTCCCAATAAGATTTAAAACATAATTTTTTAATCACAATGATGACCAAATGAATAAAAATATTAAAATTAAGACTTTATTGCGTGATTTTTAGGTCTTATTATTTTCCATATTTTTAGTGTCTAAACTTTAAAATATGGAAATATATATTTTAAGAATTCATCCCAAGTTAAATTATCATATTAATTTTCAAAACTAACTTATTAAAAGATTTTCTAAAAAAATTAAAATTAAAGCCCATCAGACATTGTCAAGCCTCATTGACCCTCCCTTTTTTTTTCTGATCAAAGTGGGCTGAATCTGGCCCATTACTGGTGCTACGGGCTTAAGACCCGCATCTGAGTTGAGAAGGCTAGTGTTGACTCGGCCTATTTGGTCAACGCGGGCAGTCGGTCGAAATAGAGGCCCGGTTAAACCTTTGTCCATTTTCTTTAGGGGAAAGTCTACATAAGTGGTTTTCACATTTTCACAGCAGAGTATCATGTGGTTTCAAATTGGTAATTTAGTCCCTGTAATTTTCGAAAAAAATTTCGGGCAGGTCCAGGACAGCTGCCTGTAAATATGGACTTCAAAGGACGTCATTTATTGTCCTACATGGCGGACACGTAGGTGCCGAGTTGGATAAGTTAGAGTTGACTTGTAACATGATTAATTACCTGTTTAATCCCCAAATTATTTAATTTTTTTCAAAAATCTAATACAAACAACCAAACCTATTTTAGTTTCTTCTTCTTCCAAATGCAACAACTCTCTCTCCCTCCCCCACCACTCACTTCTTCTTCCCCTTTCCCCTCCTCTAAAATTCCCACCACCCGAACCCAACTTCAAAACCCTTAATCCTCAATTCTCCCTCTCCCATTCTCCTCTTCCCTGTCCAAACCCTCCAATCTGAAACCATATTTCCTTGGAGCCAAACCCTCTTCCCTGGGTCCACTTAATCCAATATTTCTATTCAAATCAATGATTTCAAGTTCCCTGGGTAAATTGGCCGCCTTCATCATCGTCTTCATCAATGTCCTGCAACACATTCCACGATTATAGCATGAGTATCCCTCTTCAACCAAGCAAGTTTCTAGCAAGTAGTCCAATCCCCATACTAGTTAAGAACTACCTCCTTACCAAGAACAGGCTCCATGTCATCCTCATCTGTCACGTCAACACTCACATCCAGCGGAACCAAGTACCTCTGCATGTGAACTACAAGCAGCAATCAACTAATCGGAGCTACCCAGTTATGAAAAGGAAAGGATAAAATGCGACGGGAAGAAGGGCTGGTTACAGGCATCAATCTCATCGTCCATGTCGGTGGGGTCTACATAGTCGTGGGCCTTTGAAATCTTCTTAGAGAATCTGTTGCCTCCTCCACTCTTTTGACTCCTCCCTCTTTTCCCCATTATTATTACGGAAAATTTTATTTTAGTAACCTGTGATATCACAGATTTTTACTTAGGTACCCTGTGGTTTAAAACGCATAGAACAGATCTAACTTATTTTAATTTTTATCAAAAATAGGTCCCGGACAGCACGGACAGGTGCCCGTAATTTTTTTGTCAAAACGACATTGTTTTCATGCCTACGTGGATTGCCACGTCGTCAGTCCATGAGATGAGTTCTTAATGATATGGCTGGTAAATTACCACTATAATACCACCTTGTTTATAATCTTGTTAAATCAACCTTCGTCATCAACATCCTTGCCTTCTTCCACTTCATCTTCATCAACAATAAACCCTCCCAGTGTCTCATCCTCCCTACTGACCTCACCGTCTTCCTCCAGAAACCAATCCCAATCATTCGCCTCCCCTTGGTGTACCCATCAAACTCATACCCAATCACAAGAAATCCAAACTTTGCAACACCATCAAACCTTAAAACTATTAATAACCAACCAAAAAGACACCTTTACACAAACAAAAAAAAATCAAAGATAAAAAGTCAAACCTTTAACAGGGTCGACAACGACCCATGAAACATCGTCGTCCTCGGCCTTTCCGCCGATGGATGAGCCTCGATCACTATAGTGAATGCCGGTACCTCCAAATTGGATGGAATTCCCCAGTTGAAAAATCAGTAATTAATCCCATATCCAAGCTCGAAACAAAAAAAAGTGGCTAGGTTTAGCGTGTGAGGGGAGATGCTTAACTGGGCCCACCAAAGGGGATGGCACCGGGACTGAACCCCGTGGTGATGGACGGAGGGGATTGGACGAGGAAGGAGCCACCCTGGCTTGGTCTAGAAAAGGGGGAGTTATAGGGAAGAGGGATGGAGGACGAGGGGAGAGGGAGAGCATGAGAGAGGGGAGAAGCATAGGGAAGAGAGAGAAGGGATGAAGAAGATCCAGCATCGGGGTCGACGGGCGCCTCTTTTTGATGTTCACTGTAATGGGGTTTTAAATATGGTGGGTTTTGATGTTAAGTAGGTCTCTTGGATTTCAAAGTTTCTTTGAAGAGGATTGAAGTTTTCTTATCTGGTAATTTTTTGTGGTAAGAAGGGAGAGGACGAAGGAGGATGAACAGGAGTACGAGGGTGAGAGATTAAATGGAGATTGTTTTGAAAACTTTTAAACAAATATGGTACTATAGTGGTAATTTATCACAAGCTATGTCATTAAAATTTATCTCATGGATTGATAACGTGGCAATCCACGTAGGACAAGAAGTGGAGTCGTTTTGAGAAAAAAAATGCGGCCAGCTACCCGGGCTGCCAGGACCTGTTTTTGATAAAAGTTGAAATAAGTTGGACCTGTTCTATGCGTTTTAAACCACAGGGTACCTAAGTGAGAATCTGTAAAACTACATAGTACTAAAATGAACTTTTTTCTTATTATTATTTAGCTTTCCAGGTAAATTTTCCTTGGCTCGGGGAGGGATGAAGGGGTTGGAGACGGAGATGTATTTGGAGGTTGGAGACCTAGTTTAGGGTTTAATTACAAAGAGGCAGAGTTGAGTAGTGGTGGAGGGAAGAGAGCGAGTCGATGCATTTGGAGGAAGAAGAAACTAAAATAGGTTTGGTTTTTTAAATAATGGGTTATTTAAAAAATATAAACAAATTAGGGACTAACTAGGTAATTAACTACGTTATAAGTCAACAATAACTTATCCAACTTGGCACCCACGTGTCCGCCATGTAGGACCAAAAATGACGTCGTTTGAAGTCCATATGAACGGGCAACTCCCCTAGAACTACCCGGGAAAATTTTCGAAACCCACGAGGACTAAATTACCAATTTGAAATCACAGGGTACTCTATTGTAAGAATATAAAACTATAGGGTACTTATGTGAACTTTTCCCTTTTCTTTATAAACAAAGCCCCTACAGATTTAATTTTCGTCAAAAAATGTAGACCCCGGCTCCAGTTTGAGAAAAGATTTTCGGCGCATTCAAAAATTAATTCTCTGCCCAAAACGAAAATTTCAACAGACCCAATTTCATACAAAAATTCGTAATTAGGGTTTTTAACCAAAAATGAAAAATCTGATCTCCTTCCTTCTTCTAGGAGCTGCGCTGCCGGCAAGCATTCTTGCAGTCCATCGGGGTTGGACGACAATCTAAGGTCGTCGGTGATCATGGTTTCTCGTACCGTCACCGGTTGTTATCGGGACTGGATTGTGATTCGCTAGCGAAGATAGCAGAATCGATTTGAGGAAGATTCGTCCCGATTGGGGATTTTTGTGGAATAAATTCAAATTAATCCCACTGTTTTTTACGCTTTTCACATAAGGACGAAGACCTTTGTTCGTGACTGTATAACAATATCAAATCAATCGACAAGTTATCCGCGTATTTATGTGGGTACAGATAGACCTGACCACGATTCGAATTTAGACGAATTCGAATCGAATTTATTTGAATTCGAATTTATCAAAACATTAAACCATATTCAATTCTTCAAAAGACGAATCGAATACGAATTATGAATTTTCGAATTAGAATCGAATTCGAATTAATTCTATAATTTTAATACTTAATTAAAAAAATTCTAAAACCTCTATTTTTTTGAATATTTTGAATATATTTGTAATATTTTCGAAAAAGTTTAAAAAGTTTTGATATTTTTTAAAAAATTTAAAAACTTTGATTTTTGCTTCAAATATTAAAAAAAATTAGGAATTAGTGTTTAACATTTTTTGGGAAAAAGAAATAAACTAAAGATTGGGCTTGCTCTTAATGTACCAAATTAAGTTGCCTACGTATCCTTAGCTCCGAAGGAATCAAAGCCCACGTAGTTCTCTTACCTTTATGGAGCTAACTCACTTAGTCGGATGTGTTTGTGCTTTCACCGGTTGTGGCATCATCGAGGTCGTATAGTTGGTCGGGATTTTTCCAGACCAATTCTTGTTGTCGTCTTTCCGCCTTGGTCGTGATGTTCCACACGTTTTTCCTTACCCTTATTTGCTATACTTGATGACATAATTATATAGTAATATGAGTAATTATATGAGAAATATGACTAATATATCTAATTAGTAAACTTGAGGGAGAATGTATATAGCTTAAATTTTTAATAAGAGAAGTAGAGAGTTGAGATTGGAATGTGTAAAATTTGAAGAATCTGGTATTTATCGAGTTTGGAAAAAATGTTGAATTAAAAAAAATTTTAAAAAGGACAAACAGTAAAAAAAACGGTAACCTGGGTATTAAAACGGTAACAAAAAAAATGGGCAGATTCCAACGGTAATTTTCCCATCGCTGACGCAGACAATGATGTCATCAATGACGCAGGCGATGACATCATCATCTTTTAACCAAAAAATAAAACTCCAGCCCCGCCCGCGGCCCGCCCCTTTTTTAATTTTTTTTTGGGCCCTACCTCCCCCAATTTTTTAAAATTCCTTCCCTCCTCTTCCCCCCCCCCCCCCCCCCCCCCCCCGTTTTCCGTCCCGATCCATTCCCGCCTCCCCCACTTTTTTTAATTTATTTTTTAACATATATTATTATATTATATATACACGAATTTGATACGAATTCAACTCGAATTCAACTCGAATCGAATTCGAATTAAATTCGCCGGTTTGACGAATTATAAAAATCTTGAACCATGTTCAATTCGTATCATGACGAATTCGAATCGAATTTTAAACGAATCGAATTTGGGACGAATCGAATCGAATTTTTTACGAATCGAATCGAATCGAATCACGAATATAATTCAATTCATGGTCAGGTCTAGGTACAGATCCGTGCAATCATGTATAGGTTCAACAAGTACAGTTCAATCCCTAGAACTATCACTGTTATTCACGCAAAGACAGCAAAGCAATAAATCCAATTTTTGACATAAAATAACTCATTCGATTTCCTCTTCTTAAAAAAAGATTTCAACCAGAACAATCAATCCCCAATACAGTTATCATACCAATGAAAGTTTCATGCATATTCTCAATTATCATGAAACTTAATTAATTAACAAATAAATTATTGAACAAAAATAGCCATATTAAATGATTACTTTTTATAGCGTATATCGTTCTTCGTGAAAATTAGGTCACATAATCGATGGATGCTTGCTCACGTACTCGTATGCCCTGAGATTCTCCTGAAAAAAACTTTGTTTCCTGTTTTCTGTATTCATAAAGTCCTCTTTCCTATAAACCTTGATTACATATTTAATAGAGATAATTACTATCAGGACCCCAGGGTATAGTCAAATAGACTCTGAGGACCCTGTAGTTTTTCTACTAATTACTGAGCCCCTGTAGTTTAGTTATTATTATACATTCCGATCCCTGGCTGATGTCAGCATTTTTTTCTTCCTTTTTTTGACATAGAAATGACCAAAATGCCCCTCCCACTTAAAAAAATAAAAAAGCAAATGCCTCCTCTTTCCATGACCGCTGCTTTCAGCTTCCCCAAGACCGGCTTCGGCCCCAATTCCGACGTCGTCGCGATAGACGTCGGCGGCCAGATCTTCCAGACCACGAGGCAGACCCTGACCCAGTCTGGCTCGAATCCGCTCGTCTCTTTGGTCCCGAACCAGTTCATCGACCGCGACCCGGACCTCTTCTCGGTCCTCCTCTCCCTCCTCCGGACCGGCGCCCTCCCCTCCAAGGCGAGGGCCTTCGACCTCGAGGATTTGATCGCCGAGTCGCGATTCTACGGCGTGGAGCACCTCCTCATCGCCGCGCTCTCCGACCCCTCCCTCTTGGAGGGGTTCAACCTGGAGAGGTCGAACCGGTTGCCGCTTAGTGGGCGGGACTCCCCCTCGGCGATCTCTGCCACGTCGTTCGGGACCCTCCACGTGTCCCACGGCTCCAAGATCACCTCCTTTGATTGGTCTCTGAGGAGGAAGCACACCATCCTCACGGAGTTCCCCACCGTCAACTCCCTCCTCGCGATTAACCCTAGCCTCGCCGCCGTCGGGGCCACCGACTTCTCCGGCCTCCAGGTGGTCGACCTGGAGAAGGGATTTGTGAGGGAGAGTTTGGTATGGGAGAACGTCACTCGGTCCAGGTCTACCGTCCAGGCCATCGGTACATCGCCGGAGCTCCTGTTCTCGAGCTTCGAGTCCGGGAGGCAGAACTCAAGCTGCATCATGGCGTATGATAAGGGGACTTTCTTGCCTGTCGCGGAGATCGGCCACTCGGAGATCTTCGGGGCCGATCTTGGGGCAGGGATCCTGGCCGGGAAGCTAGAGTGGGTGGAGAGCTACGGGTTCCTGATGTCCGCGGGGTCTCACGGGGGGCCATCCGGGTTCCTTGGGAATGTTAAATTGTGGGACAATTTTTTAGTGGGAGGGGCATTTTGGTCATTTCTATGACAAAAAAAGGAAGAAAAAAATGCTTACATCAGCCAGGGATCGGAATGTATAATAATAACCAAACTACAGGGGCTCAGTAATTAGTAGGAAAACTACAGGGTCCTCAGAGTCTATTTGACTATACCCTGGGGTTCTGATAGTAATTATCTCTATTTAATAAGAAAATTTTAGGAAAAGAGAGATAGAGAAGTTATCACATATAACAAATTATATCTACTCCAAATTTTTTTAAGTTTTATTTGAAAGATATTCCAGGAGATTCAAATCTCAATTCTTTTAATTATTTAAATTGTGGATAATTATGCTAACATATATAAGTCTAATAACTAGTTTAAAATAGATATTAAAAAGTAATTACGTATAGATCCTAATTAGTTACCAAATAGCTATACATCAAGATGTTACATATTATTTTGGGATTCGCACCATGATGTAGACTTGGTTTATTTTTGGTACCAGATGTTTTTTAATCGTTTATGGCCATAGACGTTAATCTCCAATAAATTATAGGCAAAATATTGAAATTACTGCTAGCTTATTTATAATTATTTAAAATTCACTAACTTATTTTTTTGGTAAAATAATTCAAAAAATAAAACTTGACAAGAAAATAGTCAAACTCACACAAAAATTGTCTAAAAAAACTTATTAGTACATTTTGACAAACAAGAGGAATAATCTAAATTAGGATGCATCTAATAGTACATTATACCAAATCGTGAGAAACTTGTGAGTATTTAACATTTTAATTTGGATATTTTTTAATATAAAAATCAGTTTTTCCATCCCAAGGATAACCTTTCTATTTTGAAGGAACATATTTTACGTCCAAATTCTTCTTAAATCGTTTTCCTTAAAATTAACACCTTATCAAAATCTGATTTTAATGTCTTTCTCATTGTTAAGAGTATTTGGAGAGAGGAGGATATGGACTTCATGAAGTTGTTGCAGAGGAAGGGGACCATAGGGCCCATGGTACAGTAAAAAATTGTTTTAACATTAAATAAAAATAATATATATTTTTAGAATTTTCATATCCAATGCAACGTACTATGTTTTTAACATTGGTTACGAGTTCAATCTGATCTAATACAATGTTAGAATCTCTTTATTCCTCCCAAAACCTAATTAGTAAGTAGATTTTCCACCTAACAACTTTCCGCTTCCAACGTGGAATTGTCCAACACGCCTTTTTAAACGAAGTCAACTAGATAGAAGTTTGCTCCAAAAAATGTATCCATATTTTATCCCATCCTTATGTTTACCATCATCATTCTTTTTAGGAATAATTAATGTCAGATTCCTGGTGTTTGTCATATTCGCCTCTCATTCCTGTCATTTGGAAATCGATTAAAAATTCCCATAGTTTGGCAAAATTATACTCTAGGACCTCTCGCTGATATCAGCAATAATTTTTTTATTTTTATCATTAAAATGACTGTTATACTCTTCAAAAAAAAGCTATCTTCTTCGAACCCAGAAATCATCTTCTTCCTTCTTCAAGAACATTTCAATTAATATCAACCCTTTCCACACAAAAAATTAATATCAACTCAAACCCAGAAAATAACACTAATTACAATACCAATTATACAAGCCAAACAAAAACAATGAATCCACTAAAGCAACGAATTAACAAGCAATTAAATTGAACAACGAAAAATACCAATTTGGGATGAACCGTGGTATTGCTCGAAATCTGGACTCCAAAACATTGAACTAGATTAACAATCTGGACTCCAGAACATTGAACAACGAATTAACAATCTGGACTTCCATCGCTCCTCGTCGGGGCTTGGTTGTTCTTCTGCACGGCTAGTGTGGCTCGAGGGAGAGGCCGGCTTGTTCGGCGAGGGTTCCGACGAGGACTTCGATGATGGTGTACACCTTCAGAACGTGCAGGCTTCTCTCTTCTCATGCGGGTTCTTCTCTTCTCTCCTCTGGGCAGCCGGTTTGTCTCCATTGACGAGCTCGAGAATATTTCAATTAATATCAACTCTTTCCACACAAAAAATTAATATCAACTCAAACCCAGAAAATAACACTAATTACAATACCAATTATACAAGCCAAACAAAAACAAATGAATCCACTAAAGCAATGAATTAACAAGCAATTAAATTGAACAACGAAAAATACCAATTTGGGATGAACCATGGTATTGCTCGAAATCTGGACTCCAGAACATTGAACTAGATTAACAATCTGGACTCCAGAATATTGAACAACGAATTAACAATCTGGACTTCCATCGCTCCTCGTCGGGGCTTGGTTGTTCTTCTGCACGGCTAGTGTGGCTCGAGGGAGAGGCCGGCTTGTTCGGCGAGGGTTCCGACGAGGACTTCGATGATGGTGTACACCTTCAGAACGTGCGGGCTTCTCTCTCCTCGTATAGGTTCTTCTCTTATCTCCTCTGGGCAGCCGGTTCGCCTCCATTGATGAGCTCGAGAAGCTCCACGCTGTAGGGGGAGTTGGCCCTAATTGGGTTTTTGGGTTCATGAGCGAAGGATGCCCGACGAGAGAGAGTCGGGGAGAGAGAGCTTCTGAGTCCCGCTTCGCCGTCGCCGCGCGCTGCTCGAGCTGACCGAGGCTGTTCAATTTGGGATTCAATTAAGGTTTGATGGTGTTGTAGAGTTTGGGATTCTAGGTTTGAGGAGAGAAGATGTTGAAGATGGAGAATGGAGATGGAGATGGAGATGGAGATGGAGATGGAGAGGAGAAGATGTTGGTGATTAATTTTTTATATTTTTTTCAAGAGTATAACTGTCATTTTCATGACAAAAAAATAGCTGCTGACGTCAGCGAGGAGTATAATTTTGCCAAACTAGGGGGAATTTTTAAACGATTTCCAAACAACAGGGGGTGAGAGGCGAATATCCCAAACACCAGGAGTCTGACAGTAATTATCCTTTCTTTTTAAATAAGGATACATATACAATCATGGGTTTCAGGTCAGATTGGGTGCTGCTGGGGGGTTCAGCAGCACCAATCTGACAACATAGGGACATCCAACGGCAACAATAAATCATCCTAAAATCATTCCAACGACACAAAATCCTAACGGTAAAAATCGACGGCATATCGATTTTCAAAAAATGAAGTGGTAATTCGTGTAGATCGTTAAATTTTCTTTCCGAAAATATATTATAATAGCAAAAATTCCAAATGAGTGAAAAATTATGAGAACTGCAGCATGGTATTAAAGGACACGCATTCTTAGCACCCAATCGAATTCCCATAGATTGGAACTTGATAAAGTCAACGTCGGATCTAGATCCAAATAGATTATCGAATCCGGATATTTTTGTCACCCAGAATTACCATTCATAACCGGACACTTAATGGGCCCAGAAAAGTCATAACAAGTAGTCTCATTCGCAGGAAACACAACCGAAGCCCACCCGAAAGGAAGTGCAGAGTGCAAGTAAATATAAATATTACTATTTTCCTTTGCAAGGTTCAAGACTCAATAGGCTCTTGCTAGTCAACGGAACCGCTCTCTCCCTTGTCAGTTGTCTGAAACCTAGTTCCCGCCACCGCCGTGATCGTGAACTCCAACTCTCACTTTCTCCGCGAGGGTGAGTTTTTTTTAAAAAAAAATCTTTCTTTTTTACGTATTTCTTGTCTTCTTTCCTCTCTTTTTTTTTGTGAAATAGGATCGATGTTTGTTGAGATTAAGGTTTTCCAGTTTTCTTTTTGATGCTGGTTGTCCAGTTGTGATTGTTGTTAATGGATTTAGAATTGGTTTTGCTGCTGGAAGTTGGACGACGTTTTCGTGTGTGATTGAGGGAAATTACCTTGTTTTTGTGTGAGTGTGTGTTTGTTGATCATAAGGAGTACAAGTTTGAGCTTCTCACTCGAAGGTAGACGGGTACGAAAAGCGCGAAACCAATGGTTTCCCCCGCGGTGCGCATCATTATGTATGTGTTTGTGACTTGGTGTAACTGAAGTGCTTCACTATTGTGATTGGAATAGGTGGTGATAATGGTGAATGAGGAGGTAAACTTGCATGTTCCTGCTGCGGAGAATGGGACCGAACATGTAAAAAGGGTCGTGGAACGTTCGATTAATGGCGAGGTCTCTGGCCTGTCGTCGTTGGCTCTAAAGGGTGAAGGTGACGAAGAGGGAGTGCAAAAAGAGGGAGACGAGAGTAAAGGTGAAGGTAATGAATTTGCTATTGGTTTCTTGGTTCTCGTTGATTTTTTAATAGCATCGCCTTAAATGTGTGTTTTGGAATTGGTACCTCGCAGGAGCTTCGAAAAAGAAGAAAAAGAAGAACAAAAGCAAGTGAGATCCGATCTTCTCTTAAGCTTTAGCTTTTCTCGACAGAATCATTTTGCTGTTGATTTTAATTGTTTCTCTTAACCATCACAGGAAAAAGAAAGAACCATTGCAGCAAACTGATCCTCCCTCAATTCCTGTCATTGATCTTTTCACCTCTGGAAATTTTCCCGAGGGCGAAATTCAACAATACAAAGACGAGTAAGGATATGCTATTCGCCCCACATTTTTTTCATCTCAACTTTCTTTCTAATCAATGTCAAATATATATTTGTATATGTACGGTTCCAACCAGCATGCTAATGATCTACCAAACATACTAATGATTGCACTCTGTCCGTGTTGCAGTAACTTGTGGAGGACTACATCAGAAGAGAAGAGAGAGTTAGAGCGTCTGGAAAAGCCGATGTATAATACAGTTCGCCGAGCTGCTGAAGTTCATCGTCAGGTTTCTTTTAGCTCCTTTTGGTGTTTGTTGTTACTGCTCATACGATCCAACTTGATAACTTTATATACGTTTACAGGTTAGAAAGTACATGAGAAGCATTATCAAACCTGGAATGTTAATGACCGACCTTTGTGAGACTTTGGAGAACACAGTTCGTAAGTTAATATCAGAGAATGGTCTGCAAGCAGGCATTGCGTTTCCTACTGGATGTTCTCTAAACTGGTTAGACTTCATTTCCCGGTGTTTAGGTTTTCCCGCCTTTCTTTGTTCAATTCAGGCACACGTCACGCTCTTCTTTTCAGGGTTGCCGCACACTGGACCCCTAATTCAGGGGATAAGACAGTACTTCAGTATGATGATGTAATGAAGCTGGATTTTGGAACTCATGTTGATGGTAAATGCCTAGCCCTTGAACCAATTATACTTAACAGTGCTTAGCCATGTATATTTAATTGGATGGCTCAATTTCAGGATATATTGTGGACAGTGCGTTTACTGTGGCATTTAATCCGATGTTTGATCCGCTACTTGAAGCCTCGCGGGAAGCAACTTACACAGGGATAAAGGTCCTGAGATCTTGGTGCTTTGTTATTGAATCTGAAATTACTTTAGCAAAAAAGTCATCCTAAAATTGACCCCCTTTCTGATATAACCTTACAGGAAGCTGGGATCGATGTTCGTCTTTGTGATGTTGGTGCAGCCATCCAAGAAGTGATGGAATCATACGAGGTTGAGATAAATGGGAAGGTGTTTCAAGGTACAGTGTCTCTGGGAGAAAAAGGAGCATATTGCATTCGTATTTCCATCTTGTCCAGGCACCGACAGACCTTAAGTTGACTCTTGTTTAATACTGGAAGGGCTTAAGCAGAAGATCATCTCAACATGATCTCCTCATGGGGAATGGCAATTAGATTTGCTGATGTGTTTATACTTTTTGCAGTAAAAAGTATCAGAAACCTGAACGGACACAGCATTGGACGCTATCAAATCCATGCTGACAAATCTGTTCCAATTATCAAGGGCGGAGAGCAGACAAAGATGGAGGAGGGTGAATTTTTTGCCATTGAGACATTTGGATCAACTGGTAATAATAAGTAGTTAGTGTTCTTTGAATTTTGAGAAATTGCTGCTTACATCTTCGGGTTGTTGACATTCATATACACAGGCAAGGGATATGTTAGAGACGACTTGGAGTGTAGCCACTACATGAAAAATTATGATGTTGGCCACATCCCATTGAGATTGCCTCGAGCAAAACAGCTACTGGCGACGATCAACAAAAACTTCTCGACGTTGGCTTTCTGCAGACGCTACTTAGATCGCATTGGGGAGACAAAGTACTTGATGGCGCTGAAGAACTTGTGCGATGCAGGCATCGTTCAGGTATCGATCATACACTCATTTCGTTCAGCTATACCTCGCAGCACGGTTTCTGCTGTAGTTTGGCTTTGCTTGGTCTATCTAGACTTACTTTCATTGATTGATTGATCATCACATCTCCGTTCTCTTTATTTGGCAGCCATGTCCTCCGTTATGCGACGTCAAAGGAAGCTACATCTCACAATTTGAGCATACAATCTTACTACGTCCCACGTGCAAAGAAGTCCTATCAAAAGGAGATGATTATTAACTTGTATTTGTAATTGGAACTTAAGAATGCCAGCCAATGGTACGAGTTATCGTGGACTCTTCGCCTCTCGAAACAACAAAACAGAGAGATCTCTATACTTGTTTCCCTGTATTTTACCATGATAAGCAAGTGAATGACACCAGAAGTTGATCAAATTGGTAGCCCCTTCTTCCGAATTGTCGGAGATGTATAGAGATCTGATGTTGATCCACTCCTTTCAGCTAGAAATGCAACATTTTGCTGCTGATCTCGCCGGACAGACGAAAAGCTGTACCTTACGGTACGAATCGAGAAGGTCGTATCGTATAAAACTTGTAACAACAGGTAAAGCTCTACATCATGTACAATGGGGATGGTCTGGTGCTTTCACAACAGATCATGCACAACCGAAAGCTTACCAAGAGAAAAACAGGCTGGTGAAGAAAGTGTACAAAAGGTAAAATGCAAACAGCAGTTTCTCACATAATCAACCAGCTGCTTGGAAATCTCCAAAATCCTCCTCCACATCGTCTGTAATTCCTTTTCCGTCGAAATTGTTCTGTTCTGTGTTGTCATTTGTCGGATTTGGCAAATCTTTCGTAGTTCCATCAGGGCTCGACCTTGTAAACGCGTGCGATGGAGATTTGTTCGGCGTGGAAACAGGAGAGAGCATTCCCGGGGGAGGTGGGGGAGGTATGACAGCTAAGATAGGCTCTTTTTTGTCACCCTTTTCCTCCAGAGATAGGTTGCTTACACCTTGTTTTAAAAACTTGGACTTCATACCAGTGACAGAGTCATTGCTTTTCTGCTAAAGACAAATGTTGAAACTACGCTGTAATAATTGAAATGTGTGAAGTTGATCTCTGTAAATCTGACAAGCCTGCTTAAAAAAAGTAACAAGCAAAATGCAGATAAACTCACATTCTTTAGTTGTAGCACGAGAGTTTCCCCTTCTTTTAGACTGTAGTCAGCGGATGAACTCGACTGAAAATGTTGTTCCATCTCTTCGGCAGTTTTCTTCTTGTCCAAGTATCTTAAGTAAAATGAGCAACAAAATTGTGACGAGTTCAACAATCAGGAATCTTTTCCTCAAGAAGAATAGCACTTATTCTACTAGTATGAAACTCCACAATTGCAACAACCAAGATGAAAAAGGTCCAACTTCCAGCTGGTTGTAACTTACTTCATATGATCATGTAGGGCTGCCTGGAAGTCATAAGCCTCTGTTCTTTCGCGAAACCCAATTCCTATAAATGCGTGTCGAATGCGACCACCTGCAGTACTCTCATATTATAGTAACTCTAATCAGACAGATAATAAATCAGAAACAAGCAAAATGTATAACATGATGCAATTGAAGCATCAATTTGACATAGAAAGGTCATATGCCGATTCCCCAACCCATCTTCTACACAACAGCATACCAGGATGTATTTTTTCCTTATCTGTCTCGATCACAGGTACTCCTTCGACCTCATGGAAATACTTAATAAAAGAGAAAACAGAAAACCTCATGGCAAGAAGCTTTGTGTCATTGTGGTAATGGAATGTGAAAAGAAGATGCATGGTCAAGATTATGTCTCTAGTTTGTGACTGGAAAAAAGAAAATAGGACAAAATTGGTTTCCACGGAAAAGAAAGAAAACATTGGACCAGCCATACGAGAGATTCAATGTCCAAAGTAGCTAAAGGAGATTTTTATTTTATTTTATTTTTGACTTCATTGTTCTCCTAGTTTCTCCATACGGAGGTTGGCACACATCAGGTGCTAATATGGCGACTCGGATGCTCTTATAAGAAAGGTTTGTGGCATCAAAGTAACAAAAGACTGTTTTTCACGAACACATTCTCAACATGCACAACATCTCTAATCAAAGAAGTACCACGGGAACTCACCAATCTTTTCCTCTATTCTGAGCACAAAGTATCTGCAAAAGAAAGGGCTTATTTAGTCCTTAACATATGAACTTCATAACCTTGTAATCAGAAGCAACTGAAGTAGATGAATATATTAGTAAAAATGGAATCTTCAAGCATTCGTCTACAGCCACTACAAGGTGTTGTAAGCGATAGCAATAGCAGTAACAAATAACAATTAACAAGGGCAACATGGCATCAAAATATCAATGTTACAACTTTAATGGCTGCCAAGACTAGAGTAACAAGAACAGTGATCCAAACCTGCTGCTATCAATCACCGTTTCCACAGGATGTGGCTCTCCCTTTCTCAGAAAAGCCCTTGCATATAATTCACCTGCACAAAGTATATGGAACGATCTCAGAAACACCAAGGACCAGGGAATACAGGTATCATGTAGCATTTCCATACTTGATCCCTTCAATTATATACACTAACCAGTGGTTTTGTCTTCAAGTCTAATAATGCATTCTTCCCCCTTGCTAACAACCTTCAGTACACCCTCCCATACCCATTTGTTGACATCCCACTCATCAGCCCTGAGAAATACGGAAAGTTAGTGCTTAGTACACCCTCAACTAAGCATTACGAAGACTGCAATGCAAGACAAACTTTCCGAAAGTAATTGCATAAACAACCAGCGGCTATCATGTTTCCACGCAACCACAATACAATAATGTGAATATCTAAACATAGTACCATCTAGTTTAAGAGAAGCTATGGAAAACTTAAGCCACGTTTAGCAGCCCAACCCTCAGCAGAACCGCTACACAGGACACTGTTATTAAATTAATTATAGGGAAGGGATAAAACCAAATGATTACAGCAGTTTCTCATTCCATTAGGAACTGATTAAATCAGTCAGGGTAACTGATTACTCGAGAAAAAAGAGAACCGGAAAATACTGGACATACAAATCCTTATCCACATTGCATGAGCACTGATACAGATGAGTAGTACATCACAGAATACGTAGACACGATTAAAAAAGATCAGCAAGCATCAAGTTTGGCGTTAGAGGGAATACCTGTAAGAAGCAGCAGTTTTCCTTGGAGGTATCTGCACATTGGGAAAGAAATTGAAATAAATATGGAATTAAGTTTACTATAACAATCATTATCAATGATAAAATTCTACAGCCAAAGGGTTGAGCAGGTTTAGGAAATATGGAATCTATTGGAGTCAATGTTCATTAGGCTCTCATTAGCGGCATTGTATTATCAGTTTGGTCTAGTTGCTTAGACGACAATGAGGAACCCAAAAAAAAAAGCATCGTTTTTTTTTCCAAGCAAACCCAAAGGAAAAAAGTGAGGAGATAAAAAACATCCCCGACACCAATCATATGATAGAGCACATCGAAAAACTGATCTATGTCAAACAAGCCATCCCGACATCACGATACCCGACAGTGTTTACTACTGTGAAGATGCTCAAATGGTATAATCGCTCATGTCTTTCAGACAGGTACAGACATCAATACAGCAACTACGCACTCTTCTCGTGCCAATTACTTTGCTCAAAAAACATAAATCGGCTAAAGATCAATCAACAAAAACAACAAGAAATCAAACAACTCTACTCGCCGTAACAGCTTCAGTATACAAACCATCAACTTCCACCTCAATGTCGGTCTAGGTACGAAGTTACGCAAGAATTTTATGTTTCGGAAACAAAACACATCAGAACCCTCTACAACCATATACTCATGGGAACACGGTATTCATCAAACCCTAGCGAGTTCCCACCACCCCACAAGCCAAAGACCCGATCTTTACAAGTTAACAGCTCAAACCAAGATACCCCCAATATGAAAAAACAAGAAACCCTATAAAACTAAAAGAACCCAATTCAACAAGGCACTAAAAGAACCCAATTCAGATCTAAGAAGCCTAAAAAGTCAACGATTGGGAAGGGAAACGGACCAAGTAAACGTAACATTCGGGAACTTGAAAGAGGACGAGCTCGATCGCGGCCTCCTCCTCTTCTCCTCCGGTGCCTTTGGTCTCCTCTACTTCACTCTCTTTAGTCTCCATAATACACAGAGAGGGAAAGAGGGAGGAAATTTTGGGGGCATCGGGTTAATGATGGGCGGGACGAATATACCTCTTTTGCGCGAAAAATTTAATAGAAATTTGTCAATTTCTAAGTAAGTCTGTTATTTGGGAAAAGATCATTTTTTTTAAACAAAATTTAGGCGGTTGGCCTAATTTTTAGACGGCATTGAATTTTATTTTTTTCTCAAGTAAAATTTTGTCATTTTTGTAAGAGATAGGAATTGACCTACCAATCTTTGGAAAGAGATATGACCCGTTACCATTCTACTCATCTTGCATTGGTGGAAAAAAAATGGTATCAAGTATTGTATTTTTTTACAAAAGTTTTTCAAATTCATTCTTAATAGATTAGAGTTAATCTGAAAAATCAAGTACTTTAAAGTGTATTAAAATTGTGAAATAAAAAATTTTCCGTCACCGAAAAAGATAAAACAGCACGTGGCAGTACTTTCTACAAAAATATCAAATCATAAAGTATTGAATTTTCCCTTAATATTTTCGAATAGTTGTTTATTAGATTTTTTTATATAAATATTAGGGAACATTTCACTTTAATATTGTAGTTTGGCGCTTTTTAACCAAGTATCCTATGTCTCTTTTTCATTTATTTGTGACATATATTTCCCAAATTCTTACTTTTAGTGACAAAAAATTATTAAAAGTGCGAATGTGGGAATCCTATGTTGTAAAAAATTATAAAATGAAACCACGTGATCTTGATCAAAAAGTCAAACTATGAGATATTAAAATGAATTTCTCCTAAATATTGTAAGTACTAGATTTGCCATATTATTGTAATTATCTCTTTAATTTAGCAGCGACGTTTTTTTTGGGTAGGATTATGACCAAGTCAGTTTAGTCCAAATTGATAGTGGAGCATTTGAAATCAACTCTTATCTTAACGCAAAAAGATAACTATATGGAGGTTTGGGGTAAGCAACTTCAGTATTAAATCAATGAGTAATTAGATTGGATGGCAGGGAGATTTTGCATTTTGTTGTATTATTATCTTTTATATTAATCAAGGAAGCTCTTGCCTTACCATAGGGAACAACGTGACATATTTTTTTATACTATTTTATTTCTAGATACTTACCGAACAGATTTATCCAAGTTCAAATCATATAGAACTTTTGAAAGTGACAAAAAATTTCTGACAAATATTTAACATTATTACATCCATAAAAACTCAAACTCGAGAGTTAAGTTAAAACAACTTCCAAACCCGTTAATTCAAGTGGTTATTGGTTGACATAAAACTTGAAAAGAGAACATGTGGAAGCATTCAATTTCCTACGATTTGGCAAACAAAAAAAGCTAATCAACTAAACCAAAAGGAAAGTAAATTATTATACGCTGCTTGTGGACGCTGCAGCAGATATTACTCGAGAATAAGAGAAGGTTACACAGAATACGAGTAACATATGCTACCAAACTAAAGCAGTGAGATTTCTTTTCCCTGATGCCTTCCATTGCATACTATATCATCCTTCAAAAGATTGCCATCGATTGGCGATCATCTTCAGAAATTAACGAGGTAAGATCTTGCGGGTCAAAGAAACCCCGCGACGGACTCTTAACGTTCCGAGTATCAAGTTATCAGCCAGTGTCATTTCCTGCACATATGTCCCAGAAAAACTATTGAACGGACGCTCAAGTTTGGAAGCAAAAGGTGGTAAAATAGTTTAAGTGCAAAGCAGGAAAAGGAGCCATGGTTTTTTTATTTTAAATAATAAATGTCAATTAGCTTTTGTCATCAAAGGTGTTAGTGATGGTAATCCTTCCATGGCTCAAGAGGATGGTGTCTCGAATTAGTTAGATTGTTTATTAATAATAGGATTATAGGAAAAAATAAGACACTAGAACCACGGTTTAAACCCTGGAAATGTAAAAACCTTCTATTAACTAAAAAAATCACTCAAGAGAGTCTTTCATAGAACTCCTAGAGAAGATGTCACTATGCGTTGTTTCATGCTACCTCTTTTGCCCAGCTTGTTTCATGCAAAAGGAAAAAGAATACACACTTCTATTGCTTGCTTATATCCTATATGCACTACCCGAGAGTTATAATTTGGACCGTACATCTTCCATTTTTGGTCCATCATTTCAAGGTTCAATGTACATTTACAGATTTACTTGGCGTAAATAAGTGAAGAACTGAGTGGATGGAAATATGTAAGAAAGGACACATACCAAGAATTTCTTGAACAAAGCCATTTTCTTCATGCTGGATGCTCCTGTGAACTGGTTGGATAAGCATTTCACCATTTGCCACTGAGACAAAGAATTAACACAGTTCAATTCCAAATGGCAATAAATGTCATCAGAATATTATAGAAACACGGAAAGAGGAAGTAACATTACACACATTCATCAAATGGTGGAAGACCCCATTGCTCTGGCTGAAATTCTAGAAGTGACGAAAGCACACTATCTGCAAACAAAGAACAATCTGTCTCACTTGGTGATGGAACAGCAACCACGTTCATACTTGCTGCCTTGGCTGCTTTCACTCCAACCCTGTTAAACTGTATGGTCAGCTACGCATAAGTTATCTCCCCCTAAGGGAATTTTACAATGTCCATCAAGCAACAAAACGAAAAATTCAGACATCCAAAAAAACCAAAGAACTCGTGACCAAGAAAAATAGAAATCATGTACAAGAATGTAAGTTAATAAACTTACAACGAGTCTTCAATGACCAAGCATTGTGCTGCATCAACACCCATTTTCCTTGCAGCCTCCAAAAATCTGGAATACATTTAAAGTTAGTGTGAAATGGTCAGAACAAAAATAAGTTCATAAGTCTAGATGGTCGTCGGAGTGAGGGGGATTGTATTCCAGCATTGTAGGAGAAAAACATCTTAATGATTATGCCAGCAGACCACCGTCTTGCAGTTTATACGGCAACGTCTGACACACTTTTCTTATGAATCTAACAATGTCTGCCATGCTGAGTAACTTGAATGGTAAGTTGATAGGTCACCAATAGTGAAAGGGTGGATTACAAATTTGTAAAATTGCACAACCCTCGGCACAAGAAAATTTGTCAACGAAACAATAAAACTACTCACAAGTCTGGTGCAGGCTTCCCTGATTTCACCTGATCACAACCCAGAATTACTGAAAAGTAATCCTTCCAGCCTGGTTAAGTAAACAGACAAAGCAAGATAATAAGAATTATCCAGAAAAATATAAGTCTACTCACAGAAACAGGAAGATATATTGACAACAAACAAGTTGCCACTAGTTGAGGTCAATCATCTTTCAACTACCAACTCTCAGGGATATGTTAGTACTGCGATAATGTAAAGATTTCCCTTTGACCAACTTGAGGCATAATAGTGCCGGAGTAAAAGAGAAACTGGATTCCTCATACAAGTGTGAAATCCTGCAAGTATCATCCTTGAGCTAAAAACTGAATAATTGTTAGATATTAGTACAAAGAGTTAATCCAAGCGAATCAAATTCATCTCTTAGAGCTTTACATCAAAAACTGAAGATGCATACAAAACTAAACTTAAGATTAACATTTTCTTATAACATTCAAAGGAAGAATCATTATGGTTCTTCACTACTTTCTTTTTTAGATTAAGCAAGTGAACAAACAAGTGACAAATATATAAGCTAAAACAAACTATCTGCAATTACTTTTATCGTGGGCATGAAATGTTTTTTCTTATTTGAATTATGGGCATTGGTGGTCCTTACTACTCCGTGGAAGAAAAGGCACAACAAACAAACACTGATTCTAGATCAAATAACAAAGAGATAACCTTTGTGGTGAGAAATCTTTTCCTCTATGTATTCTCTCAAGGAGTTCGAAGCAAGAGCAAAGGGCACCCCGTGTTTGTAAAGATGTTTGATAAGTCGATCAGCACCAGGCATTGCTCTAGCTTGCGACCACCTGAGAATGCGCATCAAAAAGATACATTTCCAATGAGATCACCAGCATTAGAGACATTCTATTCATTCAGTTAGACGAAGACCCTCGAGTTAGCAATTCTTAGACTCCTCTAGAATCATCCAAGCTATGCAATGACCAAGGCAATAGAGAAGCGGAGTTACTTGTCGTGATACATAGGCATGATTTCTGCGACGAACTGGTCCGGTGTAAGAGGGAGGGCGTAGTCCAGGACAATGGCAGCAGCAGTAACCTCCAGGGTCATCCCCAACCTTTTCTTACATTCCCTTTCCTTATCCAACTCTTTCCCGTACTTGGCAAGAAACTCCCCCACAATCCCCTTGGTTGCACTCTCTGCGACATTTCCACAAACACGTGGTGACCACCACGCCAATCTAAAAAGGCTACGGATTTCTAACAAGAAACAAGAGGCACCTCACCTGTGTCCAAAAGGGTACCATCCAAATCGAGAATAACAGCAGAAACCGAGGTGGTCCCTGGATTGGAAGAGCAAAATTCAGAGGCCATTGTTGAGAGAAGAGGAAGAAAGGACGTGGAAGGTATGTTTGAGAATCCCGCATCGGTATGGGGCAAGTTTATAAGCGTGGAAAATTCACTACTATTTATGTGTTAGAATCTAACCCAAAATTTTAAGATAATAGATTGGTAGATTTTTTACACTTATAAACTTGCTCCATACTCGTATTTTAATCGATGTGAGTGAGAGGAGAGGAGAGGAAGCCATTATTTTGTGTTTAGTGTTGTTTGGGTTTGCGAATATTCGGAGGGAAAAACGGTTGGACGGACCATTCTCCCTCCTTTTGCCTTTGCCACCACACTAATTTCAAGCTTATTCGTTGTATGTTTCTTATTGGCCTCCTCCTCCTTCCACGTGGCGCTATTTAGTATTTACTCGGAACTATTTAGAACTAGTCGAATTTTTCTCTTCACTTTAGGTTTACTACATGTGTTAAATGGACCAATTCGTATTAGAATAAGATTATGATATTTAAATAATTGCAAAATTATCTCGATAACACTATTGTTTGAGTTCTTAATAATACACAGCAATACTTATTCGCAGTTAAAAAAGTTAGTGCTGCATGCCACGTTATAAAGCCGCAGATATTGTATCCTGATAACGAGACGCCTTCTATGTTTGTAATTTTTTGCTGCTGATCCGGTGATTTATTACTTAATAATATAGATGACAAGAATTTGTTGCGTATGAAAAAATTCACCTATATAAAAATAACCAAAAAAATATTCAACTCGAATTATTGGTGTATTTATAGAGCACCGTTGCAAGGGAAAAAGTACATCAAGATCCTCGGACAAAAGATTAAGAGTTATAACATCACTCAACAATTATGAGAATATAATATATTTTTGGGAAAATTATGCTCAGGTCCCTGTAGTTTGGCGTCCCTACCTCTAGGATCCCTCCATTTCTAAAATCCTTCCTGACGTCCCCCAAGTTTGATTTTAGAAACTCTCGGGTCCCTGGCTGACGTCATCGACTCTTTTTTTATTTTTGTCATAGAAATGATTAAAATACCCTCGAACAAAAAAATATTCACATTATTCAACCTTCAAACACCATCTTCAACTTTCAACCAACAAGAACACATGAACACCCAATCCTAAACCCAGGAACTAAAAATCAAATTGATCAAATCTACTAAAAACTCAACAACAAAAAAATCCAATCCTCTTTCCTCCTACCCCACGAAACGTAACCATCGGCCCCCCTCCTACCATCCCCAACTGTTACCTCCTCCCTAAGGGAATCCTCCTTACAACTCGAAACCCGAGAGGACGGGTAGTAATCGAGTCTCACAACTGACTCGCTGGATGCCCAATCATCCCGGTTGAGTGTTGTTTCGGAGGGTTGGTGTACTTGATTAGGATCTACTTTAGTCGAGGCAAGTGTTGGACACTTTTTCCGTAAGACGAGATTGCCCCGTATATTTCAGTGCGGTACGGGCTACGGCAATCGTCTCCAAGATACAACGACTGTTAGGGCATTTCCAAAAATGTTGCACACGTATCTCGAAACTTTTGGACGAACTCTTATATACCCAGAACTTTCGAACTCTTTTCTAATTGAAGAACGGGGGAAGAAGAGAAGACAACAATGCTCGGAATATGCACTTGCTGCTGGGATGAAGAAAATGGCAAGGGGGCACGCCTATTTATAGGCTGGAGGAGGCAGGAAAGCAGCCACCCTAAAGGGACGCGTCCGCTCGGCCAGCAGGCTGTCTGGCTGTCCTCGTGGCCCTTTGGTGGCTTCTGTATCCTTCCAGGTGCGCCAGGCTGCACTCGTGGCCCTTCGGTGGCTTCTGGATCCTTCCAGGCGCGCCAGGCTGTGCTCGCGCCCTTTCCTTCGACCTTCTGGAAGTCTCCTGCGCATTCCAGCCCTTTGTGCCTCTTCGGTGGCCATCCTGGTAGGCGCTCGCAGCTCCTCGGACCTGGGCAAAATACTTAAGGCTCCTCCAGCTCCTCGCAACGATGCGCACGTGCGAAGTGCCAAGTGCGCCACAAAGCGCCCATTGTGACCTGCGTCCAATGCGCAATGCGCACACGCACGTACGCGTGTGCGTGTGCGTGCGCTTGCGCATGCTCGTACTCGGACGGTGCTTCACACCGTCCTTGCAGGCAGCTAGCGGTGGGTCAGCCTTTTGGGTAGCCAATCAAGTTGAGAGGTGAGGAGGGGAATTCCTTATAAACAAGGAAATCCTCCTTGCTCTAATCAATGTGGTATTGCCCCTTTCATTTCCCTTTTGGGCCTCTACTTTGGGCCTTACCACTTTGGGCTTTGCATTGAATTTTTTCATTCAAAACCCAACAATCCCCCACATGAATGATGATTAATGCATGCAGACTCTAATCGAAAGTTCTGACGTGTTATTATTGCATCGAGATAGGTAGCTTGCGGCTTTGAACCTTCTCTAGTAATATATTATCGGATTTACTCGCTGCTCGGTGAACGCGATGTTTTGAACCGTCAGCTTTTGGCGTAAACCAAGATAATAACATTTACACAATAATAACCCTAGTATATTTGGGTTCTCACGTTGTGTCCGTTTCGGCCATGGACCGTATCTTGGATTCATAAGTGTTTTTCCCATTTGAAGCGGCCTCACTTCACACTTACATAGGTGATCTCCTATCAGGAGTATCCTGCCATACTCCACCTTTATCAAGGTATAGGAAACATTAAAAGCGTAGTGCTTATCCTTACCACACCTCAGCAGGTTGATACCTGGACAGCTTCTGAGAATGAGATAGGTTTCAGGTGATTAACTGAACCCTCCATAACTTAGTTTTCTCATTGAACCAAGTTTGTGGGATCTCCACTCATCATAGTTGAGTTACCGCTATGGACGTTCTTTATTGTGTGGATTTTAATCCCATTCCCCTTACTGCGTTTTACATTTGATCTCTATTGATTCCTTTCGTAAAAGGATCAGCTAAGTTATCCTTGGACTTTATGTAATTAATGGTGATCACCCCACTAGAGATCAATTGTCTAACGGTATTGTGTCTCCGATGGATATGTCGAGACTTTCCGTTGTACATTGTACTTTGTGCTCTCCCGATTGTAGACATACTATCACAATGTATTAACACGGGAGGCACCGATTTGCTCCAGCACGGAATATCCTCTAGGAAGTTTCTGAGCCATTCAGCTTCTTCCCCAGCTTTATCTAGTGCTATAAACTCCGACTCCATGGTAGATCGAGCTATGCATGTTTGTTTAGAGAACTTCCACGACACGGCTCCTCCTCCTATGGTGAATACATATCCACTCATGGATTTGGAGTCCTTTGTGTCTGATATCCAGTTTACGTCACTGTATCTTTCTAATACAGCTGGATATTTAGCATAATGTATGCCATAGTTTATGGTATGTTTTAAATACCGTAAAACCCTTTCTAGAGCTAGTCAGTGATCCTTTCCTGTATTACTTGTGAATCTGCTAAGTTTACTGACTGAGTACGCAATATCGGGGCGAGTGCAGTTTGTTAAATACATCAAGCACCTGATAATTTGCGCATACTTCAGTTGAGATACTGGGTCCCCTCAATTCTTGGCTAAGTGTAAATTCAAATCTACTGGAGTCTTAACCGGAGGTTTGTCAAAAGCTTCAAATTTCTTGAGCACGCTTTCCACGTAGTGGGATTGTGTCAAGATAATTTCGTCAGCTTTCCTAGAAATTTTTATTCCTAGTATGACGTCTGTCAGACCCATATCTTTCATGTCAAAGTAATTCTTTAACATGTTCTTAGTTTTCATAATAACCTCTTTATTGCTTCCCGTAATTAATAAGTCATCTACGTAGAGACATACAATTACGTAAGCTTCAGGTGTGCCCTTAATGTAAACACATTTATCATACTCATTGATCTTAAATCCATTTGACAGCATTGTTCTGTCAAATTTTTCGTGCCACTGTTTCGGCGCTTGTTTTAGCCTGTATAGTGACTTGACTAGTCGACACACTTTATGCTCTTGACCGGGAGCCACAAACCCTACAGGTTACTCCATGTATATCTCCTCTTCCAGTTCTCCATTTAGAAAAGCTATTTTTACGTCCATTTGGTGGATCTCGAGGTTATAGAGTGCTGCAATAGCTATGAGTACTCTAATTGATGTGATTCTAGTGACTGGTGAATACGTGTCAAAGAAATCATATCCCTCCTTCTGTTTGAACCCCTTAGCTACCAATCGAGCTTTGTATTTGTCGATTGATCCATCAGCATTGTATTTCCTTTTTAGGATCCACCTGCATCCCAAAGGTTTGCAGCCCGGTGGGAGATCCACGATTTCCCACGTGTGGTTTTGCATAATAGATTCTATCTCACTATTGATAGCTTTCTTCCAGAGAGGAGCATCTGGACTAGACAATGCCTCTTGGATTGTCCTGGGTTCATCTTCTAACGCGTAGGTTAGATAGTCCGGACCAAAAGATTTGGTTACCTTTGTCCGTTTACTACGTCTAGGTTCATCATTTTCCTGATTGGACCCTTGTGTAGTCTCGTGAGCCCTTTTCTTTGAGCTTCCTTCCTTTCTTTCCTTATTAGGAAAGCTATTCTCAAAGAATGTTGCGTTCCTTGATTCTATGACCATTCCCGTATTTATCTAAGGGTTTTCAGATTTGTGCACCAAAAATCGATAAGCACTACTATTTTGTGCATATCCGATAAAGATGCAATCAATGGTCTTGGGTCCTATTCTCACCTGCTTAGGCTTAGGTACTTCGACCTTTGCTAGGCACTCCCACACTTTAAGGTAACCGTAAGAAGGCTTCCTTCCTTTCTATAGTTCATATATGATTTTATCGCTTTTCTTGTGTGGTAATTTATTTAGAATGTGGTTAGCTGAGAGCACAGCTTCCCCCCACATGTTCTGGGGTAAGCCCGAGCTAATCAACATAGCGTTCATCATCTCTTTAAGAGTTCGATTTTTGCGTTCAGCTACACCATTTGATTAAGGTAAATATGGAGCAGTCGTCTGATGAATAATGCCATGTTCTTGATAGAGTTTCTCAAACGGAGCTACATATTCTCCTCCTCGATCACTTCGTATCATTTTAATTTTTACGCTGAGTTGATTTTCAACCTCATTCTTATATCTCTTAAAGGCATCAAGAGCTTCGTCTTTTCCCTTTAGGAGATACACGTAACATTATCTCGTGCAATCATCGATAAACGTGATGAAGTATTTCTTCCCGCCTTTAGTTTGCACGTGTTTCATATTGCAAGTGTCCGTATGAATTAACTCTAAAGGCGTAGTACTTCTTTCCACTGAATGGAAAGGTGCTTTGGTCATTTTAGCCTCCACACATACTTCACATTTATCAGATGGGTTGAACTCTAGATTCGGTAATAAATTTAAACTTACTAACTTTCTTAGTGAGTTTAGATTTACGTGTCCTAATCTACCATGCCATAAATTAGAACACTCGGCCAAGTAAGAAGAAGCATTAATTTTATTTTCACCATTAAAGGTGCGATGTACAGTTATTACATTCATCTTAAATAGCCCCCTTTCTAGATAACCCTTTCCTATGAATTGACCCGCTTTGGTCAGTACAAACTTATCAGCCTCAAATACAAGCTTAAGACCGGCTTTGCTTAACAGTGAGCCGAAAACTAAGTTCTTGCGGATGTCCGGGACATGCAGCACATCCTTGAGGGTCAGCTCCTTTCCTGAGGTCAGCTTCAGGACCACCTTATCCAGACCTACGATCTTGGACGTTGAGGAGTTTCCCATGAACAGCTTTCTGCCGGTGATAGGGATATAGTTCGAGAACATCTCCTTATCAGAGCAGATGTGGCGGGTAGCTCCAGTGTCCACGAACCACTCTCTTGGATTATCCACCAGGTTGGCTTCAAACACCACAGCTGACAGATCCATCTGGGACAAGTCTTCAGCCAGGTTAGCCTTTCCTTGGTCGTCCTTCTTCGGCTGGCGATAGTCCTTAGCCATGTGGCCGGGTTTGCCGCAGTTGTAGCAGTCACCCTTGATCTTCTTTTTTTTTTCTTCTTGGGCTCTTGCTTCTCCTGCTTATCCCCAGACTTCTTCCTCTTCTTGCCAGTTTTTCCCTCAGCGAGGTGCACGGTGGTCTCAGAGTTGGCCTTGCCTTGCTTGACTTCAGACTTTCGGTTGTCTTCCTCGATCCTAAGTCTCACGATCAGGTCTTCTAGGCTCATGTCCTTCCTCTTGTGCTTGAGGTAGCTCTTGAAATCCTTCCAGAGCGGGGGGAGCTTCTCGATCATCGCAATTACTTGGAAGGACTCGCTGAGTTGCATCCCTTCGGCTTGGATCTCATGGAGGATCAGCTGCAACTCCTGCACTTGGTCGATGACCTTCTTAGAGTCCACCATCTTGAAGTCGAGGAATCGTCCGACGATGAATTTCTTCGTCCCGGCATCCTCCAACTTCTTAGAGTCCACCATTTTGTACTTCTTCTCGACTGAACTCCACATCTCCTTAGCGGTCTTGGCTTCTGCGTAGACATTGTAGAGCGTGTCGTCTAGTCCATTTAGGACATAGTTCTGGCATAGGAAGTCGCTATGACTCCATGCATCGAGGGCGTTGATCTTCTGTTAATCTGCCTCATTTTCTGCCACCTTCGGAGCCTCTTCCTTCAAGAATTGGACCAGGTTGAGCGTCGTCAGGTAGAACAACATCTTCTGTTGCCGCCTCTTGAACTCGGTACCGTCGAACTTGGCCGGCCTTTCGGTGTGGACAGTTCCCGGGACTGCTGGTGCTGAGCTTGTCGATGCCATCTTCAAGTACACAATCTCGTCTTACGATTGTTGTTTCAGAGGGTTGGTGTACTTGATTAGGATCTACTTTAGTCGAGGCAAGTGTTGGACACTTTCTCCGTAAGACAAGATTGCCCCGTATATTTCAGTGCGGTACGGGCTACGACAATCGTCCCCAAGATACAATGACTGTTAGGGCATTTTCAAGAATATTGCACACGTATCTCGAAACTTTTGGGTGAACCCTTATATACCCAGAACTTTCGGACTCTTTTCTAAGTGAAGAACGGGGGAAGAGGAGAAGACAACAATGCTCAGAATATGCACTTGCTGCTGGGATGAAGAAAATGGCAAGGGGGCACGCCTATTTATAGGCTGGAGGAGGCAGGGAAGCAGCCACCCCGAAGAGACGCGTCCGCTCGGCCAGCAGGCTGTCTGGCAGCGCTCGTGGCCCTTCGGTGGCTTCTGAATCCTTCCAGGTACGCCAGGCTGCGCTCGTGGCCCTTCGGTAGCTTCTGGATCCTTCCAGGCGCGCCAGGCTGCGCTCGCGCCCTTTCGTGAGGGATCTCGCGACCCTTCGACCTTCTGAAAGTCTCCTGCACATTCCAGCCCTTCGTGCCTCTTCGGTGGCCATCCTGGTAAGTGCGCCACAAAGCGCCCATTGCGACCTGCGTCCAATGCGCCATACGCACACGCACGTGCATGTGCGCGTGCGCGTGCGCGTGCTCGTCCTCGCAGGCAGCTAGCGGTGGGTCAGCCTTTTGGGTAGCCAATCAAGTTGAGAGGTGAGGAGGGGAATTCCTTATAAACAAGGAAATTCTCCTTGCTCTAATCAATGTGGTATTGCCCCTTTCATTTCCCTTTTGGGCCTCTACTTTGTGTCTTACCACTTTGGGCTTTGCATTGAATTTTTTCATTCAAAACCCTAAGGCGGGATGAGCTCCCCAAATCCAACGTGCCAAAGCTCCGGGCCCAGGAACTTCTGTCAGCCAGTGGGCCGGAGCTGCTCAGCTTCCCGGACATCTCGTTGTCGTCGGATGTGGCCCTCTCGATAACAGAGGTCGGGAGACAATAGCAGCCGCCTCGGGGATCTTGCTGACGTTGATGGGGACAGCGCGTGAGAAATCATAGGAGAGAGGCGGGCCCTTGGGGGTGGGTTCCACCCCCGTCCTCTTATATTTATTTCTTCTGCTTCTAGGAAGTGAAGTTACTAATTTTAATTTTCTCTTTTAAAGTGGTGGTGTTTGTGAAATGGTTAATTTTTTGTGGATGTGAATCTGTTCATGTGTTCTTTTGAGTTCAATCGATGCAAATTCATGAGAGGATTGAGTTTTTTTGGTAGATTTGATCAATTTAATTTTTGGTTCCTGGATTGAGGATTGGGTGTTCTTGTTGGTTGAAGGTTGAAGATGGTGTTTGAAGGTTGAAGAATGTGAATTTTTTTAATTTTTTATTTAAGGATATTTTAGTCATTTCCATGACAAAAAATGAATAAAAGAGTCGATGACGTCAGTCAGGGACCCGAGAGTTTCTAAAATCAAACTTGGGGAACGTCAGGAAGAATTTTAGAAATGCAGGGACCCTCGAGGTAGGAACGCCAAAATACAGAGACCTGAGCATAATTTTTCCTATATTTTTTCCAAGTGCACTGCATTTCTTCTTTGCCAAAGGGATTGTAGCTCCACGACACAAGGCGTTGCATATATTTAAGAAGTTTCAGGGTTCAAACTTTGACATGACATGTAAAATTTTACTTTTCAAAAAATATTTTTTTTCCTGAAACGAACGTCTTTTTTAGTTTTAACTCCGAGAAAAAATATCAAGTTACATCATAGTTGCTAGAAGAACGCAACTTAAAATGAAAACAACATCGCAATAGAGTGCCTTGCAAATACAATAACAAATCTCAAGGGACATAATTCTTAAACCGGACCAACGCAGCCATTCAAACAATCGTCATTAAGTCTTAATATAGAAACATGTCTTAGTAGTTGCCACCGGGAGCAGGTTTAGAGTCAGAGGTGCAGATAAAAGGTCCCACAGAGTACAATTTGATCTTCTTGTTGTTGAGAATACGGTAAGAAGAAAGCAAAGCACCTCTTATACCCCTGTTGACATCGGTCGGGACTTTGCAAGTCTCCAAAGGAGAGTGCTCTAGGTAAGCCTTGCATTCTGTGTACTTCACTTTAGCTTTATTCAAACCGAACAACGGTAATGTCTTGAAGAAATAGCCGCTTGCATCGGTTTGATTTGTTAGGCAAGAGAATTTCGTGGTCTCGTACCCATTGATGTCCTCTCCCAGGCATGCAATCCTTACCACGGCACCTACATTAGCAACCAGTTTATTTATGATCCAATGAGAAAATTTCCCACACCTATATTTATTTACGCACAAAAAGCTACATTAAAAGATAATATAGATTTAGATGGAAATTTTAGTTGAATTGGAGCTAAATATTTGATGGGCCAGGAAAAATATGATTCATAAGCCTAATTCATGTACAAGTTGGAATTAAAGGTTAAATACTTGGAACATAATATTATTAATATTTGCTGAAAAATTTTTAGCTACCCGATTAGAAAAGTTTGAATTGAAGGTTACCTTTAATAGGGACAAACTTTGGGCCTGATTTGCACAAGACAAGCCCCTCAATTGCGATGGGGAGAGTTGGGCCGTAGCCATAATCGGGCTTTTCTATCCTGGGCTTGGGAATGCCATCAAATTTAGGCAACTTGGGCTTAGGAACTTGTGGTTTTGGATTGGAACTCTGGCCTGGCTTGCTAGGCCCAGACCCGTAGTCACCACCAGCCGATGCAATACCCAGCAATGACAATAGAAGAAGAATCGATGTCACAGAGGAGAAAGGAGAGGGAGCCATTGGTGGGAATAAACAATTTTGCAAAAAGCAGATTGATTAGAGAAGAAGACTAATTAATGTAGAATAATGGGTCGATGAAATAAAATCAACAGGCCGATGGTCTTATATAGGGATTGAGAAGTACAATGATGATCAAGAATATTGTTTGTCCAATAGTTAAGAAGAACGTGCAGCCTCCCAAGGTTGATGGTGTGTTGTAGTTCAGGCGACGTGAGGAGCAAATTCTATGTAATCGTTGACTATCATTCTGGTGGACCTTTTCTACTCGACCAAATGAGGTTGGAGGATGAGCTTCTCTCTAGATATCACACATATTGTCCCAACCGCTACAAACCTTTCACAGAGACCAGAAACAATAGCCATCAAAATGTCAGCATACCTACAAGGAGCGAGCTGTTTCCAACATTGGAGCTTGTTTTGCCAGCTCCTGAGAGTTGGCTGCTCCACCAGACGTAAATCGGGTAGATTCTGTCTTTGCGCTCGTTAAATCTGCAGTTCCAGCCGCTCCTCTTTCCCTCCACTCACCTATCGGATTCGTAAACTATGCAGGGCATTGAGCAGTACTAGCTAAGGTCCTCGGTCCTCCACCAGCAACCTTTACTGGTTCTTTTGCTTAGCATCCTCAATGTAGAACATCAGCTGCAAGGAGACAATATATATCCCTTCGTGAAGGTCATTATGATTGCAATTTGTAATGAGCTAATTCTTCGGACATTAATTATTTTACCTTTGCCCCGACGTAGAAGGTTACGAGCATTGCAGCCAGTACAGGGAATCCTGCAAGAGAATGTCTCACGGTTAGAGACACCTACATGTATATCAGATACCAGAACAGGTGAGCAGGCTATCTCCATACCCTCTTTAGCGAGGAATCGTGAAAATAGCCAGTTAAGACCAGATGGTCCTATAACGTAGCCAACCAGGTTTGCCACCTGCATAGGATCAATAAGAAGAAATAGAATATTCAAACAGCTAGTCTAATATCTGGTCTTGTCCATTTACGTCTGCTTCCATGTTTCGGGTAGAAAACAAAGTAAAGACATCAGGGCCTGCTTTTGTGCATCCGCTCCATGCAGTAATAAGCATAAGTGGGAAGTTCTTCCTCCCACCTTACAAATCATAGTTTTCGTTGACCTCCTTTGAGACCGTTGATGTTCAACCAATCATTATGCCAAAATATTGAAAGCGGGTTACGTTGCAGACAAATAAAAAGTAGAACAACTCAGTGAAAGCCAATGCTGAAACCAACCATGAGACAGGTGATAGTGACAGCACCAGCAACTGCACGAAGTTCTCGAAACATGAACTGACCAAAAGCACTTCCCACCTATACAGAAAATCAAGGAGAAAGGTCAGCAGCTAGGATAGTTGATGCACTTCATATTTGCCAGCGTCTCTTGCTTCGTGAACCTCTGCATCATTCATGGAACATATCTCTCAACGCATACCTAGAACATTAAAGAAAAACTGCATATGGTTTTTGTACAATATCCGCTGTCACACCATCATGGGTGTGAACTCATATGAATTTGGATATAGATATAGATATAGATATATGATAGAACCGAAAACCATGTCATCAGTAGCTAACAACCACGAAATCAAAATGGTTCCTTTGCTACCAAACAATGGTAGCTTTCATATTACATGTGCACGGCATATCAAAATGAGTAAAGACACAAAAAGCACCTGATATGTGCTCGCTGCTGATTTCACTGCCATTTCAGGAACAAAGAACAAGCATGTTAACCATGCCCATGAAATGAGTTTCCTGGGAAGAAAAATAATGTCAGCTAGAACGAAGTGATAGTTTATCCGCAAATAAAAACCATTTGCTTCATAAGAACAACGATTACCATTCCAGGTCATGCCAGATGGCAACAAATGTGAAGATAACCCATACATTGAGAAGCTTTCTTCGGGATCCTCCAAGAGGGATATACAAATATCTAAACATAGTAACAAGTGAAGATTAAATTAGAAAGAATAATGCTAGAGCCACTATGATGATTAGTGGAAGTTTTGGCGCCTTATCACTTGCGCATGCTACACTTAATACCGTATCACCACATATACGATAGCAAGCAGCATACAATTTAACGAAGGCTTTTCAACTCTTGCATCACAAACCATAAAAAGAGATTGGTAGCTCCAACTTGTGTGTGAGAGTTTGACATTGTACCTGACAAGCCATTTGTTGTAAGAGGCATGCCAATTTTTCCAAAAAGTCTCCAAGTTATAGCAATTATTAATGCATCGAGGCATATTTTCAGGAGCCTCAACACCACATATCTGGAGGAGAAAAAATAGCTTGATTGGTAAAAGTACCATTTTCTGGATTGCAACTATAAAATACTAACTCTGAAAAGAAATCAAATAGAAGAAGATAAACCAAGCTTTGATACATACCAGTGACCAGAACCGAAAATAGCGCCAGATGAGGAGAAATTTTAGCCACATGAAGTTTAACACCTTAAGGTATACATATGAAGATGCGCGCAATCAGATATTACATCTAACAGGAGTAGTAAATAGCAGAAAAGCGGTCAGTCCTTTTTGCTGATAGATCACCTTACCCCATACCCGATGATGAATGTGTCCATTGGAGATAACAGTTTCCACAGCCCACTGCTCATCATGATAAAACTCTTTGGTGACCTCACAACCACACGAGACATAATTATAATACACTAAACGTGCTAAGATAGTTACCTGATTGCAAAAGCATTATAGTGAAACAGATGTGTCATCAACTCCATTATGCAAAAGCTGAATGCCCACCGTAACCCGTACCAAAAAGCACTTCGGCTTGTAGAAGTGCTGGTGGGTGTATCTAACTGCCGCACAATAGTACTTCATTATTCTTAATTTCACCACTACGTCAAAAGCACAGGGGCACAAGCATTTTGCTAAAAAAGGATGAATTAAGACAAGCATGCTGAAGAAGATAATAATTGTAGATGTAAAAGATTTTTTAAAAATAGGCTTGCACCTCAAGAAATCTAGCCAAAACAAGACAACTTGACTGAATTGAAAAAATAAAAAGAAAAGAAAATTGTATGAAGGACACGGACCTGTGAGGCAAATGAGTTGAAGCTGATGATTGGACCAGCAATGTAAAGTGGAGCATAAACCAGATAAGAGAGATATAGGCTGAAGGAATAGTAATCTTTAGGCAGACTGGTCTCCTGTGTAATGTCAATAAAGTAGATCAGGAGAACAATTAAAAAAGTGGTGGGACAAACAAGAGGCATCTACTGCTGTTAAATCAAATTACTAAACAGCAGAAACATCTAGAAATTTGGGGAATAAAGATGTATCCAACCTGTCGGAAGTGATAGCAGAATTGTCCAGACTTACAAATATTGCAACGTTGGACATGTTTCTGAGATGAGAAAGCAACATCAGAAAAACTAATTGATGTGGGAGACACTTGAAAATTCAAGAAAGACCACAAGCAACCATGAATCAATTTATAACCAGGGTAAAGAAGCATTTCATTTGTGAATCAATGATGTAAGAGCCCGAAAAATGACGAATAAAAACAAGTTGCTATCTGAAAAGGAATCAATATGCAAGCATTTAACCAATACCATACTCTAAATCAAGATCCAATAATATCTTCAGATGTACATTTGAGCATGCCACAACATTCCAGAGTGCCATAAGACTTGGTTGACATGCATAAAGTGCAACTTCAGATTCACAAACACCTCTTAGGTCATTCATCACAGATACCGGTATGCCACCAGTTTGACTTAGATATTAGAGAAAGAAAGAGATAGCAAGCACTCTTTCAGTCCAAGGGCATCCGATGTCACCTTCTGATCAAAACGGGGGGTCTGATCGGCCCAGTGGTAATCATATCCAAAGCTTATCATCCGCAAGATGACTGCAAAGACAAGTTCATGATGTTTTAGTTGCAAGCATTTAGTTAATATCCTTTTACATTTAATAATCTGACCTGAAAATGGAGCCAGATTTAGATTAGCTTGTGAAGCAAGGAGAATTACCAAAATTGAAGCAGATGTGCCATCTAAAAGTTCCTCGAAAATCATCTAGATATGCCCACCGTTGCCTAACAATAAAGAAGATAAACTTTGAGAGAGCAGCGAAGATTATTACAAGTCAAACAACCTTTCAAATGATGTAAAAGAAGGAGTCAGGGTATAGGCCCATGCAACTCACCCAAAAATGGAGAAAGGGTACCCTTCATAAATTCGGTTGCATAGAAGGAAGAGAATATTGAAAGCCCAAAGGAAAAACGAGAAGTATTTTGTTCTTGCAAATATCTGCACGAGCACAAATCTAGTAAAACTAAATGATGAGAAACAAAAAAAAAAGTATGCCACAAGGAAACGAATACTAACAATCGAGATGTCAAAAGTTAGAAAATTAATAAATATTAGTAAAACATCATCATCAGCAATCAAGCAATAGAAGGTACTAATAACAAACGTTCTAAATTCTACTTCTCATGGGAGGGACTATCAGTTGACAAGTATGAGAAGCAACCTTTTCAATCCACCAATTAAATTAAAACATGCTATGATAAGTGCTGCATATGTTAGTTCACTGCTAAATCAAGGCCACCCGAGAACAAGGCTAAGAGTCATATAGTTGAGATAGGTTATTTCCATCAGGTAGAACGGGACACAACTCACCTTCGCTAAAATGAAGTTGAGTGAAGCTATCGACAGAATGAATACAATGCTGCAAGCAAGATGAAGAACAGGTAAGGGAAAGATAGAGAGAGCCGTGCGCCAAAAGAAATTGCAACGGAGACGCACCAGGCACCGTGTAGATAGGTTAGATACGCCAAGGAAATGAAAAGCCAGACAAAGGACATTCCTTTGGCCCGCAAAGAAGCAAATGCCCTCAAGAAATGGACCAGCAAAGCCACCGGTCCAAAGACCAAGGCTAGAATTGGCAAGTTACCACGAAAATTCCTCCATTGTGCATCAGAAAGGTCCTAGACGATAAGAAAAAAAGGAAAGAGTGAGCGAGGACAAAGAAAAGACTCGTGTTGGTCTGAGGAGACAGCCGGTCTGATGACGGACATTACAGAAACCATAAAAGAGAACCCATTTCAAGATGTGGGTCATCTAAATTAGCCCTAAAAATCCAATCTTTGACATGGTTCAAAAGGACATGGGCTAACATTGAGAAACGGAGGGGAGATCCACCCGGGGCGCAAGCCATGGAGCTTTGTGTAATGATCTGCGACCAATTGTCGGAACCTTCGTTAGTCACTTGGAAACCGAATTCCCTCGTTTGAAAGGCGTGGAGAAGGGGAAGAGGGAAACGAACCGCGGGAGAGCTGGAGCGATCGGCGTATGATGAAAACATAGAAAGCGAAGGCGTAGAGAACCAGGAACCACGGCTCTTTCCTCTTCCATTCCCACTTCATTTTTCTGACCCCGACTGAAGTGTAATTGCTTCGCCCAAAGCTCTTAGCTTGAGTGCGGCATTTTGACGAACAGGAGATGGGCCCTTTGTGAAATTGTCGTCTTTTCTTCTGCTTTTTTGAGAACTCAAATAGTCGTCTTTCTAGTTTCTGCCAAGGTTTTAAAAAACGCGGTCCGACCGGCAGTCCAACCGGTCGAACCGTGAATCGGAACAAAGAACGTACCGGTTTTGAGCATCAAAACGCCAACCTTACGAACCGGGAAAATTTCGGTCTGACCGGACGGTTCAAACGAAAATTTGACACTGAATTTTCCGGTTCGTAAGGTTGGACCAAAAACCAATAGAACTTGGTCGGGATTTCGCCCAAGGCAAGGTGGAAAAGACCAAAAAATTGACAGAACCCTCGTTTTTCCCTCTGTGGCACTCTCGTCCTCCACCTCCATGACCTCCGCGATTCTCGACGTCTTCCCCCCACGCCCCCCCCCCCCCCCCCCCCCCCCCCCCCAAATCGAAGCCACAAACAAGTTAATCAAACACTTTATCAACCGAGAAGCCCAGGTTTCTTAAGGTTTTTTTTTAAAGAGAAACGGTTATGCTTACGAAACCACTGGGGATGGCGAGGTTGAGGATTTGGCCTAGATGGCTGTCAACCACGGGTTGTGTTCGTCGGTGAACGGGCTTTGGAAGCCGTTTGCTTTCCAGATCCAGGTGATATCGTTAACCTCCCCTCCCTCTCTCTCTATGATTCTACTTTGCAATTGTTTAGTGCCATAGCTGGGTTTTTTTTCTTTCTATTTTTTGATTATGGAATTCAAGGAAGAGATTGCTGAGAAGATGAACCATTTACTTTCCTATTGTTTAGTGCCCAAAGTTGGGATTTTTCTGAGAAGAAGATGAAGTGTTTACTGCGTTTTGTTGAAATGTGTGAACAAAAATTTGTTTTTTAATATAGAATAAAAGAGGAAACGCGTGTAGTTGGTTGGAGTACGTGGAACAATGTCACAGGATGGAGGGTGGGCGCTAAATATTATAATTTTTTATCATTCAAAAAGTTCCGGTCCGACCGACGGTCCAACCGGTTGGACCGGTCAACCCGGAGGACGGGAGAAATCCCGGGTCGACCTCCGGGTCGTTTTTAAGAACCTTGGTTTCTGCTACTTTTCCTTCCGGGTTAAATTAAAGGGAAAATTACCCTCAGGTCACTGGATTATAGTTTTATCATTCGCAGATCCCTATATTTCGGAAATAGTATGAGGTCCTTGCTTTTTAGAAAAATATTGGTCTCGGGTCGCTGGCTGACGTCAGCACTCGATTTTTCTTTTTTTTCATGGAAATGACTGATATACCCTCCTCCTTCAACCTCATTTCCTTCAACCTTCAAATGTTCTAACAACTTCAAATTTTCTAACAAGAAGAATCGAACTAACATCAATCCAGACCAGAGCTCGACGAACAAAAATCGAACTAACACCAATTCTGGAAAATTGGGGATGAAGAAAATTTTGACGAAGAACAATCGAACTAACATCAATCCACTCAGGCTCGACGAAGACTAGAGCTTGACCGGTCGGTTCTCCTGCTCGAGGTTGAAGATGACCGAAACTAACACCCATCTCCCCCCGCATCGAACGTCTCTGACAAGAACACCTCACGAGGCCAGATTCGTGAAGACCAGGCGTGGTGGCATCGACGGGCTGAGATCTGCTCAACCGGATCTCGTCCCCGTCCTTGTCGAGGACTGGGCGGAGATCTGCTCGACGGGAAAGAGGCAGAGTCGTCGTCCTCGTCGAGGACTGAGCAGAGATCTGCTTAACGGGATCTCGTCCTCGTCGAGGACTGGGCGGAGATCTGCTTGACGGGAAAGAGGGCAGAGTCGTCGTCCTCGTCGAGGACTGAGCAGAGATCTGCTCATCGGGATCTCATTCCGATGATAATTTTAAAACTTCTGGTTTCGATGACGATTTTGAGGAGAAGCTTAAGGTTAGCGATGGCGGAGTGGGGAGGAGAGAGAATTTTCTTTTTTTTAATTATAAGGATATAAATATCTTTTCCATGACAAAAAAAATGAAAAATCGAGTGCTGACGTCAGCCAGGAACTCGAGAACAATATTTTTCTAAAAAGCATGGACTTCATACACTATTTCTGAAATACAGGGACATGCGTGTGATAAAACTATAATCCAGAGATCTGAGGATAATTTACTCTAAATTAAATAGTATACTTTTTTAATAAATGTTCTACTTGTCTTTTTTTGTTGAAATTCACTTCAGTACCTATAAAATTTGCCTATTTGCAAAACATTACTCTGTGGTTTCAAAATGTCCGACCAAGTGATAGATGTTTCTCAAATATACATTTCATTTTTTGAATACTTTTTAAACAAAAATACTCCTGAATATAATTCAATAAATATTTTAAAATAAATCTGGAAAATATTAGATGTCATATATTTATTCTCATTTGTTTCGACAGATATTTTAGAATCAATTTTTTTTCGTAATTATACTTAGGGTTATTTATGTCCAAAAAAAGTTACTCAAATAGTGGAGTGTCATTTGAAAAATATTTGTCGATTGGTCTAACATTTTGAAACAATATGGTAGTGGTACTCAAATATGTGAAACTATGAAGTACTAAAGTAGACTTAAACTTTTTTAAGACCAGCATAATACTTGGAAGGGTGGGGAAAAAATGAGGTAACAGAAAATGGTTACAGATTTAGTTTAAAAAATTAACCATGTTTATCTCATATTATCCAAAAAGGAGATAATCACTATTTTCTTTATAAATCGTTCCTCTAATCTAATGTAACAAAGCTAGAAACTACATTTTCTGAAACAGAACTTCAAACCTCATGTTTGAAGCAACATTATTCATATTTTTTGCATGGCATCAAAATTTAACCTTCACTTTTTTGAAGTAGATAATTGACCCTTGCTGATAAAACCGTTCTTTTGTAATGGCTAATAAAATCCTATTTATCTTTTTTTGCATAGGTATATTAATATTTTATTTTAATTACTCGCATTTTTACTCTCTCTATCTAATTAATTTTTTGGTAAAAAACAAGAGGCAGTATGCTCACTAGTCTTTATTAATTACATGTTAGTGCACAATAACGAGTACATCGGAGAAATTAACCCCTTTACATCATCTAAATACACATCAAAGCAAAAGAAAATGGAGCATCAGAAAAGACACAACATAATCAAAGCTTATAGTCAAAACATGCTTCGACATAGAATCAACCACGTGATTTCCTTCTCTCCAAGTGTGATGTATCTGTGTCACCCAATCTAGAGAAAGCAATGTCTTCACTATGGTAATGAGATTGGCCAATGGATGGTACATGAGTAGAACTAGGGAGGAGTCGACCTCAATAAGTTCATGTTGAAACCCACACTCTCATGTCAGCTCAAGTCCCAAATCAAGTGCCCAAAGCTCAGTCACATTGGAGCTACAGTATCCGACCCCCTTGGCATATCCCTATAGCTCGTGCCCTCACGCATCTCAAATAACTCATCTAACACCTGATAATCTAGGATTATCTGACAAGGCACCATCTGTATTCAGCTTAACAAAGCCAGCTGGCAGCTGTGTCCACGATATAAGTATCTCACACTGCGGAGGGATTAAAGTATTTTGGTTAGTCATAACTCGGAAAAATTTCAGTTCCTATATAAAGATGATAGATGGGGACCCGATACAGATCCAGACCGGAAGACTATGTCATTGCGCCATTTTCAAATCCATCGACATGTGGTAATAAAGAAAGTCGCCCAATGAGGGCCCTCTAGGTAATGTGGTGTAAGTCCCCATGAGAAAGAGTCCACCAAGTCTGTCAAAGTAGAATGATCTGTTGCCGCCAATGAGGCCAACTAAGGGGCTTTTAGGTACCTAGCCAAAAAAACATATCCCACCCCTTGTACAAGCTAAGCGAAAGCGCAGGTCTGGATCTGACTATAGCTCACCAAATCGGTGAGACTCTCTAACGCGCTGTTAACATCTCTATGCATGGTCATAATCTGCCATACGTGCTAATGAGCAAGCGGGCCTAGTTAGCCTCTTGTACCTGCAAAAGTCGCCAAGGAAGTTTGGTAAACGTTTTAATATTAGCGGCTGGCATAGACCAAATTCGAAGACCTCCTACCGCCTTTGGCATACAGATTGTGGCCTACCTCCATAGAGCATAAGACAGCCTAATCCCAAATTCGCTCTCCAGTGAGTGCAATGAGGCTACGTATTAAGATCACCATCAATAACCCAGTCCTCTCTAAATTTCTGGAACAACAGAACTGGTTCTTGCTCTAGAATTACATCGAGCTGCCGGTGTAGCTTGTCTTTCGAACAGATCAACCTTATGGATGGTGCACTATCAAGGATAAAAAAAAAAGATACATGCAAAAGGGATATTCCACTCAGAATCAGGTAGAGAACTTTAGGCTGCGGACGAACAGATGCTTGGATTCTCTAGCAAAGGGATATTCCACCCAGAGTCTGAAAAGAAACAAAAAAGAAGAAAAGCAGCTATAATTTTTTCCCTTAAGAGAAATCATTTCTTTTTCTCCACAAATTTATGAGTCCAGGTGAGTAGCATTCCATGTAAAAGAGTGAATATTAGTTATTACATAGTTTTTGATAAAAAAATTTTAAAAATGTACTTTTTATATTTGGTAAAATAGTTAAATAAAGACATAATGCTATCCTTGACAACCACTGTGTAAAAATCTCTAATACTCATAATGATTAATTTCAAAATTTATTATTGTTGATCTAACACTACATGCATGATACATGTAAGGTCTTTTAGATTTTTTGGTATCTATTCTCGACATGTCTAAAAAAATATGACAAAAGAGTAGTAGACATAACCATTTATTCTAATTATCTTGTCTAGTATTTGGTAATTTTAATACATAATTAAATATTCAGTAGAGTTTTTTTACATGTAACGGTTTGATAAAATGCACTAATCCAACACACTCAAAATTAGTCTCAGTTTTCCTCAAGAATAAGGAAATTCACAAGAAGTAAAACCTACCAAATCAATTATACTAAACAAAATCTAGGATAATTTAACCAGATATAAAAAAAATGTTACGCACCAGAAATAAGCTTACGTGAAGAGAAAATGAGGGTGATTGTGATTGAGAGTTTATGTGTGAGTATTCATATAATTCATAAATCCTATTCAAATTTTAACTATATGAAATATTTGGACATATATTTTTGGTATCTTTATCCGAACAATAAATTATATGATATCCAAAAAAATAGATAAGAATAATCTAAACTCTCTAATTTAGTAAAAGACATGTCATGTGTTACCTCATTTGAATGAAATGTCATCCAAAATTATTCATAACAAATGAAATGTTGTCCAAATATTTTGGATGTTTTATCACATTAATTTGATAAATATGCACATTTGTAAATGAAATATCCAATTAAGTATTTTACTATTTGTATTCACATCCATATATGTATCCCAAAATATATGTTTTTATAATATGTATTCGAGTATTGAAATATTTTAATCCGAAATAAAAAAAGATATAAGACACATATATGAGAGAGATATTAGATAGAATGATCACTATTAGTTGAGTTAAACATGGTGAAGAGAAGAAAAAGAAAAAAATTAGTATAATATGGTAAAAAGTATCATTAAAAAATTCTGTCCTTATACCGAATTTTCTGTCCCAATGAAAATATGCGGGACAAAAATTGAAAATAGACCAGGACAAGTTTAAATTTTTTACGGACCAGTGGTTTTTGCTTCATGTGAAACTTTTTTCCGCTTTTATCTCGTACTAAATCGAAGCAAAGAAAGATAAGAAATGGGTAGAGCTCACGAAGTTTAATTTGAGCCATGACAAATTTGAGAATTCAAAAGCATTCCAACCTAATAATATATTTTTATTTATGTCTAGATTCGAGGATCATAAAAAGTTTCTCTTTTTTTAATATTTTTTAAATTTGTAAAAATTAACCAAAAATCTCATTAAATAAATACATGTCTTTATCACTTATATTAACTCCTCTAACCTAATAATACCTTAATCATGAGCAAATGACATTTAATACAACGGCATAAACTATTGATGATTTGATAAAAGTTGAGTGTTTAATCTCTAACCGGTATAACTATGGTATAAAAATTTATTTTAAAAAAATCTGGATTGACATAAGGCCACCGTTTTATCCAATATACTATGTGCTCCGTTGTTTTTGTTAGTGAATTGCTTTATTGTTTAAATATTCCATAAAGCAACATTGAACTTGCATTCTTCTAGTCTACTTAGAAGGAAGATAAACTATTGGATGCTACCTAACTATTTTAAATTCACTACCCTAAGTTGTGTGACAAATCTGAATTGTCAATTTAGATTCACAAAATTCGATTCAAATTTTATTTTTATATCCCAAAAAAATTCAATTCTTCACTATTTTCTTTCACCACACTGTTCTTCCTCTTCAAACAATAAAGAGAATCACCGTTCTCTGAATTTAATTTAATTGTATCCATATAAAAAGTATTAATCTCTTACAAAAAGCTGCTAGTAATTTTTTTTCATTTAGTCACAATGTACTATTGGCTCCAAACTCGAATTCCAAAACCCTTACTGCAATTAGTACACTTATTGTGTTGCTTCAAAACTTATTATTATTGTAACTAATAAATATGCATGCGCAATGCGAGTCCTGTTTCAAAATCTGCAAACATATCGTTCAATGATTATCTTTTTTAATCCTGTTCTGTTTTAAAATTCGCAAACATATCGTTCAATGATTATCTTTTTTAAGCTGTACAAAAATATAAAAAAGAACGGGGTCCGCGATTCCGGGAGTCGGGGTTTGTTTTTTGCTGGAGGGTCCGGAGTCGGGGGGTCCGGTGGTCCAAGGTCGGGGCTCCAGGTTCTGAGGTCTGGCGGTCCGGGGAATCGGGGTCGGGGTCCGGCAGTTCGGTCTGGTGGTCCAACGGTCCGGGTCAGGGGCTCGGGGTCCACTGGTAATTTGGTTCGGGGTTGGGCATCTGTGGTCCGGGGTCGAAGGTCCGGTGGTCCGTGGTCTGGTGGATCGTCGTCTGGTGGTCCTTGGTCCAGGGTTCATGGCCCGGTGGTTCGGTGGGTCCGGCGGTTCGGCGGTCCAAGGGTTCGTGGTCCGAGGATTCGTGGTCCGGGGCCCGGTGATTCGGGGGTCCAACGGTCCGTGGTCCAGGGCCGGGGCCGGGGGTCTGGCTATCCCGTGGTCTGGCAGTGCGGGGTTCCGGGTCAGGGGTCTAATAGTCCGACGGTCCCGAGGTTCGGGGTCGGAAGTCCGGTGGTTCAGGGTTCGGGGTCTGACAGTCCGGTGGTCCGGCGGTTCAGCGGTCTAGTGATCCAGGGGTCCGTGGTCCGAGAGTCAGTGGTCTGGGGATCCTTGGTCCGGGGTTGAGAGTCCGGAGGTCCGGTGGGTCCGGGAGTCCGATAAATTATTCTGATTTTTTTGAGAAATAATTAAATTATTCTCATCAAAAAATACGTAGAAAAAAACGGAAATACGAAAGTAAAAAGAATGAAAATTACACTATCCTAGTTCTCTCTTCTCTTCTTCTCTTCTTCCCCACTCGTCCAAGTAAAAGAAGGGAGAAGCAAAAAACTGACCTAAAAGGTAAAAAGTCGAAAAAAAGGGTGAAAGTGAAAAAAATGGAGAGCTCTATTGACATGTGACCGGACGATCGCATCCGCAGAAAACATCAGCATTCTTTTTTTGTGAGATTTAAATTATTTTCACAATTTTTGATCTTAGACGGTTATGGAATTCGATCCTCCCACCTCATGATTAATAACTAATACCGTATCCATCAGACCGTAGATAAATTGTTATTCCTCCTTCCTTTAAACTACTAAAAAGATAGTATGAACATTTCTAAGTTATCAAACAAAAATAAAGATTTTTTTTATATTAGTAAGATAATCATCCTTTATGAGCTGCCATATTTCTAGAATAAAGATGTGTACTACACCTAATGCAAGGCAGATCGCGGTACTTATCCAAAATCTAACAATGTTTGAGTATTTAAATTAAACTTTGGACAGATAACTTGCCAACCAAGTTAGACCCAAAGGTCAAAAAAGATTAGTTAATTAATTCGCGAGTATCCACCAAGGAACCTTCTAAAATCCCAACTTGGCCCTTCTGTATCCCAACCCAACCCATTCCACCGGTTACATATATAAACCGCTCTTCCTCTTCCACTTTCCACACAATTTCAAAACACAGAGAAAAGAAAACACAAAAAAGTTCAACTTAATTAACCCAAGCAATGTGTGGCGGTGCTATAATAGCCGACTTCATCCCCCGCAACCGCAACGGCCAAGTCGTCTCCGCGGCCGACATCTGGCCTAGCTGCGCCTTCTCCTCCTCCAAAAGGATGCAACGCCACCCCACTTCAGGTATTTCTTAATTCGTTATCCACCCACCTTAACCACTCTCCCGGTTTTAGTTCGTTTCTGAGTTGGGAATTTTAACAAACAGGTGGCGTGCGAGAGGGCGACGCGGCGACGACGACAAAGAAGCCGAGGCAGAGGAAGAACCTGTACCGGGGGATAAGGCAGCGCCCCTGGGGGAAATGGGCCGCCGAGATCCGCGACCCGAGGAAGGGCGTCCGTGTCTGGCTCGGAACGTTCAACACCGCCGAGGAAGCCGCCCGGGCCTACGACCGGGAGGCCCGCAGGATCCGCGGGAAGAAGGCCAAGGTCAACTTCCCAAACGAGGGCCGTGACGTCACCCTCCCCCTCCCTCCTCCTCCTCCTCCTCCTGCTGCTGCTCCTTCCTCCTGCCCGGTCTTCGTCCCTGAACTCCAAACGGCGCCGTGTCAGGACGGCGGGTCAGGTTCGGTGGCGGAGGAGGAGGAGAGCGAGGTGGCCAAGCTATCCGAGGAGCTGATGGCTTACGAGAACTTCATGAGGTTTTACCAGATACCGTATCTGGACGGCCAGTCGTCCGCTCCCGCCGCTGCTTCCGGGGAGAGTGTGGTCGATAGCCTGTGGAACTTCGACGACGACGAGGAGGGGAGTGGGACCGCCACCTGATCCTGTGGTTGCCCCCAACGGCGGCGTTTCGTCGTTTGTTGTGGGTATAGTGTTTGAACGGTTTTTTTTTTTGTATTTCGCATTCTTTTATGAATTTTTTTTTGTATGCTTATTGTGGTTTATGTTTGGTAGAGGAAAAATGTAAATGGAGTAATGTTCTTATTTAGCTGCTAATTCCATCATTTTAATTCTATTATCTTTATCTTATTTAGATTGATTAATTTGTTAAGGTTATTTCATTGATCGTGGTCATTTTGCGTTATTTTTCATTTCCGGCTTCCAAATGTTTTACGTACCATATAATTCAACCAAGATTAAACCGCTATCAGGAAATATCCTTATTGAATAAGAACGGCACATAATTGATAAATTAGGAAGATACGAAGGATTTAGAGGATCCCTTGACTGATTCGCTCTATGTATTCCGGCCTGATTCGGCAGTCTGATAGGTCATGCTTGATTATAAAATAAAATTTTTATAATGAATTGTACACCTACTTGGAAAAACTGATTTATAATTTTGAATCAGAACTGATGTTCCCTGTCCCTTAATTTTATGTTCGAGGTGTCAAAATTAAAAAATGGATTCTGTATTTAATAGAATTAATTCAACTTCAGTATTATCCTCTACAGAAACAGAAACAGTTTATTTTCAATTATAAAGCCAAAATTATAAAAAACTCAAGAGTCAAAATTAGTAAACTATGTTTTTTTTGAAAAAATTTAGGCGAGTTGGTCTAAACCCCGGACTCTAAACGGTATTGGGTTTTGTTCCTTTCCCAAGTAAAGTTTTGTCATTTTTGCAACAGGTGAGAATTGACCCACCGACTCTTGGGAAACGAGACAAGACCCGTTATCATCTTACCCACCTTGCATTGGTAATTAGTAAACTATGTTTTTGTGAGTGAAAACCTAGTAAACAAATTAAGATGCAGAAAACGTACAGTCAAGAATGTACGATATGGCTGCGTTTGTTTTCATGGCTTGGACCGGACATAATATGGATTTTTGTCCAAGTCCATGTTTGGAGCAACAAATGGCCCGCATAAAGTTGGAAGTTTGTCCAAGCTCACCTCCAAATACTTGTCCCATCTTTAAGCATGGGCCAGAAAATTCTGTCCTAGGACAAAAATTTCTTCTCGTATTCTTTTACCATATTACCTAAGATTTTTTTTAATATTTTTCTTCACCATATTTAATCCAATTATGAATGCTTATTTTATCTAATATGAGATTGTCGTATCTGATATCCAATTCTTTTTATTCGTATTCAAATATTTTAATATTTGATATAAATTCAAATTTTCTAAATTTATATTTTCGAGAGCGAAGATATATAAATATATTTTATTTGCTATGCATAATGTTGGAAGATATTTTATTTGAATGAAATTGCACATGACAAGTTATTTAATAAACTAGATAGTTCAGATTTTTCGTATCTAATTTTTTTAGATATTATATTCTTTTTCGAATACGGATACCAAAAAGATTATTGTTCGAATATTTGAGATAGTTAACATTCGAATATGGATAATACATTTTCTCTATTATTTCTGTTTATCTTTCACAAAATCTTAAGTTGAACTATTACATGTACCAAACAATAACTGTACTGAATGTATTGAAGTTACCAAACATGAGACAAGACTGCTAGAAAAAATAGTTATGTCCATTACTGTCTTATTTTGTCTCTCCAAATATGTCCAGAGGTACCAAATGTACCCTATTAGTACGAAGCAACAACGGAAGGTCCAAGTTTTTTTTTTCTTTCTCGGATGCAGGTCCAAGTTCCAATTTGCGGCCACTGGTTTCGTATTTCCTGGCGGCAGGTTTCCTTGGGTTGGAAAACGATGGGCGACGCCCACCGCTTCTGCTCCCGGCACGAGGGTTTTTTTTTCCTTAATAACACGCGCTTATGTTTTGAGGACACTCTACTTACCTCTATTAACACATATTCGAACAGATAATTTTTTAAACGATGATAAAATTAATCTACTTATACATTTTAAATGACTTTAATTCAACATTTTTTAAGCTAGAATAATTGTTAATTCGTCTACATATTTGTTAGTTTATAGGAAAATATAAAGTTCAGAAAGGTGCTTTGGAAAGCACCATTTAGAATTATAATATCTTCCATCACAAATTAAACGAAGCAAGGCCATTTAATTTTACCGAGAGTAATTATGTGGTTATTTTCATAACTAATATTCCTAAATGTGGAATAGCTAAGGTGTCACGTCTGAAAATCGCCATGTGAATCACCACATAGTAAATATTTTTTGTAAGGTTCAATTATTTTCAAAGTACGTTATAAAATAAATACCTTAAAGGTTACACCATTGTGTCAAACACCAATGGTAAATATACGGGTTTATTAAAACATGAATGTTGTGCTACAAAATGCATGCATGTACTCTTAGTTTTTACTCTCGAGTTGCTCCTTATTACCTCGTACAAGCAGCACACATTAATGACAATACAGAACTCACTAAGTTGATGAAAACACATAATTTATATATCAGATCATAACATAGATTTTACACAAATCATACATAATAATAGCTCTTCAATCAAAGACGCACTCCAAAGTTCAGCTCAAGTATGGTAAATATCTCAAGGGTGTGATCCAAGTGAATACTTCCCATGGCACGTATAAAATCTAAGATATGCCGTAGGCCCAAAATACACAAGGTGTACTAATTTTGTGAGCTCAAGTCAACCAGTACATTTTCCGTATAGTGCATAAGTCAAAGACACGCTACATGCACAAAAGAGTGTAAGGGGAACTCGTTCATATGATCAAGACATATTTAAAGATCATATCAATTCATACACTTCTTGTAGCGCATATAAATTCAAGACATACCAGCCCAAAAGAGTATAAAAATAACCTAATCATAAAATTTAAAAGATCATACAAAATTATTCAACAATCAAATATCATTAAAGCACGACGGAACATGTCAAAGTACATATAATTCAAAGCAATAACGTAACTAGGACTATCAAACACAACGAAATCAGGTAATGTGATATTTTTATATATATCATTCGTTCGATTCGTATATTCAATACATATATTCGTGAAATCCTAATTTATACCCTAAATTTACGCAAGTCTACACCCTAAATTTATACCTTCTCTAAGGTACCGGGCTTTCAACTTAATCTTGGATGTGGTTTTTTCCGAGCCCACAAAATGACTTATACACCTCTCCGTTGGGACAAAAACCATGATAGATAAAAAGCCCACCGAAGAAACAAAAACCCTAGCTAGGGTTGGTTATATAACAGCCGCTCACTCCCCAACACAAATCTCTCCGTTGGAATAGCGGCCGGGACGAAGCTCCAACACTGAGAGTGAGAGTGAGAGAGGAGATGGTGTCGTTGAAGCTCCAGAAGCGGCTCGCCTCGAGCGTGCTCAAGTGCGGGAAGGGCAAGGTCTGGCTCGATCCTAATGAAGTCAACGAAATCTCCATGGCCAACTCCCGTAATTACCCCCCTGCTCACTACCTTTCCTAGGGTCGGTTAGGGTTTTATCGATTGTTGATTGGATTTTGGGAATTTGAATTGTAGGCCAGAACATTAGGAAGTTGGTTAAGGATGGTTTCATCATTAGGAAGCCTACCAAGATTCACTCCCGCTCTCGTGCCCGACGCATGAAGGAAGCCAAGAGGAAGGGCCGTCACTCTGGATACGGTAAGTAAATACTCTCGTGCTCCGGGTGGGTTTGTTTTGATTGCTTTGAGCTCATGTGCACCCTTTCGTTTAGGTAAGCGCAAGGGTACCCGGGAGGCTAGGCTGCCGACTAAGATATTGTGGATGCGGAGGATGCGCGTTCTGAGGCGGTTGTTGCGCAAGTATCGGGAGGCCAAGAAGATTGACAAGCATATGTACCATGATATGTACATGAAGGTCAAGGGTAATGTCTTCAAGAACAAGCGTGTTCTCATGGAGAGTATTCACAAGTCCAAGGCTGAAAAAGCTAGGGAGAAGACTCTGTCTGACCAGTTCGAGGCTAAGAGGGCCAAGAATAAGGCCAGCAGGGAAAGGAAAAATGCCCGGAGAGAGGAACGCCTTGCTCAGGTGAGCTTTTAAGTTGCATCTTCCGGAATATTTATTTTTAAAGTTTGTTATTCTTGTTCATATGTGTTCCTATTATTTTTGGCATTTCGTTCTTTTATGGAGGAAATAGTTGGACTTGATATTTAGGTGAGTTCCCAGTACAGGTTCTTCTATTTGAGAACCTAATTAAGTATCTTGTCAAATTGTGATTGTCATTGAGACTCTAGTTCCTATTATCGTTTTTGCTTTCTTAGTCATGTCCCAACGGTTTTTTGATAATGTTTTGAGGAAATAGTTGGACTTGACGTTTGGATTAGATCCAAGTACAGGTTCTTCTACTTGGGAACCTAATTAAGTATCTTATCCAATTTTGATTGCCATTAAGACACTAGTTCCTATGATCGTTTTTGCTTTCTCAGTCATGTCCGATGGTTTATGATAATGTTTTGTGGTTATGGCTGTACAGCCTATTGTTTTCTATAGGGTTGCTAAGAGAGACATTGAAATCCTACCCTCTTCTATTGTTTGATGTACTTGATAGTGCTGTTTCATTTAGCTTATCTGCTATAAGCAAGAGCAATTACTTTTGGATTTCTCATCACCTTTTTACGATCCATGCAGGGCCCAGGAGCAGAAAAGCCTGTAGCTGCACCACCGGCTGCTGCTCCACAACCAACCCAGTAAGCATCCCTACTTCTAGTTGTCCCCCCTAGTCGCTACTGTGATGAAATCCATGGCGTTTTTGCTGAGAATTTAGGTTTGAATAATTTGTAGGGTAACAAAGAAGTCAAAGAAGTGAGATTGGAAGCATGAGCTCCAACCACACCTGTTGTCAGATACCGGAGGGTTTTATTTTTGTCGGTGTATGCTTGTCTGTTTTTCTAGACAATGTTAATTATATCTTAGCTACAAGGAAGTTTAAATTGTCAACTTCGTGGATTCAATGTTAATTCTGTTTTTGGTTCATCCCGGTGAGTTTCCCATTAGCCAAGTTTCTTATTTCCTCTCTGATGCATCCATTATTAGCCAAGTCTCTGATGCATCCATTATTAGCCAAGTTTCTTGTTTCTTGTTTCTTTTACCGTTGCTTGGGTACATTGCTTCTGCGAGTGTCAAGTAGCTTTCTAATGTTGTCCAGTAATCCATTAATTAGGTTTTAGGGATATTGCCCTTGCTCGCAAGGGATTTCCACTCCTCACCCGTCCTCTTCACCCGCGCTTGAATTACCACTCTCAAACAGCCTCGATTCCTCTTTCCACCCTCACAACCAGTCCTCATCAACTTCCTCACCCTCCTCTCATCACACAAACCAAACTACACCACCTCTCCTGGGAACCCCCCGACGCTTGTTGCCCTTGTAAACTCAAATGCAAGCTCCAATGCCTTGCTCACTGACCTCGTCGCCGATCCATTCCCAACAACAAACATACTGGCAACCAATATTTCCGGAACTGTCCCTCCACAAACAAACACCGATTTCACCAACCATTTCATCACCCTTAGGAAGTAAGACCGCGCTGTTTTCTACTCCCTTGCCTTAACGTGACCAGTTGGCTGGCAGGCAGGCAGGCCTGGCGTTCCAGTTGTACGCTTCCAGGAAGGAGTGTTTTCTCTGGAGATTGTGTTGATGTATGGTTCCGGTTTAGGTTGAACCCGAGGTCGAGGGAGTTATGGGGAAGGCGACAGTGGAGGAGGCAACGTGTCGTCCACCGGATGTTCCGCGGAATATGGGGGAGGGGCGTTATTGTTGTGTGGTTCCGGGTGAGGAAGGGAAGGTTAGCGGGTGGTTGGTGGCTGATCGGTTTGTTGTTTTTCCTTTTGATCATTAAGACAACACTTGCCATCACTAATATGGTACAACTCGGGACACCCTAAAATGGGATTTATTGAGGCGACACTTACTTTGTGCATTCGGAATACCGATTTTACCTAATACCGAAATGGTAAAAAAGTTTCTACCGATTCTGATCCCGAAGAATATTCGGTATTTACAGAATTAAATTTTTGTAAATTTGGTATTTACCAAATTTAACGAATTTTTTTGAAAAAATTATAATTCATCATTATATTTAATCAAAAAATACAAACATATTTTCAATAAACACAAATTTAATCTAATCTAATAGGTACAAGTCATCAAGTCTAATTAGTATAAAGTCTATTTAGAGCATTGACTTTTTCAAGAGGTCAAAGAAATTTTTGATAAATTATCTATAATTTGGCTTATATAAATTACGATTTCTGTAAATTCGATAAAATATTGGTATTTATCAAAATTTACCGAATAATGATATTTACCAAAATTTTCAAAAATCTACTACCGAATTGATTACCGAATACCGATTTATCAATCTCGAACTACCGATTACCAAAATTTTACCGAATTTACCGAATTCTAGTTACCATTTCCTCACCCTTACTAACATACCATGCGATCAGTACAACAGGATTGAGAATGAAACTTTTAAATTTTTTGACTGACAAAATTTTCATACTACTTAATAAAGTCCAACAAATTGCTGCAAAAGTCTTGGGGTGAAAAATCACATCTGACACTAAATAACAACTCATTTATCATAAATAAACAAGCAATAATCAAGGACATCCGCACTGAATAAAATCTGAATTCGAAAAGAAAATAATATATATGATCACATTATAGAACAAGCATGAGGGTTGTCGTCGCTGAAAGTAGCACCGGTTTGCTGCCCGAAGATTGAAGTGTGGACAGGATAACGGTAGTGGCCATGGTCGCTGCTGTCGTATCCATGCTTGTAGTAATTGTAGCTGGACGAAGGCTGAGGAGCGTGGTAGGTCAACGGACCGTTGACTTCGTGGGGATTGTAAGAGTAGTTGGAGTTGCTGTAGTGTTCTGGGTTGTGGGGCAACTGCCACAGCTCCGCCCTTCTCCCCGTCTTCCGCACCCTCTTGAGTACCTTCTTCTGGTCGGCCCATCCCGTCACCGTCACCGTCACCGTCACCTTTTGCGAGGTCATATCTATGTCAACGCCATCCACACCTGAATTTCGCATTTTTGGCCAAGGCAATGTTTTTAAAAGGACCGTTTGTTTCAGACCAGTTAAACGAATTGGAGATTTTTTTAATATTTTTTTTGTTTAATAGTTACATTCGATATTAATATATCAAATAGTTCAAAATGTCTTCTATTTATATTGTAATTCGTCATTTATATTATAAAATAGTAATTTAATCTAATAAAATTTAAAATATATATATTTAAAATAAATTGTTGGTAATTTGGTATGAATTGGCTAGTCTAACTGAGAGAATTGGCCAGTCTTACTAATTGAACATGTAGTTAATCATACTGGTCATCGGTCTAATTATTCTCCAAATTTTTGCATAAAAATAACTCGGTATTAGTGTCGTGTTGCAGTCCAATCGATCAAACTATTGATTTTAAAAGAATGTAAAATAGAAAGGAGATTAGTATATTTACAAGAGATAACGCATTTGTGGCCATCATAAGTATTGAGCCAACTGCCTTTAGAATTAGACCTCGCTCAAGTAATAATTGGCGAGGAAAGAAAAAAAAAAGGAAGTACGTACCTTTCATCCGTTCAAGAACATTTCTGACCTTGCTCTCGCATCCGGGACAGTCCATATGCACCCTCATCTCAATCATCTGTATGCCGTCACCGAAAAAAAAAAGGACAAGCTCTATTATTAAATTATTTTAAAGTGATACTAATTGTGCGATTAAAACAATCGACAAAATAGATGAAGTTTTTTTCGATAAATGGATTAAATTTATGTATATATCCCCAATATTTATCAGTTGAGTAAAAAACTAATCTATTTACTATTTACATGGCTAATTTCCTAATCTCAAAGGTTCCATGTACAAAATAAGGTCTGCAAGTCCTAAATCCGAAATAGAATTAAACTATCTAAGTTATTCATGAATGCTAATCAAAATAGTATGAGTAACCTGTGCAATCACTCGTACTTTTCGTAACCAGGTGGTTCATGAATTGGTATGACATAAAACTTGCATCTTAAAAAAAAACTAGATGAAGTAACGCTTACCGTCATTTTGCTGTTATGTTTTATACTGAGTGAGTTAGGCCCCAAGAAATTAAGTATCGTGGAAGAGACAAGAAGATGAATATGTGGGAATTGAAGGATGATAAGCTATATCGTATAAGTTTTGGATCGGGTGGAATCATTTATATATAAAAGTAGATCGATGATCCTGTTTGATGGTTTGCCATAGTCGTTGCCCATCTTGCTTCATATGTAGTTAAAAGTAGTTGTTACACTTCCTCGGTGACCGACTTTAGAGAGACTTTAATTGCAAGTTGCAGTTGTTAAGGCGCTGTGAAGGGAGCCTTACTTGAGATATAACCTATGTACTCATGCGCAGAGTAATTCACATTAATAGCTAACAGATATCTACAAGATCTTGATAGGGTGGTTTATCAAGAATAAGCAAGAATAAAAATTCAAATTGTTGATTCATAATAGTTCTTCATATATAACAGAAAGTATTCTTGAGAAAAAAAAGATTTTTGTCAGAAGAAATGAAAATCGGAATCATGGAATATAAAGAAAGTTTTTCATTTCTTAGCTGGAAAATGATTGTTCTAGATTATGTAGTCAAACTCTCGGAACAATTGCATCAAGATTTTGACTTTCTCATTTGGATTAGTTAACTTAATAGATATATACATATAAAAAAAGCTTGATAGATATATGGTTAATAAAATTATACTGGTCAGCAATGATGTGGGCTTGTAACGTGGGCGTTCATAGTTTCTCAATCCGAGGGCCCTATAGTGATCGATAGAATTAAATTTCGCTAGTACGTTACGCAATGAAGATAATCGATGAATTAAGATTAAAATCAAATTTAGGGTAACTACATGTGATAAGCAGTTCTTACGGACCATGTTTACCGGCATCCCCATCTTCAATTCCACATGAGACTAACTTGTTACAGAGCTAAACACCAAAAAGAAAAAGTTGCAAGGATACCGACAAATAGAACCCAAAGTTTACGCTAGGTAATCTGTTCAACTTAAACGAGGTCATGCTTCATGCATGTGATAGGAAAGAAGTTTGTTTATCTCAATGCATGCCTAATGACATGCAACTTAAGTGATATCTCGGTCAGAACCAATTTACGTACAGTAACATTAGCTCAAAACTCTACGTAAATATGATAAAATTCTAACCGTCAAATTATAATAAAATTCTAACCGTCAAATATTATTATAATGCTCTATGATTTGAGGCAGATTGTCTCCATAAAATAACATGAGTCTTTTCCAACTATTTTATCCTCACTTATACTTACACGTATCCCAAATTTTTTTTCAGGAGGTCACTCATCCTGAAACTGAAATTGTCCTAGATCAACCGTGTTTAAACTTAGAGTTCTTTCAAAAAATGTGTCAACAAAATAAGTGTACCTTATTGAAATAGATAGTCAAATTTATTTTACTTAAACCTTTCAAACAAAACATATGAATATCACAATTATAAAAACTACAAATATGCGAGCATAATAAACTTTTCCACCTTAGCTAGGCATCTTGTTAACGAGTATATATTAACAAGAGAGGGACTAAAGATAAACTAAAACAATTTTCTTAGAACGGACCCGCCCAGAGACTTAATTATTGAAAATGGACGGAGAGGTGAAGAGGTTCATGCTGACGTGGACGACAGCTGTCTTGTCCCTGAGCTACTGCCACACACTAGGCAAGATCATCCCAAAAGGAACATCGAGGTTCGTCGCCATTCTCCCGGTGGTACTCTTGTTCCTCTGCCTTCCCCTCAACCTCTCCACACTCTGGTTCGTGTGGCCCACATCTTTCTTCCTCTCATGGCTAGCCAACTTCAAGCTCCTCCTCTTCTCCTTCGGCCGAGGCCCTTTAGTGTCCTCCTCAACCCACCAACCTCTCTCCCTCCCTCTCTTCGTCTCCCTGGCCAGCCTCCCCATTAGAATAAACCCTAAAGATAAGGTAAAGAAAAGTTCCTCGAGGCCACCTCCCAAACCCTACCTTGTGTATGCCGTAAAGGCGCCAATTTTAGCCACGTACACATTGTTCTACGACCACAGAGAGAGAATTCCCAATAGGGTACTGTTCCTATACTATGCTACGCACTTCTACGTTGCCCTAGAGCTGTTTGTAGCCATCCTCTCTATTCTGCCACGTGTTCTATTCGGGGTTGATTTGGAACCAGCTTTTAGAAGGCCCTACTTGTCCACCTCCTTGCAGGACTTCTGGGGGAGGAGGTGGAACCTCATAACCACCGGGATCCTACGTCCGTCCGTCTACGATCCCGTCAAGTCGTTCTCGGCCCGTCTCGTCGGGGAGGGCCGGGCTACTTTCGTGGCCGTCCTCGCGGTTTTCGTGGTCTCCGCGTTCATGCACGAGGTGGTGTTTTATCACATTGGAAGGAAGAGGCCCACGTGGAAACTGACATGGTTCTTCGTGGTCCATGTGGTGTGCTTGATGGCCGAGATAGCCGCAAAGAAATGGGCGAATGGGAAATTTAAGTTGCCGGTGGCGGTGTCGAGAGCGGTCACTTTGTACGTCGTGGGAGTCACCGGGGGTCGGTTGTTGGCACCGGAGCTGGTGCACTGTGATTTTGATGTCAGGCATCGCCAAGAGATAAGGGCCGTGGTGGATCTTGTAAAAGGGATTTCTGGTGGGAGATTATGAGTTTTTTTATACTAAATTATGAACTTTTATTAATAAGCAAGAAAAAATTATAGAATGGGAATGGAAAAAGGGAGAAAAAAAGAGAGACTAAAATTAAAGTCAAAGTCTAATTGGGTAATTATAGTGACAAATTCGTTGCTATATCTATTAATTCACCCAAGCAAACTCACAAGTCCCTTAATCAAAGGTAATACCAATCAGTCGGAGTAGATTATGAGTTTTCCGACGTTGGTTTACGGTTTAGCCAAAATATGTATTATGCATTTGGAAGTTGGGGAAAGATATGAAAAGAGGATAAACTCTGGCGACTCAAGTTGAAACTGTTATAGTCTAATGCTTTCTCGTCTACGCTAAAAGGATGTGTTTGTGCTCCAAAAAGAATTACTGATTATGAACAAATGTATAGCACTCAACGGCCTTTATTTTGATAAGTAAAATTTTATTCCATAATATAAATAGTTACAAATATACAATTTCGGATATTAAATTCTCACGTAGCAAGTATAAGGTTGTGCAACACAAGGTTCGTCGAAACTTTCCCAAAGTAAAATTATGAAATCTTCGAGAGAGAAATAGTACAAGTTGCGAATGTAATTTAACACCCATTTTGATCAACCTAAAACACTTGGCTACTGCCCATAACTCTAGAAAATTCAAGAGGTGGTAAAAAAAAATTAATGTACTAAATGGAGTTCTCGGAGAAAAGTATTCTCATTTTAGTGTCAACCAAAAAACGAACATGCTATAGTGTTTGGAGATACCAGAAAATGATGATAGAGAGCCGTTCTTGTACCGGAAAACGGCAAGCCATGAAATTTTTTCGTTGCCAACACTAGAATGAAAATATTTTTATCGAGAACTCCATTCAAGGAAATTAAATTTTTTAACACTTTTGCAAAAAAAAATTCCCAGTAACTCCACAAAAAGAAGAAGAGAAAAGATAAGCATTCTAACCTTGTACAGATTCTAGAAACAAAGTTAGGCAACCTTGTGTAGGAATGGCTAACGATGTGCAGCCATTTCTGAGCGGGTAGAATAACGATATGTAGTAGAAGTTGGCGGTCGTAATTTTTCCATCAAACACTGCCCCATTCCAAAGAAGCCAAATTCGCCACATAATCGAGGCAAATAACACAAACCAGACCTTTTGCGACATGTCGTCCCTTATAAGTTCCATCCACTTGAGGCAAAGAACAATCCATCGACGGACCAATGCACCAATACAACCGTTGCTTCCTGAGAGTAAAATTCCAAGCGTTCCAAGTTAGATTGCACTGGAGGAGAAGAAGGCTTGGTGTTTCATCCAAAACACCACACAAAGGCAGATAGAGTCCCATTCTTCCACTAGCCAAGTGTTTCTCTAGCCGCCCATTTGTCATTCCAAAAAGAGAACAAAGCTCCACTTCCCAGTTTCAATTTGATTTCAGTGAGGAACTCAAGAGACATGAGAGAGCCATCCAATGCCAATTTGCTAAAAATATATGCCCACACTTCTTCTCCCCATCTACCTTTGGGAGAAGTCAATTGATGACTGAGGATTAAAATTGTAAATGGAGGAAATAATTTTAACCTCATTGGCTTCCTTATCGGTCAGAAAGTTCCATATCCACTTCAGCAACAACGATATATTTTTTCCAATCAAATCATCATCTCCAATTCCCCCATTATTCTTGGCCTCGACTCCTTTCCCCAACTGATTAGGGAGGATTTACGCACCTCCACATTGAGTTGGATTGGTCATAACTGGACATACCATTTGGTCATAACCGGGCATATCATTTTATTGTAAAGTGAAACAAACTGGTATATTATTTATCTTCATCTCAAATTAACCATGCAAACCGTCGGGCATCGGGGATTGAGTTTGATCCTTCATGCCATGAGCACTCATAGTCAAACAAGATTTTTACGGTTTAAAAGTGAAATATTGTAAACTTCAACTTGTTGAAAGAAATTTCAACCCAAACAACTGCAATCTTAACATTCAACTAATCTCCCGGAACATCAGGCGGTGGCGCTTATGGTTCCAGTAACCGGGCCAGGCGATGGAGTTCTAGAACAGGGTGAGGGCGAAAGGTCACCAGGCGGGGGCGCTTAGGGTTCAGGCAGACAACGTAGCCTTCTACAACTGTGGATGGACGGCTACCATGACCACCGCCAATCCTAATGTAACTGCGTCATCTCCGGCACCGTCATCCGGCCATGCCCATGAAGGGCCAGTCCAACACTGTGACCGCCCACGGCCACACTGACAAGCAGGAGACTACCGACCTCGGTATATGTCACGTACCCAACCTGATGTGCACCTTGTATCTGACGTGGCATTGATAGTTATTAGTTATATTTATTATGTAAGTTATATGATCATGTAGTAGTGGTTTAATTAAGTGATGTAGTAGGTTTGTCCACGTTCTTAGTAGGTAGTAGAATTAGAGTAGTTGTGTTAATGGCAGAAACTTCTTCTAGGAGGGATATATCTAGTGTTGCGTATGTTATTTTCATTATCCAATGAATGAATATTATCAACACTTCTTTACCTTCTATATTTCTATCCTTCTTCCTCCCTATCAACTCCATTTCTTTTATTCTTTTCCTCAATTCTATCTCATACTCTCTTCTATCAAGATCGTAACAGGTATATGGGAGTAGAGGAGGAAACTATCGCTCCTGCACCTCAGAATCAACATGCATATTTTCAGATCAACCATCGCCGGGCTTCGAGGCGCTTCTCCAGAACCTCACAGAGAGCGACAGTGCAGCCAAACGGGGGGCGCCGGCAGTGTCCAGGTCTGCCGTGGAGGGCTCAAGGTCACGAGGGTGGGAATAGAGTACGCATGTGTGATATACAAGGATGTGCGCGGTTGTTGGGAAGGAAGAGAGATTGAGAGTAAAGGAGGAGAGAAGAAGGGAGAAGGGAGAAGAGAAGGATGTAAAAGACAAAAATACCCCTGGACGAATTACTACCGCCAGATCTCTGACACACGTCTAATTATCAAAATCAATGATCCAGATTTGATTTCGTACAGTTTGGATTGAGTCTATCTCACTCCTTACCTAATCCACACTCTTCCACATTGCCCGATATTTTTCTTTTTATATTATGTATCGAAAATTGTTAGTATCTATCAGGAATTTTTTTTGTTAGTATCTAATCTAAAACTTTAAATTAACGAGCTAGTATCTTTTTAATATCTATGAATGAGGACAATACATTCGCAACAAACTATGTATTAATTTAAATATACCTGTTCAAACAAATTTCATTTGACCAGAAGTTGTATTTTTGACATAGTTTCTAGATCTGTTTTTTGTACTCTACTTCTCTTTTTCATATGGTGTAGCCATTTTTGTTTCTCGATTATTTAGACTTGAATAGAAAATGTGAAAGTACCTATAATATGATATAATTTCTATTTTTTTTCTTTATAAACTTATCAGAAAGAAATAAGGTTATATTTAAGTAATTTTGAAAGTACGCAGCAGTGTTAAATATTTGTTGGGAGAGCTTTGTCATTTTTCAAAGATCCTATTTGACTCGAATTTGGATTAGTCAGTCCAGTGAGTCGGATATCAAGTGATTAATAAACCAAAAAAATTAACTTTGGAAGAATGCTCAAATTGTCCTAGTTTGAATTTGTTTAAGTTCTGGCCAAGATTCTATCGGTAGCCAAAGTAAACCCCTTGAAGTTACGTACGGAAATTTGATGCCACTTTTAGTTAATACTTAAAAAAACAAATTCATTATCTTTGCAATGTACCAAAACACGGTCGAATTCATTTTAGCATTCAGTTTTCGTAATTGAAAACGAAGTATTCCAGTACATGATCAATCTGTATTACCAATTTTTTGAAATATTTTCCAATTATTTTTCAAAATATGATACCTATTTTTTAAGAAAATACAATTTTAATATTATTAATACTTAGCTTGGATAGTCGTGATACAATAAAGACTAAAACTTCATAGGCGGATGTCATTACCAATTAGGTACACATAGTGTTAATTTTGACCGCGTAGTTACTCAATTGACAACTTCATTCGCCCTCTTAAGAGTATACTTAAGTGTAAAATTAATAAAAAGTTTCAAAGATTGTCGAATCAACACAGCCTCTAGTTCTTCTCGCCATCCGATTGCCGTAGATTTACCATTTATGAAGTCCACAACAACTTTGGAATCAGAGAGAATTTGTGATCCGACATTGTCGTAGTTGTTCTTGACAATATCAACAACCATACCTATTATCTTGATTTCAGCTTCGAGAGCTGAACTTATAGAGTTATAGTGATTGCTGCCAATTCTACATTTGCCTTATTTTTGTGTCCACACAATTTGAAATATGGTACCTTACAGGGAAATCTGTAACTGAAATTGCGTTTGCCAAAGGCACCTTACTACATTTCTGGATGACGAGGACTTAATTTGGTCAATCAATTATGCTGGTATTTTATTCTAGAAATCTTAATCCATCCACGATTTTTAGATTCCGTTATTTTTTTTACATTTATAGTGTATCCTACTAAATTTTATTTTTCTTTGATTTCGTTGAGAATTGATTATGCTGGGACAACCAATAAAAATGGCGTAAATTAAAAACTTGACCGCATTTACCCAATCAATCCCCATTAACTAAATATTCTCAGCTAGGGGTGAGCAAATGGTCAGAACCGGATCGATCCGATCCGAATCATGAGAACCAAGAACCAAAAAGAGGAGAAAAATCATGTCCGAACTAATTCGATTGAGTTATAGATCCGGACTAAAACCAAACCAAAAAAATGGTTCAGATCCGATCAAGAACCGAGGACCAAAAAAATCATGGCGAATAGACATCTACTGAACGAAAAGCACTATGCATCTAAAAATTGAGCTATGCAAAAATTGTTGGAACAAATATTAGTAAACTATGGTATGGGCATGTAAATATAAATCGTAAGCATGTAAAGAGAGGAGTTTAAAGAATACTCACGATCACACTTCGAACTAAGTGTGTAATACGTTGTCTTCAAGGTAGTGACATTTGGATTGAATCCTGGATGAGACCACAGTTTAACCGTGTGCCATTAAACTCTTATTACCCACCTATATGCTTCAAGTCTCAATGGGTAAGAGAGTTCCCAAGGTACAATGCCCACTCACGTATACGAAAGGAAGCATTTTCCTACACCTTTCAAACCCTTGGTGGTATAGAACTTTGACTCTTTTATGCAAATAAAGAATGCTATGATCTAGAGAGGGAGAAGTAGAGAGCTCAAGGAAGAGTGTGAGCTCAGGGGATGATTTGGAATGAAGGAGGAGGCCTCCTTTTATAGGAGGCCTAGGACCTCCAACATTCAAATCCGGAATTAATAGGGCCATTAATCCGCCCATTAAATGGGCTATTACAAAACTCACAAAATTCTCACAATTAAACCACTAATGAAATTTAAATTCAAATAGAATTTGGTAAGAGAAGGTTCCAGAATGTGGGCTTGTCCAAGTGGAAGCCCAACAGATGTTGGGCCGAGAATCGCTTCAATAGGTCTGGCCCAGCTCTTAAAAGATAAGGTCCTGGAAGCTAGAACCATTCTCACAAACTCACAATCCTGCAACCCGCAGTCATACCACCTTTAAAGCTAATTTTTATTCACCCCGAGAATTAAATTTTCGCAAGTGTCATATATCGTTACGAAGCTCTATCAACGAGCTTCGTATTGATCTCACAAGCACCCAAATCTAATTGGTGTGACCTCTAATCAAATTAGCTCAAAGTTGCATACTAATTATTTAGTTCTTGTATTTAATTAGGATTCTTCCTCTAATTAAACACTTGGCCCCAAAGCCCAATACACTCACTTGTATTGGGCCATCTCTCCCATGGTTATTAAACCAATTCTCCAACAAAAATATGGTTTATAAATTGTAACTTCGTCAATAAACTCCGAATTTCTCTATGAACTCATAGCAGAATAAATAAATATTATCTAAAAAAACCATCTATCAATATAAAAAATCGTGCATATAAAAGACTAAAATTTCTATGCCATTTATTAATTAAATGCTGCAGTTTAATAAATACTATAATGCTAGATATTTGACTTATGGTGTGAAACTTCATTATCGTTCAACTCCACCATCATCAATGATCTCAGAGGAAACATCCAATGAAGCATGAGAAAACAAGTGATATAAAATTATAATAAAAATAATATTTACAACAATAATAATTTATGATGAAAATAATAAATTATCAAGTTGTGGAAAAAATTGATAAAACCTAAGAAATGGCTGGTACTATTTATATAGGTTAGCCCAACGCTAGTCTTGTAATTTAATGAAAAAATTGCAGTTTAGTCCAAATTTTTATTGTTCTCTGCAAAAATATCTGGACCAAAATCGAGAAAATTTTTTAGACAAACAAAGAACCAATCCAAACTAATTAATTTTAGATCAATTTTTTTAGTTCGATTCAGATTAATTTTATGGTTCTTAGTTTTTTTCTCACCCCTATTCCCCGCCCACCTAGTTAGAACGGCATTTCCTTCTCGCCATTAAAATTTCCCCGCCGACTCCCATACTTGACAAACAATTACAAAATTTAGCATCTCTCTGACCCAGAATTTAATTAAACTATATAAATAAAATTCCCCTTTAATTAACGAAAAAACAAGAGACTAAATTAACGCACTATGATCTCTTAGTTTATCTCGATGTAAATGTACGACCACCCACTCATTTCTTCAAATGAATAAAAGTCAAGAGTGTGCTTTGTCCCAGAACGTGTTATAGAAAAATGGATGGAGAGATCAAGAGATTTACAATAACCTGGGTGACAGCTGTCTTATCCCTGACCTACTGCCACTCCATAGGCAAGATCATCCCTAAAGGAACAACCAGATTGGTCGCGATTCTCCCGGTAATAACCTTGTTCTTCTACTTGCCTCTGAATCTCTCCACTCTCTGCCTTGGTGGGCCCACATCCTTCTTCCTCTCCTGGCTAGCCAACTTCAGGCTCCTCCTCTTCTCCTTTGGTCAAGGCCCTCTATCCTCCTCCACTCCACTCCCCCACTTCATCTCCATAGCCAGCCTCCCAATTAGGATCGAACCCAAGACTTCTTTAAACGAATCCAAGTTCTTTACCGCCCGTCTTGTGGTTAAGATATTGCTTGTAGCCACGTACACCCTTGTCTATGATCTAAGAGAGGAGATACCTTCTACGGCACTCTTCATATGCTATGGCGTCCATCTTTACCTTGCCCTAGAGCTCTTCCTCGCGCTGTTCGCCAGCTTAGCAGATTTTCTTTTCGGGGTCCACTTGGAACCGACTTTCGACGAACCCTACTTGGCCACCTCATTGCAGGACTTCTGGGGCAGGAGGTGGAACCTCGTTGTCACCGGAATCCTCCGCCCGACCGTATACCGTCCGGTCAAGTCCCTGTTCGCCGGATCGAAGGGGGCCGCCTTCCCGGCCGCCCTCGCCGTGTTCTTGGTATCCGGGCTCATGCACGAGCTCATATTCTATTACATTGGGAGGAAGGAACCCACGTGGAGGCTGTTCTGGTTCTTCCTGGTCCACGGGGTCTGCGTGTTGGCTGAGATAGCCGCCAAGAAATGGGTGGACGGTAGGTTTGCGTTGCCGGCGGCGGTGTCAAGGGGGTTGACGGCGACTTTTGTGGTGGCGACGGCGTCTTGGTGGTTCGTCCCGGAGCTGCTTCGGTGCGAGGCTGACGTTAAAGCACGCCAAGAGATCAGTGCTATCGTGGATTTTGTGAAAGGAACGATTGGTGGAAGACTGTGAGACTATTCGGTTGGACGGGTAGCTATGGGGAAATATTTAATATACCACAATTTATTGAATTCGAATTGAGATTAGTTGTTTTGTTTGATTTTCTTAAGAAACAAAATTATTGTCCCACTAAAAAGAAATATAATTGTTATTGGTCAATGTTACAAATATTTAAAAAATATGTTTCCATTTTTTAAAAAGGAATACAGTAACATCAATGATATGCTCTGTTTGGAGTAAAATTATGGTACTCTAAATTATGTTTTTAGACGTTTTGTTATTTTATCGGGATAAGTTAAAGTTGCACTGTGATTATTGGTTTACTTAGGCCATTTAGTTCGAGGTCGGCCTTCCCTGTTCTGTTTGTCGATTGGGATTTCAATCCTAAACTTAAATAATATACTCAATTTTTCAACTCATCAAGCTCAGATTCCGTCAATTACGATGAGAAGAAATGTTTTAGATATTGAGCCGACGGTTGAATATTGGTTGTTGGGATTCCAACTTTACATTATTTAATCATTGGATGATAAGTACAGCACGATATTTCTTATTAATGAACATTTTAAAAGATGAATAAATTCCTTCAAACCAGGGTTTTAAAAAAGTGGTCCGACTCAAACTAGGATTTAAAAAAATACAATCAGACCAGTCAGACCACGAAATGGGGTGAAAGGCGTACCGATTTTTCACATAAAAATGCCAACCTAACGAACCGCCCGAAATTCGGTCGGACCGGGCAGTTCATTCAAAAAAATGACCCAGAAAAATCCGGTTGGTAAAGTTGAACCAAAAAGTTGAACATTTTTTCCCATTTGGCCATCTTGATTTTCGAATTCTCTCTCCCTTTTTCTAAAAAAATATATTCTCTCACTTTTATCCAGGGAAGAGAAAAAGTCATAAGAGATAGGGTGTCATAGGTTTTGGATTGAGTGGGGACAACATAAAAGTTGTCCATATGGAGGGAATTTCGTTTGGACCATCAGATTTCATTAAAAATCGTGTCTACAGATCTGACAGTCATAAAAAATTGTGTCTATAAATCAAAAACCTTGATCCATTTCAGTGGGGACAAGCCTTGTCCCCACTCAATCCAACCCCGGGTGTCATAGAGAAGAGAAAAAATCGATTTATCTCTCATTGGGAAGAGAGTGTCATAGAAAAGTGTGTGTCTAGGAGAGTGTGTTTGACTTTTTAATTTTTAACTTTTCAATAGTGGAATATATACTCTATACTACAAGGTTTTCGTAATTAGTGTCTACCCCATATAACACTTTAAATAAAATAAAAATCTCTGGTCCGATTGACAGTCTGACTGGTCATTTTTGAAAACCTTGCTTCAAACCCGAAAAGACCCGGGTGAAACTGCAAGAAATTTGGTGAATGGTCTGAACTATGTCATGAGAAGTGTCGTACAGTCGCCAGTGGCTAGTGTACTCTCCACTCATTATTACATAAAATCCTGTCCAGCCTCTTGGACACCTGGATTGTAGTATTGTGGCCACGAACCCAGTTGAATCTCACATCTAAGAAACGTGGATCTACAAGGCCAAGGGCATAAGTATGCTCGATAAACAGAAGGTTATGTCGAGAGAGTGTACTCGACCCCCCTCGGTCTTCATCAAGTGACATAATGTCACTGGATTTGCCATTGAGTATTCATGGGCCAATGATGGACTCGCTAAGTGAAGTAATCTGTTCCCACCTGCCATTGTGATCTGAGGCTCGTAGACTGACATAAACTACAATGAGTTGGAATAGGTCCCACTCGAGATAGACCTTCACGCGGATGTACTGCTCGTGCCAGGCCAGGACGGACATATATATCGAGGCCGTATCCCAGAAATGTTAGATGCCACAACTTCTCCCCGTCTCCTTGATTTGTTCTACAATTGGAAATCCCAGCCACTGACATACACGGTCCGCCATGTTCCTTAAAATCTGAGGCTCAAAGAGTGCAAGGATAGTCCACATATTCTTATGTAAAATAGTCTTTATCGATAATAAAAACTTGGAATTATCAACTCTGCGGCAGTTCCAAAATTGTGATAACCTTGGTTGTTGTCATTGACACATGAAGGTCTAACATTACTTCGGTGAGAGCAATTAGGTAGCTAACGTGTGTCAACCAAAGTCATTGACACATGTCCCTGTTGCTGCAGTGGGGGCTACTGATGCTACAACAATTACCCCGACGATAAATTCTGCAACTTTGGTTGAAGTGGTTGTTCAGCCTCTTGCTAAGGTCCCCACTTCATGTTGTCCCCTGCAGAAGTGCAAGAAAATCCTGTTGGAGTTCGGCCCCCTGTTTCACTTGTAGAGGTACAAGTTGCGGAACTTTTTGATGTTGTTGTTCTTGCTTCAGTTGAGGTTGAGGACCAGCACATGTACCTTGCGACTGTGAATGCTATTGGCACAATTCTTTCGGAGGCCGAAATGGGAATTGGTTTTGTGGGGGATGGTACAGCTTGTGCGCAGGATGTGGAGCATCTCTGGTTGGTCCCTCTGATGCTCAACTGAACTACAACCATGATGTTAGAAATGAGATTTTTATGGCTGGGAAGAAAAGTGCTTGGAGAACAAGATAGCTCAACAAATTGTGGAAGTTGTTCTCCAACAATCTGAAAAGGAAAATACTACAGAGAGGTCACGAGCAGCTGCTAGGAAGAATAAGGAGATTATAACCCCGATCAGGTCGAGCACAAGAATGAGGCGGCCAATGAGCAAGGCTGATGCACTCGTCAAGAATCTACTAAAGAAAGTTACAATTAAAGCGCCACCAAAACATCCCGATGATATCAGCTTTGACTCTATACTGGCTGGTATTGAGAAACAAGCAAATATGGACTTCCAACATGCGGAATTGGCGAAGGACACTTGGAATGTCACTATGATGCTAGGATCGACTTGGGAAGCTAGTGCTTTGCAAATTCTTGATGCTCTCTGTGGGGAAGCTACTTGCATGTTCCAAACTAGGACTTTTGACCCTCCTTGATTATTTTGACTTCGTTATGGTTGATGTGGTCCGTTTTGAGAGTTTTATCAGAGGGTGTCATTTGGGTTGCTTACTTTGGTGACTATATGTCCCAAACAACATGGTATGTGAACCTTCTTTGGTTGATTTTTCTTTGATAACAGAGGTTTGTGTCTATCAAGTTCTACTTTGATAGGTATTTATCTTTTCTCTCCGTGATGTAATACCTTTGGGGTTTTCTTTGAGGAGTAATACAAATTTACTTTTCAAAAAAAAGGTAGCTAACTAACTATCCAATTTTGCCAAACAATCTTCGTTGGGGTACCATGTTTTAAACTTTATACTCGTGGGTTGCATCCCCTTGTTAGCGATGAACAACATTGGTATAGGAAATCCTCGAAGTGTCCCTCCGTAATTTCTGTTATGCTATTAATGATTAGAGTGTCAAACACTAGCCATTAAAAAAAAATAGAAATATTTTGAAATTATCAACTAATGATTTAAATTAATTTGCAATTTAACAAAAATTAAGAAAATAAAAAAATTGAATTCAAATCTTGCAAATGTAAAAAACTTTCAGGAGAGCTTTTTTGAAAATAGGACAAGGATACATACCCGGAGGCGAAGACGACGCCGATGACGAGGAGGAGGAGGGTGACGTATGTGAGCCGATGCTTGCTGCAGAGATGATGATGTAAGTGAAGACGCCAATGAAGAAGGGTGTGGTGGCCCCCACGACCTGGTTGAACGAGACCGGAGGAAGCAGAGCAAGACATTGCCGAGGACGACGAATTTTCTCTCCAAGTTGTTGTATCTTTTAGGGAGACTGCGGGCCAGTCGGAGATGGTGTTGGAGAAAAGGCAAGGCTTATTGAGGGAGACAAAGTCACGGAGGAAGCGGAGAGGGGAAAGAGGGGAGCCCAGCCGCGTGCACTTGGAGGAAGCGGCCGGTGGAGGTGAACTCACTCACCTGAGTAGGGAAAAGGTCCCAGGGAAGATGAACTTGGAGATCAATGAGAAAAATAAATTTTTATTGATTTTTTATAAAGTTATATAAGTCGTTTACATAAAAAAAAGATCGACTGACAAAAAAAAATTAAATCAAATTATTGAAAATACAAGAACTAAATCGTCTATTTTAACTATATACATGTGTCCTCACAACTAAGAGAACATTGGGCCGACCAACGCAAATATGGCTGGATGGAAACATGTCCGTCCTTAAGTTTGAGTTTGGAGGAATCGTATCCTAATACCGTCAAGATCTCGAAAATTTAGACCAACCCACCTAAATATTTTTTTGACAAAAAAAGAGAACATTGGGCCGAACTCTAAAACCCAGCAAACTGATATTTCACTCTTAAAAAAAAAATCAAACCGATATTTATAATCCCCGGAAAAGAAGAAAGAGGTGGGAAAGCAACGGACAAGAGCCAGCCACCCATCCGGTCCCTCCTCACCTTGTTCAACTCGAGAGACCACACACCCAGGCCCGGCAGATATTTATCATCAATTTTAGAATCTCCTCCTCCTCCTCGCTCGGCGCAATCTTCTCTTCATTTCACAAATGGCCGCCCTTCACTGCATATCGATAACGGCGACGCTCCAGGTAACGCCGGACTCGTCGGGGTCCCAGCCGAGGCCGCCGACCAAGATCATCCTCCCCAAGAAGAAGCCCACTAGATGGTCCACCGGGACGGCCCCCGGCGACTACGGCGGCCCACCTGTCTCCCTCAAGCCCACCAAGTACTGGGGCAATGACGAGGACCCTCTCACCTCCGACGACTTCATCTGGAACAAGGACTTCATGCCCCGCATGCAGCGCCTCATCCGCGACCCCGACCACCGCTCGTCTCTTCCCCCCACTCCTACTGATCACGTATCTCATTTCACCCTAGTTATTTTCTTTTTGTCACAATGAAAACCCAATTCGTGGTTCTTCGGATATATCAAGTCATACTTGCACGTGACCGGTTTTTGAAAGATTTGGCTATGAACTATTTGTAATGAAGTGTTGAGAATCCCACGTCGCTTAGTGCAAGAGGTGAGACAAAGTTTATAAGTGTGAAAAATCCAACAATTCATTGCTTTAAGGTTTTGGGTTGGCTATAGATTCTTAACATGGTATCAGAGCAGATTGATCTCGTGCCCATTGTTGTGCTCGCACGATACCCATTTCTCGCATGTTGGCGAAGTCTCGTTTGAGGGGGTGTGTTGAGAATCCCACATTGCTTAGTACAAGAGTGGGGGCAAGTTATAAGTTTAGAAAATTCAACAACCCATTGCCTTAAGGTTTTGGGTTGGATACGGAAGTTAGCAAATTATCTTAATATGCCAGAAGATATCCACTATCTGCTGCGCAATCTGCTATCGAATGCGGGACGAATGCCAAACTGCTTGGTTTTTGTTTCTGTTTCGGTTAGGTTAGTGAATAGAGTGGCTGGTCTGAGGTAAGAAGTTTGTTTGCAGATGGGCTGTTTGTGACAGTGGTTACATTTGATTCCCACTTTCTTCTGTCTCGAGTTGTTACTTGGTTCTCGTATCTTTTTCCTGGTCGATATTGAGTCCGAAACGTTTGCTTCGTGGTATGAATTATCATAGTAATGGCAGAAATTGTACCAAATTTTGTTGCCTTGTAGAATACGATTGCTCTTTGGAGTCATGTTGATTAGGATTATGTGTTTTTGTAATGAGCTTGTGTACAGAATGTATATTTTTTCAGAACTGTGATCGGAGATTGATTGCTTTTGTTGTGTGTAGGACGAGTCTTATGGATTCTTGAGCTTGAGCAGAGTTATGAATCTGGACAGGTTGGACTTCGATCTCGTTGCTTGTGATTGATTGCGATGCATAGTGGTGTTTATCAGCACACTGGTTTTAGATATCCTTTGCTCTGAAAGCTCTTATACCATTTGCATGTTGGCAGCGTGGAAGTTGATTTGAGTAATGAGCTTATGAAACCATCGAGGTCGGTGGTCGAACAGCCCATGGACCCTTCAACTAAGGTATTAGCGGCTGCATTTCAGATTTTATGATCTTGATGTTTCTCGAATGATCGCTGTAATAGTTTTTCTTTCCTGACAGCGGATTATTAAGACTGCATCGTCAAACTGGAAACCGGCACCGACAAGGCGGGAGCAGGATAAGTGGGATAGAGCAACGAAAGCAACAACTGGGGGAACTGTAAGTTGTTAGAAAAGTCTTTTTTTCTTGATCTTTCATGTGCTTAATTACACTTCAAAAAAATCACGTGCTTAGTTCCCGATTGTGGTTTCCTTTTGGCAGTGCCTTCTCTAATGGTATAGCTACTTATTTTTCATTAATTTGGTATCTTTATTTTCCTGTTTTCTTGGCCTAACCAATTCCTATGAAACAGGAGGTATTGTTACAGGAATCGAGAAAGTCTCGAGAGGACCCAGAGGTACTGGCTGCACAGGCAAGAGAGGAGTACTTCAGGGTATGTGTTTATAGCATCTATGTTCACTTTTATCCAATGTTGGAATAAGTTCTTCACTAATCCATTCTATGACAGAGAACTCACCCTCTTTATCACAGTTAAAAATGAAAATGCAACTTCTCACACTTGGCATTGGCGGTGTTGGCTTAGTCTCTGCTTACGTATCATATTCTCCAGAGATTGCAGCTAGGTAAACCAGATAGTTGCAATAGTTTGACTCTTGATTGCTTACAATTTGACTGCTTCTTCTAGTAGTATGTAATTATGTATATTCTCACAGTAAAAAAGGTGTTGTAAGTTAGAACCAAATCATCTTGATTCTGAGGGTATCTTTGGTTCTAGGACAAGTCTAGGTTTTTGAAACTACCTTCTTTTTTTTCTTTAAAATTATGTTCATGTAGAGAAATGAAAAATTGTCAGAGAGGACACAAATTTTGGCCTGCAGGTTTAGTTAGTTCAAACAACATTAAACTGAAGCACATAAGCCCATTTTTTAATGCACTTGAACTAATCCGTTATCTCTAACATCCAATGCATTGAACTGGGTGTCATCAACTGTTCTGAAATAGATTGTGAGAGGTCCCGAATTCAATTTTCGGAATGCCCCTTCCAAATATAAAATTACGCTTTTGTTTAGTATATTTACCGACTCAAAAAAACTGTTCTGAAATAGATGCAATGGAATTTTGTTGGTTTTTGCTTGCTTCTCTCTTATCCACAACCATGATAAATTGATAGTATGGTTGGTAAATGGTCCATTTGTTTGCCTCTCAAGTGATAATTAGCATTAGCAAAGTTGTTGAAGCTCACTATCCAATTTATCAAATGTATCAAAAATTTCTTTTTGTGTGTATATAGCTTCGGTGCTGGACTTGTTGGATCATTGGTGTACGTACGGATGCTTGGAAATTATGTTGATTCTATGGGTAATGGTGGACTTATGAAGTACGTTATTATCCTTTTCTTCTTGTATAAACTCCATGCTCTAAGAATATATATGAACCTGTACACCAACATATATTTGCATTCCATATTTGATTGCTCGATGATATGTGTATTCCATAAGAAATTCTACCTCCGTGAACTTTGCGGTAATATCTGTGAACTCAGGAACAACAAATTTTATTGCTCCTAATCTTATTATACAACTTTACAGAAGCCTCTCAGAATTATCTTTTGTCAAGTACAAAAACCCAGGTCTTACTTTTCTCTGAGGCACCATGGACTTGAACATGAGTATTTGTAATCAAAAAGCAAAGAGTTATATGTATTGGAAGTTCTTGCTAGTCGTTGCGCATCGCTGTTGAGAGTTAAGGGCACCAGCATGTCTGAGTAGTTTCTGCTTAAAAGAAGTCTGGGTATTGCTGTTAAATTGTAATAGCAAATTATTAGCATTTCAAAGTATATTCATGATCTGATGTCAAGTCGGATTACAATACACTGGGGCATTGTCAGTTGGAGGTGATTTAGTAACTAACTTTCTTGCAGGGGAGCAATGGGCCAGCCAAGGTTGCTTGTTCCTGTCGCTCTGGTCATGCTCTTTAACAGATGGAATGCGTAAGTAGTACCAACCTTCTTCTATGTCTCTTAGGATCGACTCCTGATGAAATTAATTTTATAGATAGTTGAATTATTTGCTCAAGTCAGAACCAATATCAGTCTTTGGTTGCTCTTGGACATGGTGTGCTGATGAAAAAAATCACGGCATATCTAATCATGACAGCTAGAGCGCCCTTAAGCAACCCGTCTCTTGGAACAGTGCCAAATATGACTTGCTATTTGCTGTATGTAATAGTTGAATGACGGCTATTGTTTTATCCAATGAGCTTCTAATCTCATATTAGCAATTGCATGCACGGTCATTCTGATTACATTTTCTAATATGGGTAATGTTCATACTTACCGTGGTTAACTATTGCACGGTAGAGAATTGTTCAGGGGCATTATCATCTCCTTGAAGTAGCAATAGTGTGTGTGTGCGCGCACGTGTGTTTGCGTTCATGCATGCATGCTGTACTCTAGATGTCGTGACTCTCGGCTTTGGTATTGATGCAGGATCATTGTACCTGAATATGGATACATGCACTTGGAATTAATACCTATGCTAGTGGGATTTTTTACCTACAAGATCGCTACTTTCTATCAAGCCATAGAGGAAGCAATCACCATTGTTAAGAAGACGTAGGCTCTAAGAAGAACTCATAATGTCGGATGATCTTCAAGATCTTGTCATGGCAGAGTCGAGGTTATTAGATAACACAACATGGCTTTCTTACTATAACCTCCATCCCAATACTTCTGCTTCTCAGTTCTTATCTTTAACATGTTGCCTTCCTTCTCGTTGACCATTATTTCAGGTAGTTGTGTTGAACATGGTTGGGCCACTGGAAGATATATTGCAGTTCATAGACTGAGAGGCTACTTAATCAACTTCGTACCATTAAAAGCTTGGAGATGTACAGTTCAAAATGTGGTAAATAATTGCTAGGAGTGTTTGCCCACCACGTTTGGCAAAAATTGTATGTCGTAATTAGAAATGAAATATCAAGCATCAAGTAATTTCTCTTTTCTGTTTTCTGGGTCTTCTTGATTTTATTAGTAAAGTTCGAACCTATACGTTTTTAAGAGAATCCAATCTCCCGGTTTGAATTGGCCATTATGGTTTCCTGTTTGAGTTGGATTACGTGAAAAGAGAAGTCCAGCAGTCGAGGCATTTCGATGTGGGAAATGCTTACCCTATGGAAGTATGAATTGGACCACGCATTTTGCATAAATATGCTATGAGACCTTAGCGATGGACTTGTCCATGCTCTTAACAATAATTGTGTGTTTTGGTAGTGAACGAGAGGCAAAACTCTTTCAAATTATTCAAGTATTTATTTAAACTATGTGAGATTGAAATTTTGCCAAAAAATAGGCCCTGTTTGTCAAAATAGATTCAGAGCATATAGTGTCAAAATAGATTTAGAGCATATAGTATATAACAGATTGGACAAATAGTTTGGTAAAACCAACTAGCAGATTGAAGATTGAGCATGAGCCCCGATCACTAACTTGTGCTGTTGATGGAAAATGATAAACTTGTCAATTTTACATCATAGTACATTTCTTACTTGGGAGAAACGCTTTGACATTATTCTTGAAGTAGCTCGAGGAATTCTTTATCTTCACCAATACTCTAGATTGAGAATTGTACATAGAAATTTGAATACAAGCAACATACTACTGGATGAGGAAATGAATCCTAAATTCTAAGACTTCAACTTGGCAAAGATTGGCAAAGATAGGCATAGGGTAGCAGAACGGTGGAAGCACCGAAAGAGTGATAGGAACTTTATATGTTGTCAAATCATATCACATTATCATCTACGAGGTAACCGCGAGTACGCTTGTGCATGATAGCTGATTTCTTAGGAGCTAGTAAATTTTTGGGTAAATTACCCCATAATCCTTGGTGTTTGGTCATCCTCCCTCTCGGGTCTCTGTATTTTCAAAAATGATTTTACCATCCCTCGACTTTGGTTTTAGAAACTTTTGGGTCCCTGGCTGATGTTAGCACCCATTTTTTAATTTTTTATCAAGGGAAATGACCAAAATACCCTTGAAGATGATACATTTTTTTCTTTTTTTGAGAGTATTTTGGTCATTTCCATGAAAAAATGGGTGCTGACGTCAGCCAGAGACCCGAGAGTTTCTAAAACCAAAGTCGGGGGACGGTAAAATTATTTTTGAAAATGCAGGGACCGATGAGTGTAGAAATACTCTATCATCTATGTATGTTTTAGTGTTGGTTTTCCGCTGTTTCAAGTATTTTTGTTTGTTATGTATGGATGTAATGTCATATTTCTTGCTTTGAATATTTTAGTGTAGTTCTTGTGATTTTTATTGTGTTTTGTTCGTGTTTATTGCTAGGAGACTTTGTGGAGATGCGAGGAGGATATTGGTGCACCTTGGATCGTGTCAAAGACGATTAGATCAGCCGTGAAGAATGGTTCATGATCGGGACCTCGACGACATTGAGTAAACTGACCTCGAGTGACTCAAATGAAGATAACTTTCGTATACGAAGTTCGATGGAAACGAGTAGGCGATTGTGGAAAGAAGACATCCGTGGCTACAACTTTGTCTCTAATGGCCTTCTTCCAATTCGGAGTCTAAGAGGGTGAAAAATTCGTCCAAAGTCAAGCTTCAAATCTGAGATCTTGCCTAGCCGAGATGGGCCAGAATTCATGAACCATTTTGGGCCCATTTCGGGATTATCCATGGCTTTACTTGGCTGGAACTTTAGAAATAGTTTAGTTAGTTCGAGTTGGAAATTTTTGTATAAATAGCTATTGGCTTTCCTTGCAAGTCATAACTTAGAACTCTTAGACTTAGATATTTTCCTAAAAACACTCACCAACTCTACTCTCTCTCTTTTGGAAGGAGAATTTGGCTCATCATTGTTGGAGCTTGTAGAGAACTTAAAGGAAAACTTTTGAAAGCTTGAAGATCATATTGAGCTTTCTCTAACCCTCTCTTTTATGTTCATGTTTTACTTGCTTCGTTTAATGGATGTGTTTAGTTGTGTAGTTGATATGTGTGAGTAGTTGATTATTGGGTTTGGTGCCTTGATGACATCTACTTAACCTATGGTTTAGTGGGGTTAAAATGCTAAGGTTTGTGAACTAGTTAATGAGTTTAATACTTAATCTTGATTGATCACCTTGATTATGAACTTGATTAATATTAATTGCCAGGAAGAGTTAGGATTAATGGACCATTTAACTAGTTAATTATTTGTCTTTTGACGAGGAATCTCATTAGGTGGTTAGTTGTCCAAAGGGTGATGGTTATAATTAGTAATTAGTTAGATTAGATGGCTAATTAGTCACGAGAGTATGATTAGTTTAACTAAGTTTAATTAATTATCGATTTAGACTAATTAATGGTGAGAGCATTGATTAGTTGCTTTAGAAATACCCAAACCATAATACAAACTTAATAAATCCCATAGACCATTTGGTTATCTAGGTGTCATTGGTACCAAGCCCACTCTTTCCTTTATTGTTAAAATCATCTTCTAGTTAGTCGTTGTAGTAACCAACTCGTGTTTGGAATTGACAAATCTATTACTTGTAGTTCTAAACTAGTGGTCGAGTCGTATTTGTGGCCTAGAACTTAGTCCTTGTGGGACGACAATCCCTTACTTACTCTTTATTGCAAGAGGGGTGTAAAAACCCTTCCTTTCAATTGACGCCATTTCCGGGGATTAAGTGATAGACACTTAATTTGGCTTGCGAACTTGGATTAGGATATTTATTTATTTTATTTTATTTATTTACTTGGATACTTAGTACCTTTGTTGTTTGTCTTACAAGGTACTTGTTTGTCGCATGCCCCGAACTCATTCCACCAACAACCTTCCGGTGAAAATAGAAGTGGACATTAGATACTTGGAAAGGACATTGCGATAAGAGCGAAGAATTCAAGAAAGGATGAATGCACAAGAAGATCCGCAAGGAGATGGAGCTCCTCGAAGGACTCTCATGGATTATTCTAGGCCTACCTTGAGGGGGGCAATGTCCGGAGTGCCTAGGCCAAATATCCAAGCTAACAACTTCGAGATCAAGCCGGCCGTGATACAGATGCTCAAATCTTCGGTCCAATTTTATGGGTTGCCGATTGAAGACTCCAACGACCATATTGCTAACTTTTTGGAGATAGCCGACACATGCAAGTACAATGGAGCTTCCGATGATGCCGTGAAGCTTAGGTTGTTCCCATTTACTTTGCAAGATAAGGCCAAGATGTGGTACAAGCAATTGGTCGGGACATCGATAGCCACACGGGAGGAGCTAGCTAATGCGTTCCTTGAAAAGTACTTTCCTTACTCAAAGATGAATAGACTCGTGAAGGAGATTAACAATTTTCAACAATTTGAGAATGAGTCTTTGAGTGAAGCTTGGGAGAGATTCAAGGGATTGCAAAGGAGTTGCCCACACCATAACTTGAAGGAGGAGTCGCTACTCCAAACTTTTTACTTCGGTCTTGGATCCTCAACAAGGGGTACGGTTGATGCGGCCTCCAACAGATCATTCTTGAGAAAGGATAGAGATGATGCCCACCACATCTTAGAGGAGTTGGCAGCTACAAATATTCTAATGGCCAATGAGAGAGCGAGATAATCGAGTAAGGAGCAAGTAGAAGTTATTGATATTGACATTGCCTCCTCTATTAAAGCTCAATTGGCTTTGTTGTCAAAGAAGGTGAATGATCTAAGCTTGAACAAAAAAAATGCGGCGGTCGTACAAACAAATTGTGAAGTTTGTGGCAATGTTGGCCATGAGATGAACGAGTGTGCCATGTTAGGCTCTACTATGGAGGAAGTGAATTTTGTTGGTGCTCAAGGGCAAGGAGAAAATAGGATGAGAAACAACCCATATTCCTCTACCTACAATCTCGGTTAGAGAAATCACCCGAATTTCTCTTGGAGAGGAGGAAGTAGTGGAGATAACATGGCGATTGTTTCGGATAAGGGACTTCCTCTTCGCAATGGACCTCAAGGGCCTCCTCCGGGTTTCCAACTATGTTTTTCTTTGATGGAACGTATGGGAACTATTGAGGAGAAGTTCGAAAAGATGGACAAATTCATGCAAGAAGTTGGAGGAGTGGTTAGCCAACAAGGATAAATTTTGGCCGCCATAAATCAACAAGGCTCAAGGTAAAATAACCTAGAACAAATCCTCAAGGGTCAAGCAACCGCAATGCATAATATGGAGAGGAAACTTGGAGCAATTGCCCATAGAGAGTCCGGCTCTCTTCCAAGCTCCACGGAGGCTAATCCTCGAGGAAATGTGAGTGCAATTATTTGGAGGAGTGGAAAGGAAATCATTTCTCAAGAGATGAGCCCAAAATTAGATGAAAACTATGTGGAGGCCAATGAAAAAGAGAAGAATGCCGAGAAGAACAAAGAGGTAGAGAAAGAGAAAAGTCATTTTGTTGAGATTGAGGAGGAAGAGGAGTATGTGCCACCGCCATCAAAGATCCCTCCTCTACCATTTCCTTAAAGAGTTAAGAAGAAGAACGTGATGGACGACAAATTTCTTGGCTTTATGGAGAAAATAAAAAATGTCCAAATTAGTGTCTCTTTTCTAGAGATGTTAGATCAAGTTCTTCACTACTCCAAAAGAACTCATCACAAAGAAGCAGAAGTGGAAAATGGAGAGACGATAGCCCTCACGACGAAGTGTAGCTCTCTCATCTCCAAAGATCTCCCGACAAAGTTAAAAAATCTGGGGAGTTTCACTATTCCTTATTTTGTTGGTGACGTTGAGTTTCCCAAGTGTTTATGTGATTTAGGCGCTAGCATAACTTGATGCCTTTTTCTATTTTGAGGAGGCTTGGCTTGTGTGAGGTGAAACCCACATCTATGCGTCTCCAATTGGCAGACCAAACCATAAAGAAGCCATTCAGGGTCGTGGAGGATGTCTTGTTGAAGATTGATAAGTTTATCTTCCCCGTGGACATTGTGGTGCTGGATTTTGATGAGGACAAGAGTTGTCCACTAATTCTTGGCCGGTCGTTTCTCAACACGACACGTGCCTTGGTGAATGTGCATGACGGAAGATTGGTCCTCCGAATAGGGGAGGAGAAAGTAAAGTTCAAGATGTCTAATGCGATACGTCACCCTCTTGATAAATGTGTGTGCATAAAGGTTGATGTCGTGGAGGAATGTGTCCTCGAGTTTGGCAAGGAGAGCATATTGAGGATTGAAGATGGAATGGATGAAGAGATTCATGGAGAACAAAAAGAGGATGACTTGGAAGAGTTCCTGGGAGAAGCTGATAAAAAAGGTCTCCATGAGGATTTGGAGCTTGATTTGAAGTATCGTACTCCACCTTCCATCATTAAGGCTCCAAGCGTGGAGTTGAAAGAGCTACCCTCCCATTTACGATATGCATTCTTGAAGGATGGAGGAAGACTCCCCATTATCATCTCCAACAAGCTCTCTAAGGAGCAAGAGGGGAGGGTGCTAGGAATCGTGAACAAACAGATTAAGGCCATGGCTTGGCAAATATCTGACATCAAGGGGATAAGTTCCGACATTATTATGTATCACATCCACATGGAGGAGGGAGCCAAGCCGCGGGTGGATAGGCAAAGAAGATTGAATCCTAATATGAAAGAAGTTGTGAAGAAGGAGGTGATCAAGCTCCTAGAAGCTAGCATCATTTATCCCATCTCAGATAGTGAGTGGGTAAGCCTGATCCATTGTGTTCCAAAGAAAAGAGGAATCACTGTTATGATCAATGATGAGGGCGAGCTCATTTTCACAAGAACTGTGACCGAATGGCGGGTATGCGTGGAATACCGAAAGTTGAATGCCGCCACACGTAAGGATCATTTTCCTCTTCCATTCATTGATCAAATGTTGGAGAGAATTGCCAGGTATTCCCACTATTGCTTCTTGGATGGGTACTCGGGCTACAACCAAATTGCAATATACCCAAGCGATCAAGAGAAGACATCTTTCACTTGTCCCTTCGATATTTTTGCTTATCGACGAATGCCTTTTGGATTGAGTTGTGCCCAGCCACTTTCCAACGGTGCATGGCGGCTATCTTTTGGGGGATGAATGAGAAAATTATGGAGATCTTCATGGATGATTTTTCGATATTTGGAGACTCCTTTGATAGCTGGTTGGCCAATTTTGACAAGGTCTTGGAAAGATGTAAAGAGAAGATCTTAGGCATAAGATCTCCCGAGTGGGCATCAAGGTGGACAGAGCCAAGACAGAAGCAATAGAGAAGATGGAAGCACCGACTTCAGTTAAAGGAGTACGAGCCTTTCTTGGCCATGCCAGTTTCTACCAAAAATTTAAAAAGGATTTTTCTTTTATCGCGAAGCCGTTCACTAATTTGCTTGTGAAGGATGTGCCCTTTAATTTTGATGAGCCATGCCTTCAAGATTTGATATTTTGAAGAAAGCTCTTGTCACAGCTCTGATTATCTCTCCTCTGGATTGGAAGCTACCATTTGAGATGATGTGTGATGCGAGCGACATCGCATTGGGATGTGTGCTTGGTCAAAAAAAGGAGGGGAAGCTTCATGTCATCCACTATGCAAGTAGAGTGTTGGCGGGCGCCCAACTAAATTACACCACCACCGAGAAGGAGTTGCTTGTAGTCGTGTACGCATGTGACAAGTTCCGACCATATTTACTTGGGTCGAAGGTGATAATCTACACAGATCATGCAGCTTTGAGGTACTTATTCTCCAAACAAGATGCTAAGCCGCGACTTATCTGGTAGATTTTATTGCTCCAAGAATTTGACTTGTTCATTAAAGATAAGAAGGGTTCGAAAAATATTGTCGCGGACCATCTCTCTCGGCTAGAGAAAAGTGATGTAATGGAGACTCATGGAAAGATCAAAAAAGAGTTTTTAGATGAGGATTTGATGCTCGTTAATAATGTGGAGGCACCTTGGTATACGGATTTTGCCAACTTCCTAGTTGGAGGCATTGTTCCTATGGATTTGAGTTATCCCCAACGAAAAAAATTCCTAAAGGATGCTCAACTCTATGTGTGGGATGAGCCTTACCTTTTTAAGAGGTGTAGTGATGGGTTGCTTCGACGGTGCATTGCGGATGAAGAAGTTATGGATGTTTTGGAGCAATGTCATAGTACCCCATATTCAGGTCACTATGGAGCGACAAGGACCGCATCGCGAGTCTTTGAATATGGGTTTTATTGGCCCAACATTTTTAAGGATGCTCGTTCTTTTGTTGCTCAGTGCGATCGATGCCAAAGGACCGAAAATATCTCAAAGAGGAATATATGCTGTTCTCTGGAATTCTTGAAGTTGAGCTCTTCGATGTTTGGGGGTTGGACTTCATGGGACCTTTCCCAACCTCTTATGGAAATAAGTGTATCTTAGTGTGAGTGGACTACGTATCTAAGTGGGTGGAAGCTTGGGCATCACCAACCAATGATGCTAAGGTGGTCATTCGCTTTATCAAAAAGTTCTTCTCAAGATTTGGAGTGCCAATGGCTATTATAAGCGATGGCGGTTCACACTTTTGCAACCGACCATTTGAGATTTTATTGAAGAGGTATGGGGTCACTCACAATGTTGCTACACCTTATCACCCCCAAACAAGTGGGCAAGTTGAACTATCTAACCGGGAACTGAAGAAGATCCTAAAAAAGATGGTTGGAGGAGCAAGAAAGGATTGGGCAAACAAGCTTGATGATGCCTCATGGGCATACCGAACAGCATTCAAAATGCCTATCGGGATGTTGCCATACAAGCTTGTATATGGCAAGGCATGCCACCTCCCCGTAGAGCTAGAGCATCGAGCATTTTGGGCCATCAAGACCCTGAATTATGACTACAAAAAAGTCAGTGAGCGAAAGGTATTGCAACTTGAAGAGTTGGACGAAATCCATGACATGGCGTTCGAGAGCTCTAGGCTTTACAAGGAGAAGATGAAAAGATCACATGATGCCCACATCGTGAAGAAGGAATTCAAGGAGGGTCACCAAGTGCTACTCTACAACTCCCGATTGAGACTTTTTCCGGGAAAGATCAAGTCAAAATGGAGTGGCCCGTTCAAAGTGTTGAGAGTTTTCCCATTCGGAGCCCTAGAATTAGAAAGAAGTGATGGAGGAATTTTCAAGGTGAATGGCCAAAGGTACAAGATTTACCTTAGTGGCGATATTGAACGATGATCGGAAGTGCAGTCCATGACTTCACCCTCCGATGCATGAATAAGGAGAGTAAAGTCAAGCTAACGACTATAACTTAGCATTTTTTTAATTATCTTTATAATGTCTTTGTCTATATGTATTTTTCATATTATGTTTGTTCTTATTCGGGGATGATTTTGAAGTATTAGTTCATGCTTATGGGATCTCTTGCATTTTTAAGGTGATCCAGACGGTTGGATGCTTGACGAGGGACACGGGGGGGGGGGGGGGGGGGGGGCGTAGCCGTTCAAAACTGGGATCTACCCCCTGCCTAAATGGTATGCGTTGGAATCGGAGAAGGATGAAATCGCTAAAAAAAAGGGAGGAGAGGCCAGTGGCCGCCAGCCAACCCAGCGGCAGCCGTATAGAGAAATAGCCGCCGTTCTCGGTGGACGCCAGGTAGTCTGGCGGGCGCCGGGTTCAAAGAAAAAAAAGGGAAGTGGCTAGCGACCGCCAGCCGACCCAGCGGCCATCGGCAGACCGCCCGTTGCTGGCAGAGGCCAGCAAACCCGGCGGGCGCCGGGTGACGTAGGAAGGGGGTATAAAACCCCCCTTCTTTCCTCTTCCTCTCCACATTTCCTCCAACATCACAAACCTCCATACTCACCCAAAAGAAAAAGCTAGCCCTCACCACCACAATCATCCATCTCAACCAACATCCCGCCATCACCTTCCCGTAGCTCCGACAGCCATTGCCACCCATTGCCTCCCCGAGCTAAAAAGGGTAAAACCCTAAATTTTTCTCCTCGAGTCAATTCCCGAAAAACAGAGCTTCGAAAACACACGCTCCTTTGGAAAAACTTGACCATCAAGGCGAGGCCTATACACTGATCCAACCAGCTCCGACCACCACCGTTGGCCGCCGCTCACCAGAGTTCAGCCGTCAGCCGCCGCTCGTCAAGAATTTTCGGCCATTCCTCCGCGCACCGCAATGGCCACCAAAGCAAGCTCAAGCCATCGAGGTTGGAAAATACCTGCTCCTAAACGCAGGAATAGAGCGACCGGTCCAAACCCTCCGCCACCTCCTCAGTCTCCATCGCGTCAAGAATATTCTGCGCACGAGGGCGACATGTATACCTCTTTCCAAAACCTTGATCAATTTCTGCATGCAGCTATTAATTAGATTCATATGAGCACTTTAAGAATTGATGTGAAGCTGAAAGCCACAATGAAACATTTGGGTTGGGAAACATTTGCAAATAATCAAATTCCCACTTGTCTGGATCTGACACTTGAATTTTACTGCACTTTGAAAATAGCTGAGGACAACTCGTCCTTCACTGCTCATTTATTTGGTAAATCCATTAAGGCAGATGAAGATGTCATGATAGAAATTTTAGGCCTTCGTAAGTCGGGTGGGAATCAATTAGACTTTCTGACGTATGAGGAAGCAGATAAGAAATGGAAAGCACTCACTCATTTTGACCATTACTTATCCGGTGGAACACCTGCTGGTCTAATATGTGAACCCTATATTTGTGTGCTGCATCATTTTATGTGTTTAGCCGTTAATGGTCAGTTTGAGGAGAGTAAGGTAACTCGTACTCAACTGTACACCATTCATTGCATGAGAACCAAGAAACGGTTTAGCACTTTTGCCTTATTAATGTATGTGCTTTATCGAACCATCACCCCTCCGCGAACGAAGTATCTATATCTTGGGCATGTTGTTTCACTGCTCGCAGAGCACTTCTTTCCTGATGAATTTGCATATTACAAAGGTCCCATATGGGATTTGTACTACATGGACATACAACGCCTGTGCTCCTATCAACTCCTTAACAAGATCAGGCAGAATGGCTAAGATGTGTACTCTTTAAAGTCTTGGGAGGACCGCAAAACTGTCAAAGACCGCCTCAAGGCTGATGCTCCGACCAGAGTGCCGGCACACCAAGTTGAACTTAATGAACTTGCAGATTGCGTAGTTGCCATCGATGTGCGAGTGCAAGAGCTGGCAACTACAAATGCAGCCTATTGGGAACGGCAAAACAAATACAACGCTCGTATGGAGGCAGCGCAACAAGCTCAATTTGAGTGGATGCGTTCTCATTACAACATCCCACCACCACCATCATTTCTAACTCAAGACTAATGGAAGTTTCCTAGCACTTTATTTTTCTTTAGTTATTTTCTTATCTTCGTGATGTCTTGAGTTTGCTATATTTTTTTGATGTCTTGTTCTTTATGTTTGATTGATTTTCTCATGCTTAGTTATTAATGCATTTATTAGTATAGCTTAATTGTTTAGATGTCTATGTGCTCCCTACACCTCGAGGACAATGTGTCTTCCAAGTGTGGGGGTGTGGTTCCACTTAGAAATCCTTTGTGTGTTTATGTCTAGTTTGTCTTGTTTAGGCAATGATTTGGCATGAATTTTTCAAAATTTGACCCCCTTCAAAATTCTTCAACTTGTGTTAGAATCTTGCCACACACCTAGTTAGAAAATGAACTCGAGCACAAGGCCTAAGAACTTGTAGAAACCTCACCCTCGGTTGTTTAGACTAGTGGTCTCACTATATAGATTAGACTAGAGGGTTGATGAGTGACCTTATAAGGAACTTTGAACCAAAGGAGGAGACAACCGTCTTCATTTATTCATGAGGTACCTACATGAGTCCGGTTGATCGAGGTATCCTACTAGTACTTGATATGGTCTTAGTTGTGTGGCGTTAATGAATGACGGGGGCTAGTCCTTTGAAATTGAGCATGGAGCTTTAGAGCCAAGAACCCTTATATCCATTGCTTTAACCCATTGAGCCTAGCCATTCTTTGATCATATTATATGTATACCAACTTTAAGCCTTATATCCACCATCATCCCGACCTTAGGTCATCCTATCCGAGGACGCATAAGTTTACACTTTTTGGGGAATGATATGTATTGGGTGTAGTTGGTAGCTTAGTGTTCTTATGTGTTAATTATTAGAAATTTGGGTAGTTGAGAGGCCATACAAAGAAGCCGAGTTTTTGATTAGAAAATGCCAAGTTTGTGTGTGTGAAAAAGAAAAGAAAAAATGAAAAAGAAAAGAAAAAAAGAGAAAAAGAAAAAAGAAAGAAAGAAAGGGAAGTGAAGGTTGAATAAGGCATTAATTATTGGCATAACTCGTGCTACTCGGTCTTAGGAAATGGGTGAATTTTGGGAATGTGCTTTAATTATTTATGGCGAGGATGTTTAGAATAGACGAGTGACTAGAGTATTTTAGCAACAAGTCCTCGGATTGGGTGGTTTAACTACTATCCATATATATTATCTCACCAATACCTTAGCCCAATTACAACCCGATTGAAAGCCCCATGTTCACGAGCAACCACACGATTTTGAGACACTGTTGAGTAGGACGTAGGATACTTTGAAAGACATCGGTCATGTATACGAGGGATAGGAAGTTGGCTACTTACAAATTGTGAGCTAAAATTTTTTGAACCTCTGAGTGGTTAACCTTCTAGTGTCTTTTACATAGTGATAACACTTGGTTAAACTATCAAGTGGTGAGGTGTCTACCGGTTCTTACTCTTTGTTTTTGGGTTGATGTACTAGCTAGGTTGTGGGGAGTTAATTTGTGAATTAATCATGCCTAGTCTTGTCCTTGTTGTGTTTTTCTTTCTTATGTGATTGTGTTTGTGTTTGTATACCATGGTTGAGTAAGGCTTGAGGACAAGCAATGATTCAAGTGTGGGGGTGTGATGAGTGTAGAAATACTCTATCATCTATGTATGTTTTAGTGTTGATATTCTGTTGTTTCTAGTATTTTTGTTTGTTATGTATGGATGTAATGTCATATTTCTTGCTTTGAATGTTTTAGTGTAGTTCTTGTAATTTTCATTGTGTTTTGTTCGTGTTTATTGCTAGGAGACTTTGTGGAGATGCGAGGAGGATATTGGTGCACCTTAGATTGTGTCAAAGACGATTGGATCAGCCGTGAAGAATGGTGCACGATCGGGACCTCGACGACATTGGGTAGACTGATCTCAAGCGAGTCAAATGAAGATAACTTTCGCATACGAAGTCCGATGGAGACGGATGAGGCAGTTCTGGAAAGAAGACATCCGTGGTTACAACTTTATCTCTAATAGTCTTCTTCAAATTCGGAGTCTAAGAGGGTGAAAAATTGCGTCCAAATCAAGCTTCAAATCTGAGATCTTGCCTAGCCGAGATGGGCCGAAATTCATGAATCATTTTGGGCCCATTTTAGGATTTTCCATGGCTTTACTTGGTTAGAACTTTAGGAATAGTTTAGTTAGTTTGAGTTGAGAATTTTTGTATAAATAGCTATTGGCTTTCCTTGCAAGCCATAACTTAGAACTCTTAGACTTAGATATTTTCCTAAAAATACTCACCAACTCCACTCTCTCTCTCTTTTGGAAGGAGAACTTGGCTCACCATTGTTGGAGCTTGTAGAGAACTTAAAGGGAAACTTTTGGAAGCTTGAAGATCATCTTGAGCTTTCTCTAACCCTCTCTTTTATGTTTCATGTTTTACTTGCTTCGTTTAATGGATGTGTTTAGTTGTGTAGTTGATATGTGTGAGTAGTTGATTAGTGGGTTTGGTGCCTTGATGGCATCTACTTGGCCTATGGTTTAGTGGGGTTAAAATGCTAAGGTTTGTGAAATAGTTAATGAGTTTAATACTTAATCTTGATTGATCACCTTGATTATGAACTTGATTAATACTAATCGTCAGGAGGGGTTAGGATTAATGGACCATTTAACTAGTTAATTAGTTGTTTTTGATGAGGAATCTCATTAGGTGGTTAGTTGTTCAAAGGGTGATGGTTATAATTGATAATTAGTTGGATTAGGTGGCTAATTAGTTGCGAGAGTACGATTAGTTCAACTAAACTTAATTAATAATCGATTTAGACTACTTAATGGCAGGAGCATTGATTAGTTACTTTAGAAACACCCGGACCATAACACGAACTTAATAAACCCCATAGACCATTTTGGTTATCTAGGTGTCATTGGTACCAAACCCACTCTTTTCTTTATTGTTAAAATCATCTTCTAGTTAGTCGTTGTAGTAACCAACTCGTGTTTGGAATTGACAAATCTATTACTTTTAGTCCTAAACTAGTGGTCGAGTCGTATTTGTGGCCTAGAACTTAGTCCTTGTGGGACGACAATCCCTTACTTACTCTTTATTGCAAGAGATGTGTAAAAACCCTTCCTTTCAGGAATTTGATGGGGAGGATGACCAAATACCAGGGACTAGAGGGTAATTTATCCTTAATTTTTTGTTTCAATGCTAAGCAAAACCACAACGCTAGGCATAATGGGACGGTCGGTCGGATTTTCTTCTATGCACAACAAATTAACATCCACACACTTTAGAAATTAATTATGGTTACAGCTCTTTCCTAGTGTCCCTTCCATTAGTTCCATTGTCTTGTCTTCTTTTCATAACCTCCAAGCCTAAAAAGCTCACATATTAATAGACAATAAGTAATAACTATTCAACATATAATGCACGTTTATTCTTATTGATAATTGAACTCACATAATCAAGTAGGTTGAAATATGAAGCATTCTTGTTTCCACTCAGAAATATCTAGTACAACTACTTTGAAATTGAAAACATCAAATTTTACTGAGAATAACCTTTGTAGCATATACTCTAGAAATATGTAACTATTGCATACCACAAGAGTTTAAGGCCATCATACACAAGCATAGTCGCGATTACCTCGTAGATGATAATGTGATGTGATTCGACAACTGAAAAAGTTCATATTACTTTTTCGGTGCTCTCCTCTTTCTGCCTGCCTACACCATCTTTGCCAAGCCGAAGTCTGAGATCTTATGATTCATTTCCTCATCCAGCAGTATGTTGCTTATTTTTAAATCTCTTTGTACAATCCTCAATCTGGAGTCTTGGTGAAGATAAAGAAGTCCTCGAGCTACTCTCAGAATAATGTCAAAGCACTTCTCCTAAGTCAGAAGTGTATTATGCGGTGAATCTGGTAAGTTAATCATTTTCCATCAGCTGCACAAGTTAGTGAACAGATATAATAGTTGCATTTACTCAGTATATATGGTAACTAAGATATCAATAATGGCAAGTCTTTGTTTGAAGGCTGACCAAATAAGAAGAGATCTAAATTTTTGTTATGCATATATTCATAGAGCAGAAGAAATACAATATTTCACTTGTTTAGGGCTCAAAATCAATGAGTTGAGTTATCACAAGTATATAAAAGCTAAAAAAATAAAAAATAGAGACGTAATAATCAATGGAGAAATATAGACACAATACATGAATGGAATAACTACCTACGGTATGGTTTTGAATTTTATGAAGCATAAACTAGTATCAAAAATATGACTTCTCACTTGTTTAGTGCTCAAAATTACTGAGTTGGATTGTCATAAATAAATGAAAGCAACATAAATAAAAAATAGAGATGTGATAGTCAATAGAGAAATATGAGCACAAACTCCTATGGAACAACTGCCTATGATATGCTTGTGGATTTTATGAAGCACAAACTAGTATCCAAATAAAACCTCTGACTTGTTTAGGTCATAAAATTACTGAGTTGGTTTGTCCAAAATAAATTAAAGCAACAGAAATCGAAAATAGATACGTGATAAAACTTCTTGGTGTGATAAAATAGAGATTGTTTGTCACTCAGACATATGTACTTTGGTAAATGTGTGTGGCAGCTTTTGGAGCTGCAATATGAACAATAGAATTTTATGCAAGTGCTTGTGAGGATGCACTCCTAGCTACCAATAGAAATGAGATGGTGGAGATTTTTCAGACGGATGCAACATAAACGAGACCATTAGTGGAATGTGCAACCTTGTTTTGACCCTATGCAAGATTAGAGTCAGAAATTTTGAATTGATGTATCTGTATATGGAGAACAATGATGTATTTGGATTCTTTACTCCATGTGGGAATTCCTCTAATGTAGACTTGTTTCAGGGGAGATCTATCCTTTTAGACATGATAAAAGAAAGGAAAAGGAACAACACGAGAGTGGACAACAACTGAAACAAAAGTATCTCATTTGGACTCTTCAAGTGTGGTGTATAATGTACAATGTATCTCTAGCTAAGCAACCATCAAAGCATAGTATAATAGGTAAAGACCTGTGGCTTTGATGAGTGTGTAAATGGTTGTCTATTTAATGTGTCTTTCATTCATGTTTAGTAGTGTTTTTTAGTTATTTTCATCTTATCCTATTGAGTCTTATGTTGCTTCCATGCATTTGTGTCTTGGAGTGAACGTCTATCGTTCGTCTTATTTTGTGACTAAAATTTGGAGCAGTTTTTATGCATTTAGAACGAGGATGGGACGACGACGAGCATAGGACAAAGTTGTGTGAAGACTGGCGCCCACTAGTCTCTTGGCGGTCGCCATGCCTCGGGTGTTTGAAGGATCGCAGACGCTAGCAGATTAGTTGCAGCTAGTAGCCTAACACAGAGGTATTTTTTATGGCATTCGCCAGGTGCATAGCGGCCGCCAGCCCCGAGAGATAGCTTATTTTGGAACTCTTGTTTAGTCGGGTGTCTCACCAGTTTTGGATTCTTTCGATCTCTGGACTCCTTTTTTGGTCCTAGGATATTAGATTATATTACTTTTCTTTATTATGGTCTCTTGTTTTGGCCTTTAGGTCTCTATTTATGAATTGTCTCTTCTAGGATTTTTCTATTTGTTGCTAGTTAGTTGGCTATATAAAGTCATTAGCTCTACGATTTTGGGACATTCATTCCAGATCTTGAGAATTACTCTTGATATTAATAACAGGCGGACGTGGTGGTTTAGCTAGGAAGTGGAGATTGGAAAGACTTACTCCAACAACTAAGCCCTCTCTTCTCACTTTTTATGATATTCTACATCATGCCCCTCATTAGTATCTTGTGCTTCATTATTATGTTTAGCGCGTAGTTTTCTTGTGAGTGTGATGCTCTAATATATTGTCAATTGTTTATGTTAGATTACAGTTTAAATATTTTTTGTGTTAGTGATTAATTGGTGTACTTAATACTTAATCTAAATTGGTCACTTGGGTTATGATTATATTTGATGATCGTGAACCAGAAGGCACTAAAAGCAACGAAAGAATCAATTAACATGTCCTTAGGTATTAATGAGAAATCTTGATACTAAAGAATAACCCGTTAGAGTAAGCTTTATAATTGAGATTAATTTATTTCTAGGTCTAATTGAAAAGTGGAAGTGATAATTATTAATCTAATTCTCTTTTATCTTAGTTTTGTTTCCTTAATAAGCAGAAACGTTATGGAGATGCATTAAAATACTCCGGATACTAGTTAGACCTACATTAAATCTATAATCTTGACATAGGGAATTGGTCCATACGGGTGTAATGCTCTCATTTGGTTTACAAACTTGTTTCTTTGCAATTTTATTTTCTTTGCTTTTAACAAACCCCACTCAGAGGCTCACTACTCATTAGCCTCGCTGTAAGCACTTTGACTTCTATTTGTGGAAGATATATTTTACCATAAAATTAGTTATCAATGGAAGATAGTGCATGTAATATTGAAGCTAGTAAGTAGAGTTGACAAAACTTAGAGGAAAAATAATAATACCAAACCTAACTGTAGAGGTGAACTTTAAACTGACAAAAATCTGACACCGCACCAAACTACGAAAACGGACACCGCAAATATGAAACGGTATTGGTGTGCGATTTGACACTGCACTGCACCAATTCGGAACGACGTCGGTTTAGGTTTTTTACCGCACCACATCAATTATATAAAATGACGTCGTTTTATATCAAGGTTATTTCAACCCAAAAATGACATCGTTTTATACAGAGTTACATATATTCACATCTTTCCTTCTCCTGTTCAGTTCCCTTTCTCTCCCGACCACCTTTCCTTCTCCCTTTCTCAGTTTCTCTCCCGAGTCCCGACCACCCTTCCTTCTCCCTTTCTCTCCCGACCATCGTGCTTCCTCTCCCTCCCACTCCCTCCGCCGCGACTCCCTCTAACGGTCGTGCTCCTCCGCCTCTCCCTCTGTCCACCTTTCAAATCTCTAAATTCCTGAAGCCCTAAACCCCCAAACTAAAAAAAAAACCAAATCTCGAACCCTAACTCCGACAGTCGTGCTCCTCCGTCTCTGCCGACCTCTGCCTTCCACCGGCCTCCACTCTCAAAGATGATTGGGCAAATGCAAGAGCTTTACTCAAATTTTTGAATGTTTTATGATGTTACAGTAAAGTTCTCTACAAGTTTAAGAGTCACCTCCGATTGTATGATTTTGTGTACATGCGTACAGCACTCGGGAGGCGTATCTCTACAAATGATCGCATGTTGGCATCTATTGCAACAAAGATGTTAGTGAAGTTCAACAAGTATTAGGGTACGTTTGAATCCACTGACGGGTTATTGTATGTTGCTATTATTTGGATCCTCGATACAAGAGCACTTATGTTAGGCGTTCACTTGAACAATTATACGACGAAGCACATGCCAATGCATATGCCGATAAAGTGGATGCAATGTTATCTAAGTTGTATGTGCAATATTAAGAGCGTTCTCGCAAATCTAGTTTTGTTGCCTCCACTAGCTCACAACAAGTCGACGTGATAATGGAAGATGATGAAGTTGTCAGTGATGATGACGACATGGAAGATTTAAAATTTTGGGATGAATGGGAGAAGCAAAATTTTGGTGGATAAATCAAGTGACAAAATATCGTGTTTAGCCAAATACTTACAAGATCTGATAGAGGCAAATTCTGACAGCTTTGACATCTTGAGTTGGTGGAAGGTTAACGCCATCAAGTATCCGATCATGGCTGATATTGCACGAGATGTGCTAACAATTCTGGTATCAACTGTTGCCTCAGAATCTACTTTTAGCACGGGTGGACGTGTGTTGGACCCTCACCGAAGTTTGTTGAAGCCTAGCACTGTGCAAGCTTTGGTATGTGCTCAAAATTGGTTGCGGACTAGGCCACACAAAAATGATGAAGATGAAGAAGATCCATTGGATGAAGAAAAAAATACTTGATGGTTGGTTCTATTTAAAACCAAATAATTTTCTTAACCATGATACATTTAAGTTCTAATTTTATTCTTTGTGTTATTGCAGAACTTGAGGCAGAATTTGAAGCCGAAGATGATGACTAAAGGGGCTGCTTAGAGGTTGTATCTTGATGCTGTGAGAGGATGAAATTTGGATGTACTTGTTGGCTGTTGCATTTGTGAACTTGTGGCTGGAACTTGTTGAATTTGCTGCTAAAAAAATGGAATTTGCAGCTTGTCCTTGTGAATTTGTTGTGAACTTGCTACTGGAACTTGTTGAATTTGCTTTTTTGAAAGGAAACTTGTTGAATTTACTGGAATTTGGAATTTGGAGGGGCTTGTTCTTGTGAACTTGCTGTGGACTTGTTGAATTTGTTGAATATTCGTGAACCTGTTGCATTTTGTGAACTTGGAACTTAAAATTTGCTGCTGGAATTTCGTGTGCTTGTTGTGAATTTGTGGGCTTAATTTTTTATCCAAAAAATTGATGAAATTAGCCATTTTTCTCAAATTTTGGCCTACTGAAATGGGCCAAGCGAACTTGGCCCAATTTGCGGTGTCAAACCGCAACCCGCACCACCCCGACACTGCGACACCTCGAACACCGCAGTTTTCTACCAAACCGCAACCCGCATGGTGTGCATTTTACCAAAATAAAAATTACGGTGCGGTGTTAATTTGCACACCGACATTGTAAAACCGCACCGAACTCACTCCTACCTAACTGTGATTATCCATATCAGAAAGAGAACTTTTTCCAACCAAATTCATTCTTGATCCAGACCATTTTTCCTTGGAGTATGTATTCATGGAGCTGATAGGCGGTCCGTGATGATAAATTGGTCAAAAGTCAAAACCCATTTTTAATTAAATATTTAAATTCGAATAACAAAAACCGGTTATTACTTATTAGATACGAAAATTACCCATCCAAATTGATATAGTAAACCGGACAAAATAAAAAAAAAGTTGATAAAAGGTTGAGTTAAATCTTAAAGCACTTCCTAAGTAGGATTGAACAAAGTTAAAGAACCGTACTTGTCTTGCTCGAAAAACACTTGTCTGGCTCCTCCGCTCCGCCTAACCCAATCCACATATAAAACAACCAACCGCCTCTTCTTGAAAAATCATTACCCGCCACCACCCCCCTTGGATATTTCTTCCTCTTCCTCTTCCTCGGCCCAGTAAAGAAGAGAGAGAGAGAGAGAGAGAGCTCAATAACCAAAAGAGCTTGTTCACTTAGAAGGAATCCCCTTTCTTCCTTTCCTCCTCTTTGACCCTAAAGGTTCCAACTTTTTGGGCTGCCGTCCGTGGATAGCCGTTGACCGAATAGGGTTTTGGAAGGCAAGTTCAGGGCTTCAGTTTTCTTTTTTAAATTTGTTTGATATAATTGTTTGTGGTTCTTTTTGAGTGCTTATTGAAAGTGGGTATTGCGTGAATTTGCAGTTGGTGGGTGGGTCGTGATGATGGCTGCCAATTCCGGTCTGTTGACGATGAGTGTTCCTCAACTGCACCCTAGAACAAGCAACCGGCCCGGCCCGTCGAAGCCGCCTCCTTCCTCTTCCAGGATTCGCTGTGGCCGTGCTCAAGCCCGATTCGGCGCCAATGCTCTACCTTCCTCCTTCTCCTTGTCAGACAGAAAGTACGGGGTTTTCTTCTTCTTTATGGCTTATTTGTTTTGCTTTGCAATTTTTCGAGGTTGCTGGTTAGCGTTTAAGTGAATTATTTCCGAAAGATTTGCACTTTTTTTTGGAGTTGGATAGTACAGTTGTTTCATGTATGTGATGACGTTCCTTCCACTTTGGCAAACTTTAGTTCATTAAAATCTACCACTTTCCACTGGTTCGTAATGTTCCATTCACGAACTTCGTATTCATGTTCTCCTTTTATTGTTATGAAGGTGGTTACATGAGTGTGTCAATGGTAGAGCTGTTTCATCTAGGAAGAAGCTTAGTACTTCAAAGTGCAGAGGTTTGTTGCTGGATGGGCGGGTAGGCGTGGTGCCTTTTCCTAGGCAACCCAGCTTGACGACATGCTGCCTCAGCCACAGAGGTGGTCGGTCTGGCGCGAAAAGACTTACACCAGGGGCCTTCCGTGAGAGATCTTCTTTTTGTTTCAACAGGCATTCACTCAATTCATCTTTTGTGAGTTCATCGCTCCGTCCTCTTTTTTCAGTTACTCATTCTATGCTGGTTTTGCGCTATTTATGATGTTATTTCTAAAATGGCTGGTCCTGTTTTAGTCATTGTGCTAAAGCTTGATTCTGTTGTAATTGTCAGCTCGGCATCTATCAATTTTTTAGGCCAAAAGCATCCCACCACACTGCCACGTAGTGATGAATCTTATTGAGAGAGAATATGGTTGAATGCAACTCAATAAACGAAAATACTTGATGGAACTTTTAGCATACGGGATTTATGTGGATTGGCATGCTGTCAATCTGTGGGTTGGATATTCTCGGACATTTAGTTACTAAGCAGAACTTCTCTAGAACCACTTAGCCTAAGAGAGGAATCAAAAAGTTTTATTTTTGTAAGAAATTATATTTCACTCTAATTGTGAAGCCGTTTATTGGTTCTTTCTTGGACATTGGATGCACTAAGTAAAAGTTGGTGGTCTACTCATTTGCTGTATTCAGGTAAAGTATGCTCATGTTCCTCATGCTACTGTTGGTCCAAATGAGCCACATGTGGCGAGTACAGCCTACCCCGATGGTGTTCTTGAAAGACAGGAAGATGATTTGATGTTTCAACAGTTAGAAAATACAGGAATAGATGAGTTTTTGAGTTCTGAACTTCCATCTCATCCAAAGCTGTATAGGGGGCAACTTAAAAATGGGCTGCGTTATCTTATTTTACCAAATAAGGTTCCGCCAAACAGGTTTTGTTTTCATACTCTGTTTTCTTGTTCTCTATTTAGATTCTTGTGAACCGTGCATTATTTAGAGTGCTGTGGCAATTCCCACTGGTTTGTATATTTCAATTTTTATAATGGATTAAGAAAAATGCATGTAATCAAAGGACCAAGAGATGCACCTATTTACTATAAGTGTGGTTGCGACTCTTATGAAATTCACAAAGTGCAAAATACGACAAAAGAGCTTTTCTCTATGCAAAAAGGACAAAGGCCTAGACCATCTGTCCATGTAATACTGATGTCTAGACCATCTATCCATGTAATACTGATGTCTATTGTCTATCTCCTTCCCTTCCGAGACTGTCCATCCTTCACCCTCAAAAGATTGTATTCCTGCAGTTTGTGGATGCTTCATCTCCAGCCTTTTGCACAACTGAACTTATTGCCTGCAATTATAAGTTTCTAATGCAGCCACCTGTATGCTCAAAGAAAAATCTTCGTCCTACAAACCCAGTTAGTTCAATTGGTTTAATAATGACATAGGAAAAACAAAAAGAGGCACGTTGCATAGGAAAACCACCTGCAGTGATTCCAGATTTGAATTTTCTTCCAACAATAGTTGGAAAGTAAGTAGCTATTTTATTTTTTTAATTATTATTTTTCGTTGGTCTATTGCATTTCATTGAGTTTGAACAGAATGCGTTCTTTGAATCATAACAAATAACTCTAGTTCTATTTAGAAAAAAAAACTCTAATGCTCTGAGAAGTGTAATTGGTAATGGCAGGATTCCTTATATTTATTCTTTGAGATACCTCTTGCTACTTTATGGTGCTTGAATTTTATATAATATCTAATTGCTTGAGCAATTTATTTTATTTTAGATTTGAAGCACACATGGAAGTTCATGCTGGATCAATTGACGAGGAAGATGACGAGCAAGGAATTGCCCATATGATTGAACATGTTGCATTTCTTGGAAGTAAGAAGCGCGAGAAACTTCTTGGGACAGGAGCCAGATCAAATGCCTATACAGATTTCCATCATACCGTGTTTCACATCCATTCACCAACCAGTACAAAGGTCTGACTCTATTTCGATAATGAACACAAATAGAACTGCAAATATACTGTATACATATTTTGGTCAATCTACTGATGGTGAGGAGTAAAATGTGTTGTTATGTACCTGTACGTGTTGCCTGTGTTAGCATTCAGGTTATCTACTGGTCAATTCTGTAAGTGAAGGAAGAGCTTCATATTACTTGCTCATTCTGGTGTATGTAGGTACTGCACTTAATTACACAGCACACACCTAACAGAAGACATGGTCACATGAAGTCAGTTTCCCCAAATGGGTTTTAATTGGTCCAGGATATTCACATTTTTTAGAAAGTGGGAGTTATCATAATCAATCTTCCTTAAAATGCATGATTATTGTTGATTGCACTTTGGATATTAAGGTTGACTCCTATACTGAAGTGCCATGCTTGATAGCTGACTTTTCAATTATCCACATGTTTATTTGTTCATTAAATGGTCTTATAAATATACCTACGACGTATTTTGATGGTAATATCCAAATGCAGGATGCTGATGGGGATTTGCTGCCATCTGTGCTGGATGCGTTGAATGAGGTAAGCATAGAGAAGCAATATCAAGTACTTTAGATCCGTTACTATCTAAAATAATCTTGACTAAAATTTTAGCATGCCTCCAATTCCTGTCTCTGTGTTCAACAGATAGCTTTCCAGCCGAAATTCCTTGCTTCTCGAGTCGAAAAAGAACGGCGTGCAATATTGTCTGAGTTGCAAATGATGAATACTATAGAGTATCGAGTTGACTGCCAGGTATCGAGGAACAATTTTGTGCCAACTTCCATGATATTTGATTATTGACAATGAATTGGTGGATGTTTGATTTATTTCTTATAAATAATATCATGGATTAATTACCTTGTTTTTTGAGCAGCTGCTGCAGCATCTACATTCTGAAAACAAACTGAGCAAAAGGTTCCCTATTGGATTAGAAGAGCAGATTAAGAAGTGGGATGCTGACAAGATTAGGAAATTCCATGAGCGTTGGTACTACCCTGCCAATGCTACTTTGTACATCGTAGGAGACATAGATAATGTTGCGAAGACAGTGCACCACATCGAAGTAAGCCAAAGTCCATTCAGCTACACTGTTGATGGTAACCTTTCCCATTTTGAATCTGTTTCTTGCCTAAGAGTTTTATGCTAATCTGTTGAACTGCAGGCAATCTTTGGGCAAGTAGGTGCTGACAATGAGGTAGCTACTGCTCCTACTTCTAGTGCTTTTGGTGCAATGGCCAGTTTTCTTGTTCCTAGGCTGTCGGTTGGGCTGCCTGGAAGTTCACCATCTTCTCCAGAACAATCTAAGGCCCTGAAAAGGGAGAGGCATGCTATACGTCCTCCTGTGGTTCATGATTGGTCACTTCCCCAAAGCAATGCAGATTTGCACCCACCACAGATATTTCAACATGAGTTACTTCAGAATTTTTCAATCAATATGTTCTGCAAGGTACACTGGTCTTATTGATTGTTGGCTTGATGTTATGTGCCATGGCGTACGGTGGAGTGCTTTTGCAATAACCTGTTTACATTGTACTGTGACAAAAAAATTAAAACTCTTCAGAAAAAGAGTTTGTTTTTAAAAAAATAGCTGAAGTAATCTTATTACTTGATATACTTGCTCATTAGAGCCGCAATGATTAATCATGTTCACTTCTATCTTATTCTACCAACCTTATGGATTGTTGCTTTCTTACTTGATTCTTGGGGAGTTAGTATAATGTCAATGGTGGATTGTGCTGCAGATTCCAGTCAGCAAAGTTCAGACATATTCTGATTTACGCAACGTATTGATGAAGCGGATATTCCTTTCCGCATTGCATTTTCGAATTAATACAAGATACAAGGTATGTAGCCTTTCTTTGTCAACCCTCTTGTACAAAAATGTTAGGATCTCTAGATTTGTTTTTTTATGTGCTTGTTAGTGTGTTTCCGAGTGCTTCAACAAACAATATTTGTTTTCATTAAAGGAACTTTTTTTTGAAGGATTCAAATTAGGTTGAATGGTCCGAGAATTAAATTTAGGTGAGGTTGTTTAGTCGGAAGTACCTTTCTCTTGCTTTGTTTGAGCCAATGATGATATTACTAAAATGACAAGGGTTGTGATTGCTCGATGCTTAGGAAATCTTGTTTCTTTAAGACTGCTTTTTTTTTTGCTAGACAATTGATGCATGAGCCATTATCTGATTATTTAGCAATTAAGAACTATTCCCCTCAATGTCAGACGTCAAATCCGCCATTCTCCTCAATTGAGCTGGACCATAGTGACTCTGGAAGGGAAGGGTGCACTGTCACAACTCTTACAGTAACTGCAGAGCCCAAGAACTGGAAAAATGCAATTAGAGTTGCTGTGCATGAGGTTTGTACTAGCACTTCAGCCTTGTTTTCCATGGAGAGGTTTTCACACACTCTTTACAAGTGAAAAGAGATACACTGGAATCTAAGTTCTCCGGCTTTCATTACTTGAGCCATTATTGATCTAAGTTTCCTTATTAGTTAGTATTAATATCATTATCAATATCAATTTAAATAATCAAGTTTAAACTAAGTGCAACATCGTTGATGAGTTGTATTTAGAATATGTTTACTGTATTCTTTTTTTTTTTGCTGTTTATCGTTTCCTTCTCTGATTGAGAGTGTATGCTAGTGTTTGTTACACTATTTTTTTTTTGGCCAGCTTGCTATCCATCTATAATAGCAAATAAAGCAGGGTTCTCAAAAAAAAAAGAAATTAGTGGAAATTTTATCTGGGGGTTGTATTGGTAGTTGAGATTTGTTTAGAGCAAGACATGGGCTTCCAGTTTCATCCCATTTCAACGTTTATTCTTTTTATGCCTGTTGTTGCTTGTTGATGTCTTATAATTGTATTTTAGGTTCGGAGGCTTAAAGAATTTGGTGTTACAAAAGGTGAACTAACACGCTACATGGATGCACTCCTAAAAGATAGTGAACATTTAGCAGCCATGATTGATAATGTTTCATCTGTTGACAATTTGGAATTTATCATGGAGAGTGATGCCCTTAATCATACTGTGATGGATCAAAGACAAGGCCATGAGAGCTTAGTTGCTGTTGCCGGTACTGTCACCCTGGAAGAAGTAAGTTTTGAACTCCACTGGTCTCACATTTTAAGATATTTGTTCTATGAGCATAGATCATAATACTGCAACAGTCATGGTCAATTGAAATTACCTGCAGTGATTCATTTGCTGGAAAATTTCAGCTCTTTCTGGTTTTGCATGTTTATCTTTTTCTCTGGGATAATTTATGGTAACTTGTGCTTTACTTTTACTCCTGACCAGTCCTTTCGTGTGGTGGTAACTGAATAATCAGTAATGGTAGAGGCGTAATGCCGATAAATAAGTGATTGAAGAATAACATGTATACGATGAGTTCATTCATCGTCTTAAACTACGGTCTAGCTTATCTTGAAATTGTTGGGCGTTAAATGATGTTTCTCCAGGTGGCAATACCAGTTGTCCTGCGCATGACAAACACCTTCTCTTTCTCTTTCTGGAATGTGGTTGAGTATGCACCACTTGTTTCCTTGCCCTGGCATCATCGTGCATGCTAGCCATGACTTTTTAGCAAATATATATATTCTCCTTGTAATTTAAGTTCTTCTGCTGCAGTTGGTGAATTTAAAACCGGTGCACATGTAGGGCACTGTCTGAAACTCTCGATCTTCTGCATAGTTTGTTTCTTTTTCTTCTTTTTTTTTTGAATTTTCAAGTCCTTGCTATTGGTTTGCATGCTAATATCATTCTTTCACGGTGTAGGTCAATTCTGTTGGTGCTGAGATCTTAGAATATATCGCTGATTTTGGGAAACCGACTGCACCAGTTCCTGCAGCCATTGTGCCATGCATTCCAAAGAAGATTCACATTGAAGGGGAAGGTGAAACTGAATTTAAGCTATCTGCAAGTGAGATTACGGCCGCAATAGAATCAGGGTTGGAAGAACCCATTGAAGCTGAGCCCGAGGTCTCCATTTCACCCAGTATTCCAACAATTAAAGCTTTTCTCTGTCTGTTTTTCTCTAACCTATTTTACATGTTCAGCTTGAAGTGCCAAAAGAGTTGATATCGTCCTCAGAATTAGAGGAATTGAAGTCGCAACGTAGGCCGGCCTTCATCTCTTCACATCCAGATTCAGCCACCACAAAGTTTTATGATAAGGAAACAGGAATAACTCAATGTCTTCTTTCCAATGGGATTGCTGTAAATTATAAGGTAATACCTGGTATACAACTATTACTACAGAAAATGGATTCTGTTATGCAAAAAATGGACTCCCACCTCCCTTATGTTTGTATTAATTAAAAAAACTCCTAATGTTTGAGTCTTGACACTCCTCAAACACCTTGGTGATTTCGAGCATCTTATTATGTTCATAGATGCTTAAACAGAATCATAATTTCTCAATTTCTTTTTCAACTACCTGAGCTAAATCCCACATTGAAAAGTGTTGGATGTCGGGTACAATATATAAGCGACAAAATTCCATTGACCCGTTGCCTTGAGGTTCTGAGGCAGGTGTGGACGGGCATGAAACTAGAACAGGTAGGCCTTTTTGCTTTTCTTTGTCACATGACACCCCTGTTTCTTGGCGTGAGGTACCACTACCTTGTTCACATTTTAGCCCGACTGTATTTGTAGGGGTTGTGTCAGAAGTAAATCCCACATTAAATCATTAATAAGTGGTGATTGACGATTGACGGGTCCAATAGGCAAGTGATACGACTCTACCAGTCATTGCCTTAAGGTTTTGGGTTGGGTATGAAATTCTAACAGAAAGGAAGATTTGTGACAGAACAACATTGGTTTTTGAAGCGATATGTTACATTCTTAGCATGGTTGCTTCATAGTTTTTCTTTTATGCTCGATGCATTTATTTTTTAAGTGTGATGTACCATTTGATATAGTTGTCAGATGTTTATTTTTCTGCTTTTCATATGTCTTCTCAACACCCTGTGCTAATTTCGTAAGTTTTCTTTGCTTTTGAAGTCTGGAAGAATCAGTTTGTAGTTGCTATTTGACTTGTTATGCCTCTTCTCTTTGATACATGCATGTAATTTATGGTAAAAACAGTTCTAGATGATTTCCATTTTTTTTAACCTTTGCATTGTCCTTAGATTTCAGGAAGTGAATCTAAGGGTGGAGTCATGAGGCTTATTGTTGGTGGAGGTCGGGCAAATGAGAGTCCCGAGGCTAAAGGAGCTGTCATTGTAGGTGTTCGAACCCTCAGTGAGGGTGGTCGAGTTGGAAACTATACAAGAGAGCAGGTAATAAAACCATGCATCTTTCTTTGATAAGTGCAATCAAACCATACTTCAGTTATGGTTAGCTCCTTGTCTACGTTGTGGCTTTTGTCTGATAATGACAACCCAAGTGTCTTGTAAAGACCTACCTAAAAGCTCTGTGATTGGTATGTGAGGCTACTGGCTGGTTTGATTTGAATTTGTCTGTAGCAAGGGATTCTCTACCTTGAAGATCTTCTTCGACTTTAGAAATTCTGCTGAACGAGTCTTTACCTTCTATGGGTAGCAAGGGATTTTGTAGTGTATTTGTTTGCTCAAATACTATTTCCCACGAAACTTATTCAGAAAGTCTTTAAACAGCCAAAAGGTATTAGGTATTTGACCTAGTGCCACAAGGCGTAGGACGATTTGACGATTTAACCGGGCAAATTGTAATCATTGGTGTAATAAAAATAAAAAGATAAGCTTATTCAGAAGGTTTTAGTGAAGGACTGCAAATCTATTTTAATATTTACATCCAGTCCAAGCAATGTTATCTAAAACATGTGGCTCTTCTCGCATTGCTGTGGTTTTTTTGAATTTGAATCTTCTGTTGTCTATGACATGTTCTTAGGTTGAACTATTTTGTGTGAATCACCTCATAAATTGCTCCTTGGAGTCGACGGAGGAATTTATATGTATGGAATTCCGTTTTACCTTGGGGGACAATGGAATGCGAGCAGCATTTGAGTTGCTTCATATGGTGCTTGAGGTAATTCCATCTTTGAAAGCTAGTCTATAATTTCTGTGTGAGAAATGATATATTTACATGATGTGGCCATTCTACTTCTATGGCCGTCAAAACAATTCGGATTGTTCTGGCTAGTCTTTACTTAATTACATACTGATCAGTCTTACGTAATGCCGGCTTTCAAAGATAACAAACACCAAATTTGGGTGCAAAATGTTATTATTCTGTGTGGTCCGGTTGGTCTGGGCAATTAGTTGGTCTGATTAACTACATTAGTCAATTTGTTAGGGTTGCCATTGATGATAGCTAAGGAGGTTTGAGTGGTTGGTAGAGGACCAGGTCGAGCAACGTAGAAAAGCTTTTTGATGGAGAGGGCTGACAGGTTAATGAAGTCAGGGATTCTCTTCTAGAGAATATCTGCTGGTTTGGGTCGACTGGTCTCCATAATTATTTTGGGTTCCCAAGTAAACTGACTGTTCAAATTCATCATACCCTAAAACCAAAGACCGGGAATCAAATTTTTTAACCGATGTTGCTGGGTTTCTTGGAGCTTTTCAGATCACTGGAAAAACTGCTACTTTCAGTCCGGCTAGAAATTTAGTGGAGGCAGTTTATTTGAAACTTTTCCTGTCGGGGGAAAAAACCAAGCTGGAATTTTGAACTTGGTTTTTTCTCGACTGTGTGGGAGCCCGTAGCATTTTATAAATTTTCAGTAATTTTGAGGGGACAGATTTGAAGATTTGGATCTTGGATGCAGTTGAAGGACTTATTTGAAAAATAATTTTTGTTTTATGTGGTCTCTTTTTTTATTGCTTTGGTTGCAGCATAGCGTTTGGTTGGACGATGCATTTGATAGAGCAAGGCAATTGTACTTGTCATATTATCGCTCCATTCCGAAAAGCTTGGAACGTGCAACTGCTCATAAGCTCATGACAGCTATGCTGAACGGAGATGAAAGATTTGTGGAGCCAACGCCACATTCCTTGGAGAATTTGTCTTTACAGTCTGTAAAAGATGCTGTTATGAGTCAGTTTGTCAGTGGAAATATGGAGGTCAGTTGTTCTCTCTCCACTTCCAAAATCTGTATGGTCTTTCATTTTTCTCTTCAGTTTCTTGCTTTTCATGGGGATAAATGATAAGCTCACCTTGAATACCTTTTTTTTTTGTCAAATGTTGCTTGTTTGCTTTTACAGGTGAGCATAGTTGGAGATTTCTCGGAGGAGGAGATCGAGTCTTGTATTGTTGATTACCTTGGCACTGTCAGTGGGAGAGAAAGTACTGATAGAAAGAACAATTACCTTCCAATCCAATTTCGCCCATCCCCTTCCGATTTGCACTTTCAGCAAGTGAGTTACAGATATAGATTTATTTATGTAATGTAACTGGGATAATTTCCGTTTTAGTTATGGGACTTGTGTAGTTTTTATAACCAGGCAGCAAGGAGATAGCGTACTTGAGTCGCTTTTTAGCAACATACGGCATAAATGGTGCATCAAATAGCCGATCCTGTTGCGGGGAAAGCATTTTCTTTGCACACACACTGCTTCAAATGTTTGCCACAGAGTGCTTCAAATGTATAAATGATCTTTTAGTTACCCTTGTGACGTGCCATTTATTGTCTCGGTCTACTGTCCAGAATGTATCAGATATCTCTTTGCGTCAACCTCTTCAGAAGAGCACTAGCTGAACCGTTAGGCTTTAAGCTGCAGCTATAGACTCGTTAAAGCCTTGAGGCTGAAGTTTCTGCTGGCATATTACATAAATTTGAATTATGTTAAAGTCTCAGCTATCACTTTCAACTTCAAGCCATTCAAGACTTGCACTTGATAACTAAATTAATTATTTTCAATTATTTGTTAATTATGGACTGTTTTATGCTGTTCTTTTATATATTTTGACAAAATTGGTTATTATGCTTCGATGCAGGTGTTTGTGAAGGACACTGATGAGAGAGCATGTGCATACATTGCTGGTCCAGCTCCGAATCGCTGGGGATTTACCTACGATGGGGTTGATCTTTTCGAATCCATCAGTAATCTTGCAGTTGCGGCAGGTGAGCTTGGTTTATTGTCCACAAATGGGCACTGTGTTGGGGATTTGAGCTTGATTGTTTCTTTCAATGCCAATGCTGTCTTACATTTGTTAATTGAGAAAACTTGAAGTGAGCCTTCTTGGGGTTGAATCATAGTGTGCCATTTTCAAAAGGTTTCGCTTACCTACTTTGACCAGAAGCTGAGGCTGATCTGAACCGAGTAGACAATACATCTGATTGATGCGATGAAAATAGTAACAGCTGACGCTCCAGAAAGTTCTTTGCAAACATATCTAGCAAGAAAGGTCATGCATAGATTTGTTTGTTAGAGAAGAACAAATTTAGCCGTTTTTTAAACCAATACACTCAAATTTAGCCGTTGTGTGGTTACTTGTCATTTGTGAAACACATTTTTACTTTGGCAATGCCAGCTTGGGTTATGTGTTGTTTTGTTCCATATTTTGCACGGAAAAGGGTATCTAGCGCTTCTCTTTGTTCTGGCTATTATTAATTTAACACAGCTAAACTCCGGCGTTGTGGATACGTTGGCAGGGTTGGAGACATCAAACGTGGGCAAAGGTATTGAGCAAGAATTAAAGGAAAAACTTCGCCGGCATCCACTTTTCTTTGGCATAGCAATGGGGTTGCTGGCAGAGATTATAAACTCTAGGTATTTTGATCTTTATGTCGTGCAAGCCTCTGCATGATTTTTTGTCATCATTTACTTGTCTTTTTAGCTCTTACTTGCCTTTTCTTGCCCTGCCAGACTTTTTACCACCGTACGGGATTCTCTGGGATTGACATACGACGTGTCGTTCGAGTTAAGTCTGTTTGATAGGCTCCATCTTGGATGGTATGTTATCTCTGTCACATCAACTCCAAGCAAGGTGAGGACTCCCTTTATCTGAATTGCTTTCCCCGTCCCTTGAAGCTCGGAATATTTCTCAGCACTCTCAAACAAACATACAGGTCTATAAAGCTGTTGATGCATGTAAGAGTGTCCTCAGAGGTTTGCACAGCAACAGGGTTGTACCAAGGGAACTGGACAGGGTTAGTTATTCAGTGACTCTCCTCATGCTATATTTACTTTTTCATGGTGGATTTGATATACTTCAATTTTACGTACCTTCATTTTTAGGCAAGCAAATATTTATGATAAAAAAGAAGAAAATAAATATTTGCTCCAGCTGTGAACTAACTAGTTGCTTGGAGATGCAGTCTTGTTATCTCTTTTTTTGTTGTTGTTGCCGTTCCCTGTCCCTCACAGTAATAGCAGCAAGGGGCACTTGCTGTAGTTGTACTTACCTCTAGTTTGTGTCTGCGGTTTTCGTCTGGGAGACGGAATCCTTCTACACATAAACCCTTTTTCGTAGGCTCGTTCATGTCTATTATGGATATCGTTATATTGTTGCAACAAGTGGTGTCCCGTTGTGCGTTGTTGTTGTAAAGCTAATGAATGGCACTCGTTAAATTACAGGCTAGACGGACACTGCTTATGAGGCATGAAGCAGAGATAAAGTCAAATGCGTATTGGCTTGGTTTGTTGGCTCACTTGCAAGCTTCTTCAGTTCCAAGAAAGGTCAGTAGTGCTGTTAATTGTTCAATTTTGCCCCCGAAATTGACTTTGGTTTTCCTTAATTCACATCGTTCAATTTGACATTTCGTTATATTTGATGATCTTCTCTTTCCCTGTTTGGTAATAGGATATCTCATCTATCAGAGATCTTGTTTGGTTGTACGAAGCTGCGACTATTGAGGACATATACCTTGCATATGAGCAGCTGAAGATAGATGACAGTTCCTTGTATTCGTGTATTGGCGTTGCAGGGAACCAAGCAAGCGAGGCTGATGCTGGTGAGTGTGGAAATTTAGATGCATTGACATGTTCTTGCTTGCTTGTGCATGCATCTTTTGTTTAATGTACATGTCTTGGTGATTAACGAATGGACGACCTGGTGGTGTATCTGTAGATGTAGTAGATGAAGTTACCGATGAATTTCAAGGAATGATGCCTACGGGCCGTGGGTTATCGACAATGACGAGGCCAACAACTTAATCTATCAGATATGACAGTATTTATCAGCATCGCAAGGTATGACTTATCTAGTATACTGATTCTCTGCTAGGGGAGTTGTAGCTGTGGTAATAACATTGGATTCTATCAAAACTCCGAAGTTAAATGCTCCAGAGAGAGTGTACACTATGATAGGTTACCTCGTGGGAATCCTTTGTGGTGCACCCTGTTGAGAATCTCACATCGGTTAAAACACGAGTGAGGGGCAAGTTTATAAGTGTAGATAATCCACCAACCCATCGCCTTAAGGTTTTGAGTTGGATATGGAGATTCTAACACACCCCACGAGATATCAATTTTTTAGCTAGTTCTTCCGTTGCAAGTTCAATGCAAGGTTCAACGAGCACGGTTCTTCGTCCAACTCATTCTAATCCATGCAACTCATACCTCCTTTTCGCAGAAAACTCGACGCTGGAATATGCCTCATAGCGGTTCTTTCCCTTCACGGCGAGGGCTCGAAGATTGCGAGGTGCACAATGACGATTTAGGAAAGCAGTGAAAACTGATCAATATACTAAGACAGGCTAGATTTTTGCCCCTACTTATGTAGTTAGTATCCATGTCATTTCAACTCAACTTCTGAGTGTTACAATGTACAGATGCCATTCTTTGGCTGCAACCCGTCCCGTCCCTTCCCACCGGGCATTCTTACAATGCACTAGAAAATAATGGACGGTGGGAAACCAGCCATATAGATGATATTTCATGTATTATACAAGAGGCAAGGATATTTTTTTTCACAAGAGTAAACGCCGTTTTTCTTCGAATCGACAACTTGTCTTTTTTTGGCAGTATAATAAATGATTATTTTTGTTTGGAAACGCCACCTCCTGAGACCGGATTGAGTGGGGACTAAAGAAAATTTGTCTCCAGGTGGGGACTAAATTTTGGGCTGTCAGATTCGATTGTAAAAGAATATATTTAAATCTGATGATCAATAATGATTTGCATGTGAAGTTATATTGGTTTGCATGTGAAGTGATATTGGTTTGCACATGTAATGATATTGGTGTAATATTAGTTGGTTTGCATATGAAGTGATATCGGTTTGTATGTAAAATGATATTGGTTTATGTGGCTGTGATATTAATTTGCTTTAATTCCCATTGGTGAAGACTAGTCTCCCATGTGTAGTACTTGCTCAGTTATTTATAAAAAGAATAAAACTTCACACACTATACTCAAAATGGGTAGATTAGACCATGTTGATTTCAGATTTCGGATTTCGGCCAGAGGTCGGTTTGATGGTGGTGGAGGAGAAAGTTGAAAGTTGAAAGTTGAAGGAGTTTATTTATTTATTTATTAGAAGAGTATAATTATCATTTTAAAATTATGTTGAACAGATAACATCAAACAAATTAGGGGACTAAATTTTCGGTTTCAAAATAAAAGAAACTAAAATAATAATTTAAGTAAATTTCAGACGCTGAGTGCAATGTACTCAGATTTTTCACTTAATCTTAATAAAGAAAGAGTTCCTAATAATTGTCGGTGAGTGGGAGACAGGATTGCATGGATCCTAATGGAACGAAGTATAATTCCTACCTCTGTAGACGCTGTGTGACCGACCGCCTATTGCCATTTCAAGCAGGCATCCATGACGTCACGCTCTATATACGGTTCGATGCATTTCAGTACCATGGGTCCATGGGCCTAGGCTACCATCATTGATTTGAGATAACAGAAATATTCATATACTAATATTTTATTATTTTTTGTGAGGCTATGATACGTTGATTTAATTAAATTTTTTATAAGATATGAGTAGAAATCTGTTATAAATTCCAAGGAAGGATATGAATTTTATACCACACCTTACCATTGCTTTTTTACCTTTTTTTTTACTCCACTTTAGTTGAACTCTAGTTAGACACTAGTTCAGTAGTTCTTCTAAAAAAGAATAGTTAGACACTAGTTAAAGCATAATGATTAAAGTAATGATGAATTTCTTTATTGCTATACTAAATATTTCATAAATAGTCATACATTCATGTTGTTACAAAATTAGCTAATAAGATATTAAATGATAGACACACTAGAAGCTTGTTATCTCTCTATTTTTTGTTGCTCAATTATTGATGTACTTAAAATTTGGAAGAAGAATTTTGTACTATTTAAATTAATTTTTAATTTTTAATTTTGTGTTAAATATTGATGTAAAAAGTATGAAATATCAATGAATCAATTTAAATATGAATTTTAATATTTATGCATTCCGTAAATAATTATTTTTAAGGTCATACCAAGTAAGCACTGAAAGTAAAAATATCAGTGATAGCAGAAAATTTAAAAGTACAAATTATTATGTGAATCTAACGTCAAAGAGTATTTAACTTCACACTACAATACGTGTACAAATTCAAGAAATTTCAAGGATTAAATTCGGACATAGTATAAATAAATTATATTTCAAAAAAAATATGAATCTAATGTCTAAAATTAGAGTAAGAACCAAGTGAAGACCATATCCATGCAATTCATGTCCTATCCATCGCCTTGATAAGTGGAGGAGCATCATCTCTAAGGAATTTATTGGGTTTTGGAAAAAACGTAACACGTTGTCTAACTTGATTCGCCACCGAATTGAAATTAGTAAAAATATATTAAAAAATAGAAGACTGAAAAAGAAATATCGACCGACGGCCTTCGTTTCTTTTCCAGAGAAAGCGACGGCCCATCTGTTTGAGTGGAATGGGTGATTCCCGATTTTATGACCCATCAAGGTAGAAGAACTGACTACAAAGGAAATATAAATTTTGAATTAGGTATATGGTTAGAAACTAGTCAATAATCAATTCTTTTCCATAGAAATGGAATAGATTATTTAAGAATCTATCCAGAAAATCTTTAATTTTTTAGTGTGAATAAAATTCTTATAGATATATATAATTAATTGTTAACAAATTTGTTGGTTATAAACAAGTTGTTTGTTCATTTCAAAAGAAAAACAAGTTGTTAAATACTTGGATATATGTAAATAATTGTCATATTATAGATTCTCGCACTAACAACGCCAAGAGCTATTTTTCTCTTGGTTTTTTCATAGGATTTCATGATAATAGGATTTTTCACAAGAGCCATGGCCACAAACTTAGTACTTTTTTGTACAAGGGAATAAGATAAAGATAGTATTATTTTTTACTTTGTGGGATAGCTTGAATATAGCTTTAATTTCAGATGCGATGATGTATGTTTTTACTTCTGTTGATTAATAAAGGTATCATTTACTAAGAAAAAAAAGATATATGTAAATAGTTACTACTTAGACCACCTAACCTAATGCATCGTGTAGTGTAGGTCATTATGACTCCAGGAATTCAGTGCCACAGAGGTCTCCTTGGACCACCTAACCTAATGCATCAATTGTATCTAATTATCAAATAAATACTTAATTTTTCTCTCATCTATATATAACTAAATCTAACCAAATTTTTTTATTATCCATTGTGGTGATCGTATCAAATTCGGCCACCAAATAAACAATTAATTTCTCTCTCATCATATATTATCTATTATTAATTTATGTGTTTGTTGGTTGAACTTCTTTGAACAAATTTTGGAAAATATTTTGTGAGGTTTGATATTCATAGATAGGAATTTGAGTGAGATTCGGAGAAAATTGGGAATAAAATAAGATTGAAATAGTAGATAATTTGGGAAGTTATGATTATTCAGAGCCTTAATAGAAATAATATAACTAAGGAATATAAAGAGATTAGGTAGTAAGAAAAGAGAGAAGTTTAGATTGTGCATCAAAATATGTCAATAATGATCTCGATTTATACATAATTGAAAATTACTAATTTTTACATTTTAAATTTTAAATTTTACTTTTATTAAAATATAATTTTAATTTTTATAATCACACAAATTATATCCACCAGTATCTATTTCAACGAATAAGATTGTGTCATGATCACTAAGATTGGATTAAAATAAAAAAAAAAATTAACCAACCAATCGGTTGGTGCAGCAACTCGGTCGCCCAATTATTTTTCTTTTCCATTTTCATTTGGCTTTTCCACCTTTGTCGCTTGCCAGTCGGGGGAGCTTGCCGTAGTAAGTTATCTTACAATCGAGTACGGACTAACCAATTGTTGACTACCCAAATCTTATTTTTCCAATACTAACTACCCAAATCTACTCCCATGTGTTTTTTTATTTTTTTTACTGTCGAATCTTATTTAGAAGAAGTTATTTTTTACAAAATTTGATTCAAAATTTTCTTAAGTAAATTCAAATTTATCAATACTTAAAGTAAATTAGATTCATTTTTAATTAAATTAAATGCACTCTATAAAACGTGTAAATTAAATATTATAATTGATTAGAAACGTCCAAAAAAATCCATTCTCGATCTGATTTTCTTCTTTAATTGCTCATTTTAAGGCGATATCAGTTGGTGTGGGGAACCGTAGATTCACAATGGACAAAAGAGAGACCACATGAACCGACGTCAGCAGAAAGCAACCCCCGAGATGATAACGCTGGAATTCATCGTACATGCGCGAGTCCCAGCCAGCTGCAAGTACGGAATCGCACTCCTATTAATTTATGTCCTGATTGCGTAATATTCAATATATAATGAGTTAATTATTCGACTTAAAATATTGTTATAAATTTTTTCCCCAACCCAAAATTTGATAAAATTATACTTTCAGAAGCCAAATTCATTTTCTTAAAAAAAATTAGAATAACATTTTGGTTGGTTGATATATGCATTCGGTTGTGTGAATAGTTTTTAAAACGATAATCCGACTGATTGAATTGTGATCCACGATAAATATCGGGTCATTTTCATTCAAAAAGTTGGAGAGCAGTTACACTGGTGGTCAATGCTATTGATCACATATTTAATCGGTCGGAGCCTGTCTATTCACCCGATTAAATTGGCCAGTCGAAACCAAAACACCCAAAATTTATTTTTTCATTGAATTTCATTAGATTTAGAGTGATTAATTATGAATTTTATGTTTGTACAAGATAAATTTTGCAATAAAATTAGGCGATATTTTTATATAGTGAATATATATATTTAAGAATATTAAAAATATTTGATTTAACTAAAAAAGAAAGGAAATATGGGTCGCGTCCCGATCTGTTTTTTTTTTCAACACAACCTATCATTTTTTAAAACTCTAATCCAGAGTTAAGTATTATCATATTCTATTTTAGGAGCCGATTCTCCAATAAATATTTGGGATGATGACAATTTAGTAACTTGTATTATATGAAATAAACACTTCACATTTTGCGTTATGAAAATATCTACTTTGGCACTTTGTATTATTTTTCAAAGAAACTTAATACCATATTTTCTTATGATTTTTTATTTTTGTTAATGTTACAATAATAATAACATAGTTTCGACTTGCTGACATGTCACAAATAGATGACGGAGAGAGTATCGCTAATCTCTTAAGTTTAGATTGTCATAGTAGGCCTTCCCAGTTGGTGAAATAAATTTTGTTAATGAAGGCAGTAGGGGTCGAAGACGGATTATAACATATGACCGAAGCTATTAGGACGCTGTGTCCGTGGAAAGTGGAAACTCACCCAATACACGAAGCAACCATTCCAAACGCGAGATGGGCCAAGATCAGTTCTAAAGTAGCATAGCAGCTAACCAACGCGAGGAAGGATGCCGGGAGTAATCTCTTTGAAAAATAAAACAGATTACTAAAATAAATAATTTTATAATATAATTTACAAAATATCTATTTCATATAACACAAAAGAATAAACTATCGTTATCCCTAATAATTTATATTCGTGCAAAGGGTATCGCTTGTATATCATTACATACATGAACATGATACTCGAGCCTTTCACAAAATCCGAAACCAGTGACGCCACCTGACGGAAATGAGAACGTGGAAAGAGGAAGAAAAGAGATAAAAACCAGTGGCAGTGGCCAAATTGCAATGGAGAAAACGCGGCAGCCCGTTGGAGCATGCACATCACTGCTCCAAAAACCCATTCTTTTCTATCTACAATTTAATCCAAATATCTCAGACCTTGGTTTGTGTGTTCCATCCCAAACACTCTCCACCTCACCCTGTGCTATTCTTTTTTTGTCGTACATCAATTGTACCATGTCCTCTAGTTGCATCATCGCCCAAAACCAAGTTTTAGCTTATCCATCTTGTCATGTGCTTCTATTACAATGCAATTAACTATACGAGAACTTAGATTATTATTACAAATCTACCAACTATTAATTTAAGATTTTATATTAAATATAAAATATTGAATGCTCAATTATTTGTGCGCTACTCGTGGTTGTTGTTATTATCATACGTCACATATTAGTAAAGTTAAAATTCATGTAAATTTCAGTTCCATAGACTTTATTTATAATGAGATATTGCGAATCTACTAACTTATGCCTTAAAATTTTAGGTTGGATATAAAATTTCTAACATTGGTGAGTAAATCATAAAGAACTTAGATTATTTAAAATTTTGAATTCAAATTGTATAAACCGAAAAAATACTATTAATTTATTTTATAGAATTGCACTATAGTAAATACTAAAAAAATAGACAAAAAAATATGCATCATGGTTGGCATTGAGCTCTTGGTTTAAATGATGTTTCCGTACAACAAAATATTATAGCATTTTTTTTTCTCTTTGACAAGTGCAAAAATATTATAGCATCGATCTAAGTTATAAGCTAAGGTCCTCAGTTAATTCCGAGATTGACCCTCTTTCACCCCGCACTTCACTTATAAATATACCGACCTCTCCTCCTCCATCGTCCCCATCCCATTCAAGTCAAACCAGAAACCCCCAAGTAATCACCTAAAGCTCCAAAAATGGCAAACCAAAGTTTCCCATCTTCGCTATCACATCTTCTCTTGGCCATCCTCTTCGTGGCACTAACGTCCGTACCGAGGGTAACCGGACATGGGCGCATCGTTGGCGGGAGAAAGGAGGTAACGGACGTGAAAGCCAACGAGGAGGTTCAAGAGCTCGGGAAGTTCTGCGTCAAGGAATTCAACGACCAGCTCCGCCGCCACGGAGGCAACGGCGGCGAGCTGGTGTTCTCCGAGGTGGTGGAGGCCCAGGTGCAGGTGGTGGCCGGTATCAAGTACTTCCTTAACGTCAAGGCAACCACCGAGGAAGGGGAGAGTAGGGTTTATAACAGCGTCTTGGTGGTGAAGCCCTGGCTTGGACACGAAGATTCCAAGAAGCTGCTTAAGTTTGCTCCTTCCACTGAGGTCTTAAACATGGTTAGGGTCCCAAGGAACAGTAACTAATACGAGGTTTCTGGTCTCGTAAATGAGAGAGTTTTTGTCTAATCTTTGGATTTTGTTTTTGTGTTTTGGTGTTTTTAGTTTGCTTTTTTTTTTGGGTTTCTTTCTGCTGACTTTAATTTCCCCATTTTGTTACCGGGAGCGGCGATCTTTGTTTACCATGTTTGTGACTACCTATGAACATGTAATTCCCTCGGCATCAATAATCAATCAATAAATAAACCTCTTCGTAGAAATCGCATTAAACAAATTACTCTTGTTATCGAGTTCGTCTCTTTATCGGGAGAGTTTTGTCACCTTTTAGATATCTCATTTGATACTTGAAACTGGATTACTAGGCACGACGATGTTAGAATATTTTTGGTTTTTTGGTCTAAACAAAAAGTACATTTCATTTTAGTACTACATAATCATCTTATGTTCCAATAGATTTGTAATTTCACAATTTTTTAATACAACTTAATACAATCCTCACTCAATGATACTTGCCCCTGTAATGTGATATGGGATCTTTCACCTTCTTTGTGTTTTATGGGAACCCTGAGACCCCTGCTCCTCGTAATTGTCCCTTGAGGCAAGCCTGGGGTAGCCTTAACTCCCTAATTGCAGGCTTAGAGCTGCCTAAGAAGAGAACGGAGGCTCATCGGAGATCAACCGAGTTGGCAACCCGGCCATACGTTATTTTTTTAAGATAATTTTTTTACACATTTTTAATATTTAAATTTTAGATCTCCGTTAAATCAATATATGTTTTTTCCGTTAGATCAAATGTAATTAGCATGCTTCTTTATTTTGATCTATTTTGAGAATTGAGTATCTCGTTGATTATACGCATATATTATCATTACAAGACTTTAGTTCATATGTAACACGCGGCGAACTCAAGTTCGCTTTTATACGTATCCATCGTTTAATCGATCAGTTCACATATAACAAAATATGTTTTCCTACGTGTCAATGGATGGAATTCCGAAATACTTTCCTAGTGCCAACTTAATTCTATTTAAAAAAAGGAACGATATCTTCGTCTCTAATGGATTTGTTAGTTATTTTTTAAAATTACAATGACAAATCCGTAGATCATTGAAGTAATTGATCAGTCATTAAGAGATAATGATATAAGTGAGATTCTTTGAGCGATCATGCAAGATGAGAATGAACTAAGAATGTTTCTGCTACTCTATCATCTTCCGAGAAGAATGAATGAGCTAAAGCAATAGAGGAAGAGATGGTTTCCATAAATAAAATTCATGTTTGGGAACTGCTTGACCTACCTGAAAGACGTTGGACACTTGAAAATAAATGGATTCTCAAAATTAAGCGTAAAGGAGATGGAAGTATTGAAAGGTACAAAGCTCACTTAGTTGTGCAAGTATTCACACATAGCTTTAAAGAATTGACTATGATGAGACTTTCTCACATGTTATAAGATTCATACCCATTAGGATCATTCTAGCTATAATGGTAAATTTGGACATGGAGAGTTTCATCTAGATAGGTCTTGAACACAGAGTTACAAAAATTATTGAGATCAATTTATGGTCTCAAACAGTCTTCAAGACAATGGTATATTTGCCTTTTTCATAATTTGATCGCATCGGATGATTTCGAAATGAATGACGAGTATCATAATGTGTACATTTGTTGGTAGAACCATACTGTCTGTATTTCTAGAAAAAGTTTGTCATTATACATTATATGCAATACTGATAGCTAAAAATGAATTGTGATTTCTTAACGAGCTCAAAGTTTGATTTCGCCCAACTTTGAAATGAAAGATTTGAGAGAAACTGTTTACATACTCAAAGTCAATATTTTGAGAAATCATTTGAGTTCAACGACTAAATGTGATGACAAGTAATCTCGAGTATATCCCACTAGTTAAAAGGTCACTATCTCAATTAAGCTTTTTCTTTAAAAAAATTATTGGGTAAAAAATACTTTAGTACTTTGTGTTAAATTTTTTTTACCTATTTCGAGAATGTATGCGAAAAGATTTGTAGTCCAACGGCACAAGGTGTTGTAAATATGTGATTTCTTAACGAGCTCAAAGTTTGATTTCGCCCAACTTTGAAATGAAAGATTTGAGAGAGACTGTTTACATACTCAAAGTTAATATTTTGAGAAATCATTTGAGTTCAACGACTAAATGTGATGATAAGTAATCTCGAGTATATCCCACTAGTTAAAAGGTCACTATCTCAATTAAGCTTTTTCTTTAAAGAAATTATTGGGTAAAAAATACTTTAGTACTTTGTGTTAAATTTTTTTTACCTATTTCGAGAATGTATGCGAAAAGATTTGTAGTACAACGGCACAAGGTGTTGTAAATATGTGGAAGATATAGAGTTCAAACTTTGACATTGTTATAGGTATAAAATTTATTTTAAAAAAATCGAGAATGTATTTATATTTTTACACATTTTCGAAGTACATAAAGCTATTTACCCATTTGCAAAAAAAAACCAAAATAAAGATTCAGACAAATTTTATATTCGAGTCTCGATGCATCTTTATGTATGATTGTCATCCCTAGGAGGAGACAGCCGGAATCCGTGAGTCAGCAGTTGAGAGGAGTGGACGAGAGAGTTTTTAAAAAATTCTGAAATTCATAATTCAAATTAGATTCTATTTGAAATGGTGTTTGACATATTTTTCTCTCGCACTTTTGTATTTTTTGAAATAGATTAAAAAATTTTTGAAATTTAGTTTTATCAGACTCCCGAATTTATTGCTAACATCCTCAATATATTTTTTCAAAAAAATGACTTTTCTGCCCTTGAAAAATAAATAAATAATATATTTCTTCTTTACCGCCGGCCCGCACTTCTTCACCCCGTCTTCACCGCCGGCGTCGAGGTGGACAGTTAGAACAATTCCCCAAGGTTGTCCCTCAGGTCGCAGGTCGCAACTGGAGTGCTCACGACGTCGTCCCTTAGGTCGCAGAGGCCGCCGACGGCTGCCTCTCCCCCGCCGACGACATACTCAGCAACTTCGACAAGCTGCCTTCCTCACTCCGACAAATTCAATCAAACACTGCAAGCGGCCTTCCTCCCTCCGACAAAGAGAGAATGAGGAGAAGAAGAAGAAGACCACCAATGTTGCCAGCTATTACGGTTGCGAAGCTCACGGGGCTACGTTGACCCCGAAACTTACAAGCTGGTAATTCTTATCCGTTTGATTTTTTTATCCAGGAAGATCGACGAGCAAGCAAAATCGATGGGTTTTCTTTATGAAACCCAGAAACAAAACCCCTAATCCAGAAAGAGGTTTTCTTTTTCTTGTTTCAATCGATGGGTTTTCATCCATCGATGGATTTTCTTCTTGCTGTTTCAATCGATGAGATCTATTGCAATGGCTACCGGAGAAGTCGGCGGGAACGAGGCATCTCCAAGGATGTTGTTTATAGGGTTGATTTTTGTTGTAGCTGGAAAAATGATCGTAGGGTGGCCGGAAATGATGATTATAGGTTTTGGTTGACCTGAGTTTTGGGTTGACCTGACTAAGGGTATAATAATTATTTTAAATATAAAATAATAAAAAATTGATTGATGACGTTAGTGAAGAACCTCAAAAGTATAATTTTATTAAACTACATGAATTTTTTAATCTATTTCAAAAATACATGAGTGTGAAAGGTAAATATTTCAAACCCTAAGGTCCTGAAAGTAATTTACCTTTTATTAATAGTTGTAAAAGAGATTTAATGGTGCTGTCCTTTGTTTCTCTTCTTATTTATTTTTGTCCGTTATGTTTTTAATTTTTGTTTTTGTTTTCTAATACTATTTTACTTGTTTAATATTTATATTTGGGGTCAATGTCGTTTTTGGGAGTCAATCTAACATAAAAGTGAAAAGGCCTAGTTAGTACTATATAGTTTCACGTTTTTGAAATTTAGTCCATGTGGTTTCAAATTGGGAATTCAGTCCCTTGTGATTTATACACTTTTTTTCGGGCAAGTCTAGGGCAGCTGCCCACCCAAATGGTCTTGAAACCATCATTTTTGACCCACGTGGCGGACACATGGCTACTGAGTCCGCTTAGTTGACGATGACGTAGAATCGGGTCATTATCAAAATAGTCCATAATTTTTATATATTTTTGCATAAAAATCCCTCATTTAAATATTACTTAACTATATTATCTCTCCACATCTCTCTCTTCCTTTCTTCCTCCTCTCTCTCTCTCCCTCCTCCTAGTGAAGTGGGTGTCAGAGACTTCTTCCCACCTCACTATGATTGGAAGAAGATAAAACGAACCATCTGGAATAAAAAAATTTAAATGATACGCGAATAATTACTAAACTAAATAATCTAGATTCTTGGGTTGCTTCTCTAACAACCATTTCCTTGAACATGTGGAGGGTAGTGGGTTCGCACTGTCCGTCTCAGGTTTGTTCTTGTTGTGATAGATTGAAGGTTCCAGTTGGCGGCCTTAATTTGTGGGTGGTTTGGATTTTGTGTGATATGTGGGCGTTTTGGTTTTGGGTAGGTGTTGAGTTGGGCAGAAACGGGGTTGCGTTGGCAATGGCAAGCCATTTCCGAGTGATGTGGTGTTCTATGTGCAAGGTAGACCAATGGAGGCTCATAGGGTGATGTTGAGTGCCCGGTCACCTTTTTTTAAGAGAAAGTTTGAAACTGAATGGAGATGGCGCATGAAAGTGAGGTTTGGAAGGGACAAGTTGTCTTATGCTACTCTTTACACCCTCATTCACTTCTTTTATTCCGATAACTAGAGATTGCAGTTGATGACATAGAGGATCTTTTGAGAATATGCAAGGTTTGCAGATGCGATTCATTGCATGTGGAGAGATAGTGTAGTTAAGTAATATTTAAATGAGGGGTTTTTGCAAATATATATATATATATAAATTAAGGACTATTTTGATAATTTATCAGATTTCACGTCATCGTCAACTAAAACGAATCAGTAACCACGTGTCCGCCATGTGGGTCAAAAGCGATGATGTTTCAAGACCGGAAAAAAGTGTGTAAACCCCATGTTATTGAATTTACAATTTGAAACCACATAGACTAAATTCTGAAAATGTAAAACTATAAGATACTAACAGGGACTTTTACCAACATAAAAATTGATTAATCCAAGTATTTCGCGGTTCGATAGCTGAAAACGTACGGTTTGCATAGTTTAATTTGTTCACCTCCCAATATTTTTACTATACTACTGCAGTTGTCAGATTATATTTAAAAGGGAAAATTATTTTTAAGTCTCTCATATTTATTTAAATATATTTAAAAGTCCTTCGTATTTGAAAAATAATCTCGTTGTTTCTCTAATTTGATTTTATTATACATTCGTATTCAATAACTTTTTTTTATTTTTGTCATTGAAATGACCAAAATACTCTAAAAAAACAAAAGAAATGTCTCCGTTCGTCGAACCAATCATCTTCTCCGGAGAGATTCACAAATTAATTACAACAGAAAAAAGAAAAGAAATTCCAGAAAGATCAGCAATCGACTCCGGCCCCTTCGCGTCTCCAAGTTCTCGCCGAGCGAGAGATAGTCCTCGCCGAGAGAGAGAGAGAGAGAGAGAGAGAGAGAGAGAGAGAGAGAGAGAGAGAGAGAGAGAGAGAGTCTGGATCGATGAGAAATCTAAGGCCGATAGACTCCAAGTTCCTATTCCTCGACTCCCTCTCCGCCGGAACCCTAGACTCCCTCGCCAAGAGAGAGTCCTCGATCCCGGAGCGCGAGTCTGCCGCCTCTACCCCGATCGATGAGCTCAAAGAGGCCGCTCTGGCGGACCTCACCGGCGACGATGCGGGAGTCGGTGGGAAGCTCGGGGACAGGGTCTTGAAGGCAGGTGCGTGTTTCTCCATCTGGGTACCCCTCTTTTAATGTCTGAAATTGTTCGTGTCCTTGTCCTCCTTTGTTGAAGGCCAACCACTGCCTCGTTGTTTGGTCGGGTTGAAGAAAGGCTGCTTCTTGTTTTGTTTGGTTCAGGCGACGACAGAGTGAACGGCGTCGTCGATCTTATCATCGTCGTGGGAGATTATGAGGAGTAACGGGGTTATCAATGAGTAAGGGTTGTTGGTTGTTGGGCAAACCTGTCACCGTTCGGGTCCTGGATTCTCTTTTTTCCATTCCTTTGGAGGAATCTAGGAGCACTGTCGCTGTCGATGGGTCGACTACAACCACCATTGTCGTCGTTGATGTGTCGAACCCCAATTTAGGGTTTTTTTCTTCTCTCTTATTTTTTCTCGTTGGTGGTTTGAACGTCGTCGACGGACGAGTGACTGGCCGGAGAAGAGGAAGGGGATGACCTTTTGATTTTTTTAAAGTATTTTTGTTATTTTCGAGACAAAAATGAAAAAAAGTATTGCTGATGTCATCCGAAAGTATAATAAACGTAAACTAGAGAAACAACATAATCATTTTTCAAACACGGAAAATTTTTAAATATATTTAAGCAAATACGGTAGACTTGAGAGTTGAATACGCTGATTAATATATAAAAGATGCATAAATTTTCCATTTTTCTCATTGGCTTGTCTATGGGACTGATGATGAAACGTCTCACAATTACAAGAGTTAAAATGCATTTATTATAGCGATTAAACCAATCTTTGGAAATCGCATATATAGTTTTTTTCTATCGAAATCATTTGGTATCGATTTCGTACAGACCGGTTGTCCAAGTTCCGAGTTTGTTGTAAACTCAAATGGTCGCAAATTTTTTTCCATCAAATTTTATCAGTATTGCATTTTCAATATTAGAACCGAAATTTCAATGATGAAATATGAATTTATCTAAGTGTTTGATTATAATTGCATATATAGTTGGGATTACAGCTGTCGAGCAAATGATATAATACATGAACAATATTTGCTGAAAATAATTACTTTCTAGCTGGGGCAGTAATGGGTTGTCTATAATTTAGATATCGATCGGCTCAAGTGCCATTAGGTCAATGAATTTTTGTATGCTTATGGAGGTTAACGTACACTTAAAGCTAATAATGTAATTAATATAATATAATATCGGCAATTGGAAGAAAGCTGGATAAAGGAGCACTAGAAAGCTACAAGAAATGCAAACTTTACAATAGATTCTCCACAAATATGATTTGATATATAATGTTTAAGATTTTATCGAATGTCAATTTTATGATCGATCCTACTTCATTTAATTTTTATCTTCTAAATTTTATATAAAAAGTAAAATTTTAAATATTACTACTTGGTATCTACTTGATTTAATTTTTATCTTCTAAATTTTATTTAAAAATTAATAATTTAAATATTACTTCTTAGTATAGAATCACTACCATGAAATTATTCGGCCGGTGTGGCCCCCGTAAATTGATGTGAAAGATCCATTTCCTCTCTTTGGTACTATTAGTCCACTGCTTAATTACCCATCGCATTTCCACCACTCCCTTTAAAGTTTGAACTAAAAAACACAGTCCCTAGAGAAACAATCAAAACCTAATTTGATCACCTTCACCAACCCTAGCTGGACACCATGTCTTGCGATAGAGGAAAGGAGATCGGGGAAGGATCATCGGAGGATCATCATCAGCCCGCGACCCCGAGCCGCTACGAGTCCCAGAAGAGGAGGGACTGGAACACCTTTGGGCAGTACCTGAGGAACCAGAGGCCGCCAGTTGCACTGTCTCAGTGCAACTACAACCATGTCCTGGAATTCCTCAGGTACCTCGACCAGTTCGGGAAGACCAAGGTTCACATGCAAGGTTGTGTGTTCTACGGGCAACCTGAGCCGCCGGCTCCCTGCACCTGCCCGCTAAGGCAAGCTTGGGGGAGCCTCGACGCGCTCATTGGAAGGCTTCGAGCTGCCTACGAGGAGAACGGAGGGGCTCCTGAGACCAACCCGTTTGCTAGCGGGGCCATTAGGGCGTACCTAAAGGAAGTCAAGGATAGTCAGAGTAAGGCGAGAGGGATTCCCTATAAGAAGAAGAAGAAGAAGAAGCCCAAGGGAGACGATGGATCCACCTCCCACCTTCATTTTTCTACCTAGTCCTTTGCGGACGACCTGCCTCTCACTTCGCCCCGCATGATCGGTAATTTAATTACTTTATTGTCAAGTTATTTATGGTTGTAGTAGATCAATGTTGAATTTGTCTCGAGGATCCGGATTTTAAGACGTGTCTCAAGTGATAAATGATGAAACCAGTTGTCGGAGTTGAAGTGTATAATCAGGTTTAGAAGCATCTCCTTATTTTAGAAAATGAAATGAAGGAGATAACCTAGGCATGCGTTAAATGTCCGGAATTAGAGTGCTTAAATTATCACGAAGATAAATCATAGGATTTAATTGATAGATCCGATCCCGACTTGAGGAACTTGTTTTGGTCCTCGTACTACCAATTACCCTGATGAGCTAATAATTTATAAACCCTAATTTTGCATAGCTAAAATTTTGGATTCACAGTTCTTGTTTTGATATGGAGTATTCAGCTACTTCTTAGCACTATCTAATGTAGCTAGATTGTTATTACCTTAATAACCGATTTCGTCCTCTGAATTTAGTTATAGGGACAAGAAAGATTAAATCACTAGATTTACAGTAAAATATAAGCTAAACATTAGAACTAGATCTCTTAAATTCAAAGAGTAAACTTACCTATAAGAAAATAAGATCACTCAAATTCGAACGTTAAGACTTAATTTATAAATTGATAATGCACATAGTCCTCAAAATTGGTACGAAGTCTTGCATCAGATATTGATTATACGTAGCCTAAATATAAGAATGTCCGCTGCTGATACAAATATGCTAAGGATCACTAGTTCAAGGCAATGATCCTTGTTTACGGTGATGTTATGCATCGGCTTTTTATATGACAACCTTTTTAGAAACTTATATATTAAAAGTCAGAAAATGCATTGCTTTTTATTTGCAACAAAATTAACGATCCTGTCATAATAATGCTTCATAATTAGCTTTAATGAATGAATGGATCCCGTTATAAAACTAACATTATTAGCAAGATTTTAGCATTAATATGGAATTCACACTTGATTAACTTCTCTTTGATCAGATGTTTAAGGTTTTGAGAGGATCGATGTTGTGATTATACTATCTTATTGTTAATTGATTGTATATACTAACCTTTATATCTTTTTCTCGACCATAATTTTCAGTGACGATCCCACAATAATTTGTAAATCTCGGAGGTTGTGGCCTGTGGGGCGGCCTAGATATTAAAGGGAATATTGTTAAATATCAGGGTTTTCAATTATTTAAAGAGACACCAGCTAGTCTATCATTGACCCACCATTTGCTTTCCTATTCTGCAAAACCACATTTCCCAATTTAAAATCTTACTCTTTGTACCACCCTAGATTGCATGTTGTCGAGTATCAGATTTTGTGGGACAGATTGTGTTTATTCCATGTATTCAGTTATTATTATATTATAATTCTGTCTTCATTTATTTAAACTTTATGGTGATTTCAACTTTTGAGATTTTTACTCCATCCACTGGTAAAGTTTGTTTTAGACCGTCTGCCGATCACTGCGTTAACTATTTTAAGTTCGAGTCAGATGAGATTTTTAGAAAGTTACAAAAATTTCACAACAAAAATTTAACATTACTCTATTCTTAAAAATTTGAACTCAAGATCTCTTAATTAAACTATCACAAAGCTCTCTAGTTTTTTTACTCCATCAACCAATAAAGTAAAAAAAAAGAAAGAGGATTCGAGATTTAGCTCCAATTACGGGCATAATCTGGCGCACTTAGCTTGCGTTAATAGTGAGACTGCTTCTCCATCCGCGGACAGTGTTACTGATCTGTGTAGATTATTCGCAGGTAAAAGGTTGGCAGCATGATTACGGTGTGTGAAACGTAATTTATCAATAAGTTTTAGTTGACCATCGTAAGCGAAATTGAGGTTAGGTGTTCGTTCCAAAAACAATTACGAAGAAAGAGTTTACAGAAAATAGATTAGTAAGAAAAGAATATGTAAAACAGATAAAAGTTATGGTAGAAAAAATATAGATTATACTAGTAGGGAGAACATAAAAAAGCAAGGGTTAGAGAGTAAAAATAACAAGAGAGGAAAAAAAAGATGGATTGGTTAAATTGTACCAATGTAAATGTGGTGATGAATGATCGGATAACGACGAAGTAAAGGAAGATAAAAATAAATATTAAAAAATAAATTGAAATTGAAATTAAAATAAAATAACTATAACAAATATTTCAACAATTAGATAAATTTTATCACAAACGATAAAACAATCACAAAGATAAAGTTAAATTTGGAAACAATTTTTGGAATGAGTCAGTGCAGCAGCGGATTTTTTCATCCATAGGAATTTAATTAGGTCATATAATTGGTTCCGAACGTAGTAGTTTCAGGTTAATGTACGTCGAGTGCTTCTAAATTTTGGGTGACGAGTTTTCTTCTTACTTAAGTTACTAAATTATCGTTCCAACTAATATAACTGAGATTTCCTTGCATCGATCTTTTGGCACTTAGTAGTGTTGAGTTATGGAGGATGAAGGTCCTGGAGGCGTTGAAGATCGAATGAAAACCACGCAGTAAGACTAGTACAAGTATGCTAGAATACTGGAACGAGCAAATTCACATGGTGCATCCCAGACGTAAATCAGAGGGACTCGCGGGTGCTATAGGCCTGGTGCAAGTCAGTAGCGAGTTACAGAAGCTACGAGAGTTGAGCGTCAATCGACTGGTTGTCGCCAGGCCCATCCGGCCAAGCCTTAACATCCTGTTTAACTTGTTTAGGTATTTTTAACGAGATTAGAGTTGATGTTACTATATGAACCAACATGTATCAATGTACTTAGTGTCGCAGAAATAACCTAGTAGATAAACCTTGGCTTGGCAGCGCACTATGACATAATCATATTGACAAACAAGGTCACAAAATATGTGTCTCTCTTTTTTTGTTTCGTTAATTTCTCGCATAACTGCAGCTCAAATCCCAACAATTGCTATAACAGCTTCTAGGTTAGGGGTCAATGGGAGAGAGCAGTTATGATGGGTGAATCAAAGTCACAAGTCGAGAAGTTTGATGGAGCAGACTTTGGGTTTCGGAAGACAAAGATCGAGGATTACCTGTATGGCAAAGATTTGCATCTCTCATTTGGTGTGAAGCCCGAAGACATGAAGGGGGAGGACTGAAAAATGTTGGACTGAAAGGCGATGAATGTGGTATGTTTGTCGTTGTCCAGGAACGTAGCCTTGCACGTGGTTAAATCAAAGACTACCAAAGAGATGCTGGAAACTTTATCTAAGATATACGAGAAGTCGTTAGCCGAGACCAAGGTGCACCTGATAAAAAGGCTGTTCAACCTAGACCTGGCCACGAATTGAATCCGATTCGTGATTCGATTCGATTCGATTCGTAAAAAATTCGATTCGATTCGACAATAATTCGATTCGTCAAAAAATTCGATTCGAATTCGTCATGATAAGAATTGAATACGGTTCAAGTTTTTTGTAATTCGTCAAACCGGCGAATTCAATTCGAATTCGTTTTGAGAATTCGATTCGTATCGAATTCGATTCGAATTCGAATCGAATTCATAAAAATTCAAAAAAAAGGGGGGGGCGGCGGGAATAAAAAAAATGGAGGGGTGGGGCCGGGAATTTTAAAAAAAGGGGGGGGGGAGCGGCGGGAATTTAAAAGGGGGGGTTAATTGGATTTCGCTGACGTCAGCGATGACGTCAGCGCTTGCGTCAGCATTAGGGGTAAATTACCCTTTTTTTCTTATCATTTTTTTTTGTTATCGTTTTAATCCCTAGGTTACCATTTTTTTTACTGTTGGTACTTTTTAAATTTTTTTTTTTATAAATTCAGAATTTCTTCCCAACTCTATAAATACCACCTCTTATTCTTCAAATTTTACACATTCCAATCTCAATTCTCTACTTCTCTTATTGAAAATTTGAGCTATATAAATTATCTCTCAAGTTTACTAATTAGATATATTAGTCATATTTCTCATATAATTACTCATATTACTATATATTTAATCTTTGTACTCAAGATGGAATTAAACTTTTAGACTCTACATTATGACCAATTAAACAAGCACTTAATTTATTATGGGCTCGCCCAAAATTGCTAAAAGATTGGAAAAAATTTTGCAAATTAAACAACATGAAACCAAAACGTTTTCCACAAGATGTTCAACATAGTTGGAATTCGACTTATGATCAAACTAATAATATTATGTTACAACCTTACCATTGGGACCTTGTAGAAAAACTAAATGAACTTTTAGAATGTTTTAATTATGCTACACATCTTTTATCGGGTATTTATTATCCTACATCTCATTTACTATTATGCAACCGTTTTTATGCCGAACATTAAAATCGATAGTTTACAAAAAGATATTATGGATTTAATGAGTGGATATAGTATTAGGAATAATGCTTCTACATCTAATGAACCAACTCCCTCTCCCTCACAAAGGTGAAAAATTAAGTTTTACGGAAAGATTGCTAATGAAAAAACAAAAAAGACCCCGAGGAATAAGTTTAACCAATTCAGAATTTGATTTATATCTTAACACACAATTTGATATTCCATTTGTCAAATCTTCTAATTTTGCTTTATTAGAATGGTGGAACAACCATGTAGAACAATTTCCGGTTATGTCAATTGTTCCAAAAGAATTGCTTGCTTGTCCGATTTCGACAGTTGCCGTGGAAGTTGGAACAAACATTTAGTGCAGGAGGTATTAAAATTATAGAATTAATTCGAATTCGAATTCGATTAGAATTCGATTCTAATTCGATTCTAATTCGAAAATTCATAATTCGTATTCGATTCGTCTTGTGAAGAATTGAATATGGTTTAATGTTTTGATGAATTCGAATTCGAATAAATTCGATTCGAATTCGTCCGAATTCGAACCGTGGTCAAGTCTAGTTCAACCTAAGGATGGCAGAGAATACTGTGGTGATCAAACATCTCAACAGGTTACACTACAATTTCCCAGTTGAGCTCGATTGAGATTGATTTCGACGATGAGCCTTACTTTTGTCGTCGTCGTTACCTGAGAGTTGGAGCACAATTGTTACATCAATCAATACTTCAGCGGGATGGTGAAGCTCAAATTTGACGAGGTTAAAGATTTGATTATGAGCGAAGAGATTCGTAGGGGAGAATCATGAATAGCCTCAGATTTCAACTTTGTATACATGGAATATAGGCAAGTCAGAGTCTATATCGAAGTGGAACTAGAACTGGAGCAGATTGAAGTTCAAACCAAGGAGTGTGTCGAATGACAGAAGCTTTGTTAAATGCTAGATTTGTGATCAGTGTGGTCACTTTAGGAATTAGTGTCAGGCACCAAATAAGGAGGACAAGTCAGCTAACGCAACCATAGACGAGATTATAGATGCAGTGGTCCTGAGTGTAAGTAGTCCATTGGACTTGTTAGTGTTGAATTCAGGAGCATCATTACATTCATGTAGTAGCACAGATGGATGTGAAGACAGTCTTTCTTCATGGTTATCTATAGGAGGAGATTTACATGGAGGCTGTTTGAGGGATACTTGTCAAGAGGTAACAGTGGGCTTGTGTGCAGATTGAAAAAGAGCTTGTACGGTTTAAAACAGGCTCTGAGGTAGTGGTATAAGAATTTTGATAGATTCATGCACGAAATTGAGATTGAGTGATGTGTTGCAGACCATTGTTACTACTTCAAGAGTTTTGACGATTGATATAACATCATCCTGCTTTATGTTGATAGCATGTTGATAGTAGACTCTAGTGCTCTGGAGTTGAACAAGGTGAATAAGTAATTGTCTGAGAAGTTTGCTATGAAAAAATTTGGAGAGGTTAAGCAGATCTTGGGTGTGAGGATTGAGCAAGACGAGGTGGCTTGATATCTATTCCTTTCGTAGGCCAAATACATCAAGAAGGTATTGAAGATGTTCAACATGCAGAAAACCAAAACCATGAGTACTTACATGGATGGACATTTTAAGATGTCTAAGAAGGACTCACCTAGAAGTGAAGCGGAAAAAGTTCAGATGTAGAAGGCTCTATGTGCATGTAAAGAAAGTACAAATACTATTTGCAAAATACAATATTATTGATAAGAGATTTGAATTCATTTAATAATATTTTTAATTCAAATTTTACAATTGTAAAAATTACTATTCATAAATTTACTTTTCAAATAGATCTAATAATACTCGACTATAAATATAATGCTCAATTCTAAATAATAGAAATTAAAAACATAAAGGAATATGGACACAACTATTGATGTCACTTGTAGATGGGCCTGAATTTGGGATTTGGTGTTTGCACTTAGTGGGCTTTAATGGGCCGACAGATATTCTCGACTCAAAATCTTTTGACAAACAAGAAACCAAGAGCCCGTATGGTCAATTGACAGCTGTTGGTGCTGATCGCTGTTATTGATAATTGGTAGCTAGCGACCTTTCGACTGAAAATTTTGTAGTCGATATCAATGATTGAAAGTTTTATTTAAGTATTAAATTAAATAAGGAAGTCACTTTACATTTTTTATTCTTTTCTACAATTCAATGTACTATCAATAAATAACTTGAAACCTATATGTAATTGGTTTTAAGCACATCAAATTTTATTTTTTAAAATTCTAATGTTGCTAATTGATCCTGAAAATTAATCATTTTAACAAGATCCCCGTCCATTCAAGACCCTATGTGTTTCGGATTTGGATTCAGTGGGGACTACATAAAAGCCATCCCCATGGTATGGACTAAATATGGACTCTTAGATTTGATCAAATTCTTTTTTTATAGATCTGACGGCCAGAATCTGTTGAGGGTATTTTCGAGTTTTTACCCAAACATACTCATTAGGGTTTCACCATTTTCCTATATAATCTATAAAAAAAAATCATCTCCCAAAAAAAAAATCATCGCCCCCCCCGATCTCCCCCGATCCCGCCACCCTCCCACTCAAAGCCAACCGCATTCCCGCCGTTCGCCGCCACTCCACCATCTCCATCAACAGCCTCCGCTTCTCTCTCCTCCAATTCCAACCCAACTCCTCGGCTACTTGACAGGTTCCTCACCAACGGCTTCGAGGTTGAGTACGACCTGTCGTCCGGTTCTTACCTCGGATCTGGGTAAGGAATTCATCTATTTTGGCTTGCCTCCTCCATGGATCCATCGGGACGGTTACCGCCGAACTGCGTTGTTCTCGTCTGTCGTCGTTTTGTTCTTTATCATCTTTGTGGCTGTCTCCGTCATCGCTGCCGTTTACCGTCATCGCTTGGGGTCGTTAGATTGGGGTCGGGCAAGCTTGGGCTACCTTGGGGGCGTCGGATTGGTTCGGGCGAGCTTGCTCGAGCTTGGGGTCGCCGGATGCGAACGGTGCCCTCACCTTGGCGTTCAGCAAGGCGTCGCCGTTCGATCTGAATTTGTTGTCTGGGCAATTAGTTTTCTGGTTTCATTTTGTTGTCCATTTCTTGTCCGTGAGTAGTTTTCTGGGTTCAATCTGGGCAATTAATTTCTTGTCGATACCCTCGCCCATTTCGCCGTCGATGAACACAACAAAAAGAGGTTACTTTCTGTTTTTTTTAAGTTAACATGTTAAAGGTTTGAGCTTTCTGGGTTGCATTATATGGCACAGAGAAGAGCCAAAGATCGAAACTTTATTGTTTGGGTTTGGATTGGATGGGGTTTTCGGTAATCCCTTTTTTGGCTTTCAAGATTTTCCCATTTGTGTTCTGGGTATAGGTGCCATTAGCTTGAGGGAATAAAGCTTGTGTTCTTGTTGGTTTATTGGTGTCCTTGGATTTTTGTTAATTTGTTTTTGTTCTTGGTTGGTGTTAATGATGTTAGAGATTTTTGGTTCATGAATGATACCAATATTAAAGTAAAATGATACCAATATCCTAGAACGATGATACCAATATTCGAGAAGAATGAAACCAATACATTCAAATGGTATACATTTTCACTTATAATGAGATACCAATATTGGAGAAGATGAAAACCAATATCACGGTGGAATGAAACCAATATCATAGTAGAATGAAACAACCAATACATTCAAATGGTATACATTTTCACTTATAATGGGATACCAATATTGGAGAAGATGAAAACCAATATCACGGTGGAATGAAACCAATATCATAGTAGAATGAAACCAATGGCATAGTAGAATGAAACCAATAACATTGAAGATTGAAACCAATATTATAGTAGAATGAAACCAATATCCGAAAAAATGAAAACCAATATTTCTATACTCGTATTTCCATAAATTGTATTATTTTGCTGATATTTTTTTTAATTATTTTAATTATTGTATTTCCAATATTGCCCCTGTCCCTTTCAGTGGGGATTACCAATGTCCCCACTGAATTTGAACCCATGTGTTTCTATTATTAGTGCTAGAACTAATCAGTTTTCTCTTTTAAAATCTCGGTTTTTATCACCTTTATTTTAATAAGTTTCTTAACAATTTAACATTTAATAAACGTACAATTCTATTCATGAACGACGAAACTTTACATTTGATTCCAATGGCAAACATCAGTACATCCATGCTGGAAATATCTAGGGAAAAAAAGCTTCACCGAGTTCTTTTTTTCTCACAGACAAATGAGAGTGGGATAATTGTTCGTATTTAGATTATTCAGTTCAATACATTAGTTCGCGCATAACTTTGAATAATTTTTTTTAAGGGTGCAGAACTATGAATATATTTTTTTGAAGTTGCAGAACAATGGATGTAGGCAACAGGAAGCAAGTGGATGATTATTATGTGGTGGATCTGACTATTGAGCCAAAAGCATTATTGTATGAGTCAGCAAAGTCTTGGAACCAGCAATATAAAATTGAGGGATAGCCGCCATTAGATAATAATTCTGGCAGTGGATTAAGCTGATGTTAGACCAATTTGAGTAAAAAAGGTCAGATAATATGATATTCTTTGTTTTATTCCTTTATACATCGGCCTTATCTCGAATTTTGTGGGGTCGGTAACATATAAAACGTCACGTGGCCAACTGCCGAGAAAAATAGTAACCACGAGGAATGGCGGCTCGTGCTTGATTTATGAACAATGTCTCTAAAAACGAATTTTATAGTGATTTGAATTTCTTTTATTCTCATGTTGGTCCAACTAATAAGACTGAGATCTATTTAGAAAAAAATTATAAAAATATTTATACTTAGTATTAAAATAGCAAATAGATTTACATATATTCCAATTTTATTGCAAAAGTTCATCCTTTACGATTTTCAGAATCATAATTTAATTATTTTTAATATTGAAAATTAAAAAGTATAATTTTTTAAAATAATCAATATTGCTCGTAGCTGAGGAATACCACCACGGATGACCTATGGGTATACATCAGCACACTGCTCCTAAACCCTAAAGACGACAATCTTTCACATCACAATCACATGGCCACAGCGCCACCTGCCCACCTCCTATTGTCATCCCACTGCTCTTTTATTTTTTGTTTGATGAATTTTTTAATACACAGGAACTCAGTATTTTTTAGTGAAATTAATTTCCATTTGGCCACTGCTCTTTTAATGTGTTCGCCCGACTCTCTCCTTCTTCACAAACTCGCAATTTATGAATAAGTTCATTTAAGTATCAAGTAGTTTTACTAATTTTTACTAACGTTTCTTTGTAGTTTCATTTTTTCTATTTTGGTGATAAAGGTTACCAAATTTGACTCTTTGGGTGACATAAATTTCTAAATTTGGCATTTTTGATGGAAAACTCTTAATCAAAGGTTATTTTTTCGAGTTGGCATTGTCATGGTTATCCATAGAGATTTCTTGCAGTTTCTCTATACTATTTGCATAGATCTGGTAGATTATACGCTAAATTTACTCCCATCAGGCAACAACGAGTTTTTCTGTGTCAAGCGGAACACGGATGGTTCCATCGCTCGTTACAAGGCTTGACTGGTTGCTACAAGGTTTCAACAGCGGCTAGGTGTTGACTACAAATAAATGTTCCCCTTTAAGGATATAGGGTCTCTTCATAATTTACTTTTGCTAGAAGCCACGTGCATATACATGGGACTATTGATCCTGATTTATTGACTTTGATTGGCCTCACCATATTTGCTGCCTCCACAAATCTCTTTATGGCCTTAAACAGGCACCACGAGTATGGTTTCATTGCTTTCGTGATGTCTTGTGTGCATTTGGTTTTCGTGGCCTGCATTCAAATTTCTCATTTTCTTTTATCGATTGAGGTCTATATGCGCATTCTTCATATAGGTGGATGGCATCTTAGTAACCGGTAACAACACTAATGTGTTGTCGGACTCAATGCAGTTTTTACACTCCAAATTCTTTCTTAAAGAATCGGGGTCTCTTCACTATTTTCTTGGGCTAGAAGCCACGTGCACATCCAATGGACTACTTCTTAGCCAAGACAAGTATAAAAGGATATAGTTGAACATTCACACATAGAGGGTTGCAATGCTCTTGACACGCCGGCTGCAGTCTCTAATACCGGGTCCAACTCTACAACCGATTGTGATCCGGAGCTATATCGGTAGTCTGAGATAGCATTTATTGTGGGTCGTGTGTGTCAGTTTATGCATAGCCTGACTCCGGCTCCGTGGTCTGATGTCAAACGCATCATACGACATTTGAGGGGCACGTCTCACTATGGTCTGCTTATTTGCCCATCCACGGACCATACTCTTTTGGGATACTCCAATGGCTAGTTGTCCCCTTGATCGTCGTTCCACCACCGGATATACAGTGTTCCTTGGCCCGAACCTCATCTCATAGACTTCGCGAAAGTAGCGATCCATCTTGCGTCCTCAACCGAGGCTAAGTATTGTGCCATTCCCATAGTAGCCTCAAAGTTTATTTTGCTGTAGTCTCTTCTTCATGAGAATTATCTTCCCTGCTCATGCTTGCCGACGTTATGGTATGTGACAATCCTATTTTTCATTGCCGCTCAAAGCACATGGAGATCGATTTCTATTTTGTGCATGAACGGGTAGTTGATGGTCGCATTCGTGTTTATTACATTTCTGGCAAGGACCACCTTGCAGATGTGCTCGCTTAGCTAATTGTGCGTGCCCGATTTTAGGATCTCCGTTCCAAGTTAACAGTCACACCCTGCCAACTTGCGGGAGAGTGACGAGGTTATCTCCTGGTCGTCCTCCTCTCTGTATTGCAAGCCTCGAGGACTCATGCCAACACGATATTATCTGATAGTTTGAGTTTACTTTGATCTATAACAATTTTACTTATCTTAGTTCAAATATGTATATTAGATAAAGTCATCTTAAACTAAACACAGTAGACAAACCATATATATGTAACCCTTTGCGATACGTAAATATGCAAGGAATTATATCCTCTCCAGTGTGAGAGATTGAGATGAGGAGAGTTTGGTGTGAAGCTAAGGGGCGAGAGTAGTTTTGGAATAAAAATTGTTGATTAACTGGAAAAGTTGTTGACTTGTCAAACAAGAGACAAAAAATTATAATGATCAAAATAAAAAATGAGTTATTATATTTTAATAAATAATACTCAATTAACCAACATCTCTCCTTCAACAGATAAATTAGAGATTTTTCAAAGAAATAAAATAGTGTTTTAGTTTTCTTTAAATCTCGATCATCCACTCGGTCGGGTCCAGTCCAGTCCAGTCGAGATGATGCAATAGTACGGGTTTAACCATAGTTTTAAAAAAGTGGTCCGATCAGAGGTCTGATTGATCAAACCATGAATCGAACAAAAAAGCGTGTCATTTATAGGGGTAAAAAGGGGAGCGATCAAACCACCCTGAATCCAGTCTGACCAGGCAGCTTTTGCTCTCGTGCTGGCCGGTGAAAGACGATTAGACTGGAACTTGGAAAAAATGTTAAAAATTATACCCTAGTTCAGCATCAAGCTTTCCAAAAATTGCACAAAAAGCCCAAAAATGTGATTAGGTCTACAAAAACCCTAATCCCAATTCTTCCAAAATACCAAATTTCTTTTGCGCCAAGGCACTGTACGCCACACCTCCTTCTTGCTTTTCCCAGGCTGTTGCCTCCCTTCCTCCGGCCAGACATTTCAATGAGTTAGATTCTGATTTGTTGGATAGTGACTTGAAGTGAGATATGAGAGATTGCTACAAATGAGTGACTTGGATTGAGTTTTGGGGTTTTAGGTATATTTGTAGGTAGGAGTTTGGAAAAAATGAAAGCTTGGATTTGGGTGAAAGACAGGACAAGATTGAAGTGGGTTGTTTGGTTTGGATAAAGAATTGAGTAGTTTTGTGTAACGAACCCAATAGTTGGGCTAGGGTTCAAGAACAAGAATTGAGGAAAAGGGAGAATTAGAGAGAGAGGAGAAAAGAAGAAGAAGGGGATAAAATGAGAAACATAATCTGTTTCTATTAGGAAATTGGTAAAATATCTGAATGGTTACAATTGTTCATCCCTTTTCTACTTATACCCCCACTAAGTCGGTTTAACTGGCTTATTATAATATAGTCCAAGTACTCATAATACTTCTCACTTAAGTACCAGCATATGAACATTACAACTCCCTCCCTTTAAGAACTTTGTCCTCAAGGTTTAGGGAACATCAAAATCAAAACAGAAGATATGTCGATGCATTAAAACTGCCTTGTACTTTTCAACAGAATTCAGATGGTATCCGAAAAGCAAATAGATGTCTGCAACAATGTAGCATAAGATGGGAAGGCTGTTGTTGCTGATGCATAAAAAGTCGGACCTGTAGCTGCAATGATGCATATGGTTTCTGCAGAAGTGTATCATCTGCATCAGAATCAAAAAGACCAACATCTGTATACGAAGCGAATGACAATCAGTGATAAAGAGATCTGCACTTCGGACAACACAATCACTGACATCGTCTCCAATCTCAGGATGTTCAAACTTGTTAATCCGGCAACGACCGAAACAAAAAGAAGATATGAATTCAGGTCATAACCATGGACAATGGACCAGACATAATTTCCACTCTCCCTTGCCAACTGCAGGAACTCATAATATAAAGGCTTCATCATTGTCAAAGATCCCAAAATGCCTGCCAGAGTTGCATACCTATAACCATTTTTGGATATCGCAACATAGACATACTTGCGAATTATTTCTTTCGCTTCAGGGCTCAATCCTACGTTATTCCTTTCCTTGGCCCAAAACTCTAACTCAATGTTACCCACAAAATTCTAATATATCAGTAGAGCACAAGATCTTAAAGGTGAAATCCACATCAAGACACTTATCAATAATTCTCCTTCTACCAAATCAGTTACGTAATAGTGGTATCAGAGCTCAATAGAGACACGTTAGACTAATCTCAAGAAACTCGAGGCCCTCATCGTGTCATTCTCTCAGGAGACGGAAGCTCGAATTCAAGCACAATGGGAGCGAATAGAGGCCCGCTTCTACGAAACTGATGCGAGGAATGATGCCAAGTTCGACAAGGTCCACGCGGAGCTCCAGACATTGGCGTTCTGACCCTTTGCCGAGACCAACACACCTCTGCCTACCACCCACAGTCCGATGGTCAGACGGAGAGGCTCAACCAATATCTCAAGCACTACCTTCATGCCATGTGCTTCCAGCGTCCTAGCAACTGGTCGAAGTGGGTGGCCCTAACAGAGATTTGGTACAACTCAGCGTATCATTCAACCATCAAGAAGTCTCCATTTGAGGTGGTGTATGGGTATGCTCTGTCCTCGATCCCTGGTTTACAAGGCGAACAGCCTTCGGTAGCTGTTGTTACCAATTACACTATGCAACATGCTCAAGTAGTGAGGATGCTGACCGACTCTTTATGCCAAACCCAGAACCGCATGAAGATGCAAGCGAATAAGGGACGAAGCGAGCAGGAGCTTTCAGTAGGGGATGAAGTATTTTTGAAGCTCCAACCTTATAAGCAATCATCATTGGCTGTTCATTCTAACATTAAATTGATGGCTAAGTACTTTGGACCCTATCGAGTGTTGGAGAAGATAGGTCTGGTCGCCTACAGATTGGAGCTGCCACGATCTTGTGCAATTCACCCGGTGTTCCATGTTTTGCTACTCAAGAAGCGTGTCGATGACGGGTAGGTAGCGATCAGCTCTCTACCACTCACCACCGAAGAAGGACGATTAAATTCTGAGCCAAAATCCATTCTCGACAAACAACTCATCAAAAGAAACAACCAGGCGGTGGGCCAACTACTTGTGAAGTGGGAAAATCTACACGAAGATGACACCACGTGGGAAGATTACCACGCCCTCAAAGCTCAATTTCCTGAAGTCGCTCAGATGAATTACTGAATTCTTGAGGCAAGAATTCTGTGAAGGAGAGTCAGATGACACGGTCGTGACTTAGTCCACAAGTTACGTTGGTAGTTGCTATTTCTTTTTAGGTTGTTAAGCTGTTATTCCTCCAAGTGCTTATGCACGTGTCAGTAGTGGGAAGTGGTCAATGTGGCTACAGGAGTGTGATATACACAAAATTGAGAACAATTAAACGTACAACCAAATAGTATAGTGATTAAGTAAGGTTCGTAACTAAGGGTTGGAACACAAAATCAAGGTAATCTATTATGTGAAGCGGGAGAATTCAGAGGTTTATAAGGTAGGTAATGGATTGCACGAAAGTAAACGAAATCAAAAACGCAAATAAAAGAAGTTGTGATTCAATGGAGATAAACGAGCACGACACCCTTATAGATTAACTACCTATGTCAAGATTATGGTTCTGTGAAGTTCTTATAGTACCCGGAGTATTCTAAAGCATCTCCCTAACGCTTTCGCTCATTAGGGTGACAAAACTAAACTAGCAAAGACCTAGGTTACTAATTAATGCTTTCGCTCATCAATTAGATCAAGAACTAGACTAATCCAATTATGAAGATTCCTCCTAACAGGTTACCCTTACGATATTAAGACTTCTCATCAATATCTAAGAATATGCTAATTGGTTCTTTTCATTAACTCAAGTGCCTTTCGGTATACTCTTGCTAACTCTAATCATAATATAAGTGGTCAATTTAGATTAAGCATTAAGCATACCAACTAACATAGATAATCAATCACATAATTAGGGCATCGTACTCACAAGTGAACTACTCACTAAGCATAATCATAAAGTACATGACATCAATAGAAGACATAATAACGAATAGCATAAAAGATAGAGATAGAGAAAGCTTAGTCGTTCGAGCAAGCCTCGTTGATCTCCTCCACGTGGCTACCCGAAATCATGACTTTATTAATGATCAAAAGTAGTCTCAATGTTGCAGTAGAAAGTATGTATAAAACCTAAGAGACTAAGGCTTATATATAGCCAAACGTCTAACACAAAAATAGGAAAACTTAGAGGAGGTTAACCTAAACTAAAAGTCTTGCTAGCCAAGTAATGAGATAAATAAATATAATTATGGTCCTAAGGCCGAAATAGGAGGCCAAGAGTCGAATAAAACTGAAACGAATCTCAAATTCGACTAAATAAGAAATCTCATAATTATGTATCGGGTGGACTAGCGGTCGCCAGTTGAGTAGCGGCCGCCAGTTGGGCCTTGCAAAAGGTTTCTGTCCACCCCTCCTATGAATCGCCAATGGACTAGCAATGGGAAGCCTTCAAGGCATGACTGGCGATCGCCAGTCAACTTTCCGTCGCCAGTTGGGCTACACAGCTTCGTCATATCTTTGTATTTTGTAATTTCGACCCTCTTTCACTTTGAATTTGACTTCGACTATAAAAGACAAATATCTCTCTTCAAGCTTTTCAACGGTATCTCATTTGATATAATCGGACACTCGAACGGAAAGTTATGGCTCTTACAATATAGTCTCTCGAAATCACCCATCCAACGACCTCCAGTGAGCTTCACTCCCTATCACAAAACACGACAAGGGGTAAAAGTCCACTCCATGAAATAAATATACTAAAACAATCATAAGACTTGACATGACATGATGAAAATAACTTAAATCATGACTAAACATGCACGAAATATATGACAAATCATGAGCGTTTACACACTCATCAGAGTGAGAATAGTTGTGTCCTACTTAGGTGGAAGTAGTTGAGTCAGAGGAGTATAAGTATGATGTACACTTCATTGTCGTATTCATTTCATTGAATTAATATCATATCATCTTCCTCCATATTTCTCTTCTTCTTCTCAATCCCTCTGTCTCTACTTTTCTCACATAATTCTCCTTCTACCAAACCAGTTACGCAACAGTATTCAATATTCTAAATTCCGAAAATTCAATTAGGGTTTCAAAATTGGGAATTTTTTAAATTAGTATTTTTATTAAGGATTTAGGCATGTAACCTTATCCCCTGGCCCTAGGTTGTTCTTACTTGTCCTGACTACGTGGATTTAAGCATTCCGTGTTTTTTTTACTTGCCAACTCTAATTAAATTGGGGATTTTTTTAAATTAGTATTTTTGTTGGGTGTTCTTCTAAATCATGTGCAAAGACTGTTATTGGGGATCGTTTGGTTTGGGTTTAATCATGTTGTATCCCCTGGCCCTAGGTTGTTCTTAATTGTTTTGGTGTTGCTCGTTTGGTTTTGTTTAATCGTTTGGTTTGTTTTGGTGTTAATCGTATTGAACTTGAACTTGAAGCTTGTTTGTTAGAACTTAAGCTTGTTGAAACTTACACGTGTATTATGTAACTTACAGGCAAATTGACGGGGTTTGGTTCTTTGCTTCGGTTCTGGTTTGAACCAGACTATTGGTTCAGTTTTGATTTTGAACCGAAGTGAAATTTGGTCTAGTCTGGTTCGTGAAATAGCTATATTTCCGGTTCCAATTTTTCCGGTGCAGCTCTGCCCTAATCCTATCCCATCACTTCACTATATTTTGAGCATTATATACATAACATTATTAAAGAACGTTTACAAAAATTTATTAGTTTTGAATCTTACTCAATTAAAAAATAAATTAGTCGGCAAAAAAAAATTGAGAGTAGATTAACTTTATAACTCCATATTCGGATAAGGTAATATCTACTAAAAATTTTACTTTATTTCAACACTCTCTCGGCATTGGATTGGGTCCGGAATGAAGGGGTCATTCTAGACCGTTTAGACTGAAGGACCGACAATGCATGCCCCGGTTCTAACAATGGCAATGCCCCGGTTACAACATGGCAAGCCCAGTTATTGATAATGGCCCGTGTGCTACGACAATGGCATGCCCATTTATCGATAATGGCATGTCGATGATCCTCTGCCGCGAGCGCAAGCTTTTTTTTATTTTTGTCCCTGTATTTTTACTTTTTTGCAAAAAGGCTCCCGCGTGTCTTTCACTCCAAACGGTCCGGAATGGGCCCATTTCGAACCCAATCCAAGCCCCACTCTCTCTTAATTTTTTTAAAGTCCACTTTGTTATCTTGTGGTCTACACTTTCATACCACTATCTTGTTGGTTTTAAATTCTCTGATCAGGTATATGTAGTTTTACCTAACTCACAACCAAGTGACACCCGTTAACTTTTGTTACTGGAGTTATCTCGCGTGTCATGCCATATCATTAATTTTAGGGTAAAATAGCGATAGGTCCCTGTTTGTTGAATAAATTAACTAATCAGGACAAACATATATTGATTAGTCCTTCATGTTTGAAAAATGAAGTAGTTAGTCCCTGTATCATTTTTTCGGTGATCTTTCCGATCAATATTTTTTGAATTCCGATTATACCCCTGGAAACAACTCAAACCCAGCCGCTTCACCCACCCATTCAACCCAACGTTCAATCTTTAACCCCTCCCCCTCCAGTATGCCAACTCCAACCAAAACCAGAAAATATATTAACGATATATTAACAATAAAAAAAGAAAATATATTAACTATAAAACAAGCCACAGCGGCGGGGTGTGATGGGTACATTTTTTCTCTGTTTTCTCCTTTTTATTTTCAGATACGAAGAAGAAAAATTGTCGCCAAATCAAATGGCTGCTCCTCCGGCAAGATCTCGCACCGATCAATGTTGACTTTTAGTTCGTTTATTCTTCTAGATTTAGGTTTACTCTATCTCAGAATTTTCGTTCAGTTTTTTCGAGATCTGGAAGGGGTAGGGGGTTCGAGGTAGCGCCGGAAAAGGGAGAAATAGCTATCTCACGGCGTTGTCGATCTCCTCTTCGTCTTCAACCACACGGCTAACCTAGTCGGCGAGCGTGGCGTTTCCTTGAGCGTGATGAATTCCGAGACAGAGGTGGAGGAGGAGGCGGCGGTTGCTGCGACAGCAAGCTTCTTCGAGTTCCTCTCTTTCTTCAAGTTGGATTTTGATTTTGGGAGATTTTCTAGTTAATTTTTTGTTTTTTTGTTTTTGGTGGTGGGTGGGTGATAAGTGGAAGAAGAGAGGTCAAAGATTGATAGTGCGAGTGGAGCGGCTGGGGTTGAGTTGTTTCCAGGGGTATGATCGGAATTTAAAAAATATTGACCGAAAGTTCACCGGAAAAATGATAGAGGGATTAACTACTTCATTTTATCCTTAATTTTATCCGTACGTCATTTCACATTGCTAATTTTATTCACGCGCCATAGCTTTGGTCCCGATTTGGATACCTTTGATCTCCTTTCTATTTAAATTTGAATCTAAATGCTACTGAATTTGTCAATTTTCTCCACAAAATTAGTGAAGTAACATGATACATGAATAAAATTAATAATATAATATGATAAACAGATAAAATTAATGATGTAATATAATATACGAGATAACTAAAATAACTTGAGTTAATAGGTGTAACTTGATTGTCAGCCAGATAAAAACCGGCAGTTACTTGAGATAATTGTGTATAAAAGTACGAAACCACTAGGTATTGTCAATTGAAGTGGATTTGGTTTTTTTTTTTGGGTAGAAGCTCTCTCTCTTATCTGAATTGAAAAAATCCAACGCTCGCCCGCCCGCCCCCACACACCAATAAATTATATTCGACTCATTCACTCTCTCCCCCCAACCACCAATAAATAGCACGCTAAAGCTTAAGCACACTCTTAAATCTATATTAAAAAAAAGGGGTAAGAAATAGATACATACAGCTAATGATTGAGAAATGGCGACGACAATACACGACCTACCGGACGTTATCCTGTCCAACATATTCGCGGCGGTGGAGGACACGCGCAGCCGCAACTCCCTGTCCCTGGTGAACCGCAAGTTCCTGGCGCTCGAGAGGGCCACGCGCTCCTCCCTCACGCTCCGTGGCAATGTCCGGGACGGACCTCACCGGATCCCGGTCTGCTTCCGCTCCGTGAGGCGGTTAGACCTCTCCTTGCTCTCCCCCTGGGGCAACTGCCTCCTCGCCGCCTCCCCGCACCCGGATCTCCTCGTCCACCGCTTAAGTGTCGCCTTCCCGCTGGTCCAAGCCCTAACGGTCTACGCCCGCAACCCTGACACGCTCCACGCGCTCCTCCCGCTCTGGCCGGGACTCGAGCGCGTGAAGCTCGTGCGCTGGCACCAGCGCCCTTCGACGCTTGACCACGGCGGCGACCTCGCCCCCGTCTTCGAGCTTTGCCCGGGGATCCAGTCGCTCGACCTCTCCACGTTCTACTACTGGACCGATGACGTCACCCCGGCGCTCCGGGCCTACCCGGGCGTCGCCAGGTCGCTGACCTCGCTGGATCTTCTCACCGTCTCGCTAACCGACGGGTTCAAGTCCTACGAGATTCGCGACATCACCGCGGCTTGTGGCAACCTCACGAGGTTTCTGGTCGCCTGCGTGTTCGACCCGGCGTACGTGGGGTTCGTCGAGGACGAGACGCTGGCGGCCGTCGCGGGAAACTGCCCGAGGCTCGGGGTTCTGCATCTGGTTGACGTGGCGGGGCTGGCGGGCGGGAGGGTGGATCCCGAGGAGGAAGGGTACCCCGGGGAGGACGCTAGGGTTAGTGTGGTTGGGTTGGTGGATTTGTTTTCGGGGCTTCCGCTTTTGACGGAGCTGGTTCTGGATGTTTTTAAGAACGTCCAGGAGAGCTCCCTCGGGCTGGAGGCGCTCGGGACCAAGTGCCCGCGGTTGAAGCTTCTTAAGCTGGGCGGATTCCATGGGATCTGCAAGGCGGTGGAGTCCCGGCTTGACGGGATCGCCCTGTGCTCGGGGCTCGAGTCCTTGTCCATCAAGAAGGCGTCTGATTTGACGGATATGGGGTTGATTGAGATTGCTAGAGGGTGTTGTAGGCTGGCCAAGTTCGAGCTCGAGGGTTGCAAGAGGGTCACTGTCAAGGGAGTGAGGACTTTGGCTTGTTTGCTTAGGAATACTCTGGTTGAGGTCAAGATTTCCTCTTGCAGGAACCTCGACGCTGCAGCTTCTTTGAAAGCCTTGGAGCCTATCTGCGATCGGGTTGAGAGGCTTCATATAGACTGTGTTTGGGATGGTGGGAATCCAGGTGACGATGCTGGTGTCGGATTCTCAGGTGGCTTCGACCTGAATGGTGATGCTACTTACGATGAGATTGACCAGAGCGAGGATGACGGTAGCAAGAGGAAGAGATGCAAGTACTCTGATGATGCTGATTCAGTCTATTTAATTAATGGAAATGGGAAGGGCTTCTTTGGCAAGTCCTGGGAAAGGCTCACATACCTGTACCTTTGGATTGGTGTCGGGGAGCTTCTGACTCGGTTGGAGGAAGTTGGTCTATCTGATTGCCCAAACTTAGAGGAGATCCGAGTTAAGATCGAAGGGGACTGCCGGGGCCGGCCAAAACCATCTGCGCCAGCATTTGGTTTAGAATGCCTCGCAATCTACCCGCGACTCTCCAAGATGCAGCTGGACTGCAGCGAGACCATCGGGTTTGCACTTACCGCACCATTCGGGCAGATGGATTTGAGCTTGTGGGAGAGGTTCTTCTTGAATGGCATCAGTCAGCTCAACCTAGTTGAGCTTGATTATTGGCCACCGCAGGACAGGGACGTCAATCAGAGGAGCTTGTCACTTCCTGGAGCCGGCTTGCTGTCGGAATGCGTTGCATTGAGGAAGCTCTTCATCCATGGAACGGCTCACGAGCATTTCATGTTTTTCTTCCTCAAGATCCAAAGTCTGAGGGATGTTCAATTGAGGGAAGACTACTATCCGGCGCCGGAGAACGACATGAGCACGGAGATGAGAGTCGACTCGTGCAGCCGGTTCGAAGATGCCTTGAACATCCGTCCAATTGCAGACTGACTTTTAAATCACGATAGTTGAAAGCTGCTAACTTTTTTCCTCTTCATCTCTGTTGATTGTTATGTACTCCTGTTCAGAAAGCTGCACCTTTTTATGAATTGCTAATAAAAGTTGCGAGCGGCTGTTGGTCTGAATTCTCTAGCCGTAAAGTTTTTGTCTCGTCCATTAAGCAAAAGAAGGGAAATAAATAGGACCGTGTTTGGCAGCCAGGAAGCTGTAGTAACAGAAGCCAGAAAATTGGAGCTTCTATATGTATTCGATGGATCACAAAATCAAAATACATTTCCAACTCAGCCGAGAACTCATTTTACACCTCTACCATGTTTTCTGTACAGATGAAATGGAGTGTTGTACTAGCGTAACGAGTACTCGCAGTCAACCAAACGAGACAGTATCTCTTCGCAGCTCGGTCGCTCGTGTGGTTCTGCCCAACAATCTGCATCCAAAACCAGTCGAATCAGAGCGTGAACATTGCCAGACATATATAAAATTGTGCAGCAAGATCTTCCAGTAGCAGGAGCAAGTACCTGATATCAGTCTGCCAAGCGGGCCTTCAGGAATTTCCAGCCTAGATCCCTCGTTGGCGACCGTGTAAACGACCTGTAACACGAAAAACCAGAATCATTCGATGGTGTTATCTGAAATACAATCAAGTAGTCCCAATATGGAAAATGGGAAAAATGTAGGAGGCAGTGCCCCTAATTGCTTACCCTTTCTGGGGCAACACCATCCCATGGTCTGTTTAAAGTGCACAGCTCCCACATTATCACCCCTAAGCTGAAAATATCACATTTTACGGAGAAGGGCTCCTTGCGAATAAGTTCTGGAGCCATCCATTCTGGTGTCCCTGCAGATGCGTCGTCTCTCATTGGTGTTTCCGTCATCATTCTAGATAGCCCAAAATCGCAAATCTTAACAGTCCAGTGCTTATCGACAAGGCAATTTGCACTTTTGAGGTCACGGTGAACTATCTTCATTCGGTGAATGCACATCAACCCCCTTATTTATCACACAGAAATTATCAGTCCCAAGTGCACCGTCAACTTACAATAAAGTCAATAAGCAATTAAAGTAAACAAAGGAGACACGGCAGGGCAGAGTGATCCTCCAGTTAAACAGCTAATCATGCACAAGAATAAAATCTTAATTACCACAAATAGATAGATGAATTAAGGCGTGTATTCATATATCGTAAGCAAAAAGAGCACCGCCCTGTATCAATAGCTGCAAGGTGACAAAGGAAAGCTTTCACAAGCGAGAACACGAGTTAATAGGAGTAAAAAAGATAATAGATACCGCCCTGTATCTATCTATATCAAGGAAATGCATACGACACTGATATAATATGCAGAGACCTCATTTTCGACAATACATTTTTAAAAATCTCATATACATGCACAGAATATTATATAAAGTATCACTTGGTAAAGCAACCTAATAATGTTCCTTGGCATACGACCTCTACCAATATTGGACCAAAGTTATATCAGTAACTCTGCCTAGGAACTTCAGTCGATATTCACACGGAAGCATTAAATATCAGGCAATACAAGCCAACCTTCATTTGAAGTAAAAACTGGAACTAGAACAAACTTGATGACAGAACACATCCCGTAGAATTGAAGAAAAATAAGCTTCAAGAAACAAGAGGAGAGCCAGAATGCACCTGCATATGTCGCGCAACATCCTTAACCTCTTACGCCCGGTAAGTTTATTTTTCTGCCCACTTAGATGGATCAAGAAATACAGAGAGCCCATCTCCATGTATTCAGTGATCATTGATAACCGCGGAGGCTTCGTGCAAGCACCCAAAAATAAGATAACTGCAGGAATCAGGAATTTCACCAACATGAAAAGGGCCACAAACTAAGCTCACACTGAACAATGACCAGAAAAAATTCACAAACAAGCTCAAGGTTATGAGGCCTCTAAATAAGCAGTCCAAGCCATCAAGAGAAATACACACCTCCCTCTCACTTAAATGAGATGGCTAATACAGAAGATGGAACATGCAGTTACAAGGCTTATTAGGTTGTGTCGAGAACAGATAACTTAAATGTAAAAGCAATGAAACTCAAATTTCGATAATGGACAGGAAGTACCGTTTGGATGTCGAAGACGGCTGGAAAATGGAAAAGGGAAAAGGGAAAAGGGAAAAGGAAGAAAAGAAGAGAACACATAAAGGAGTCAGAATCAGAAATTAACAAGTTCGTTCCAATTATAACATGAAATATACAAAAGGACACACCTGAGGATGGATATCTCATTGCAGAAGTCTTCCATATTTTCAGCAGTAAGATCTTGCTCCAAGAAAACCTTGATGGCCACTTCCGTTCCATTCCACAAGCCACGGAATACTTCTCCGAAAAACCCTAGAGAAACAAATATAATAGGGATAAAGTACCAGATACGGTTTAGCAAATGTAGTTATGCACAGATAAATTTCAATCTTGAAGTGTGTTGTTGGATATTTATTTGCTGCTATCCCCTGCAAAGCATATTGACAAAAAATGCAAAGAAGCCATCTCCTTTGTTTACAACAGAATCAGAAGGGTTTCCATTTAGATATTTAGAAAGCATCAAACAAGAAAATTTACACTTACTCCAAGCTGCTTAGATTGATCAACATACACACAAGCAACAATATGTTAAACACACTGCTTAATCATCAGTCCCGTCAAACGAAATGATAAATTTCTGACAACAGATGCCAAATAAGGAAAGAAATATAACCTTCGATGGGGAACAAAAGGTCCATGACTATTCCTTCAGATAATTGGTTTAATACCCTGTTGTCCATAAGTAGCTTTACCATTCAAGCTATCGCTCGAGTTTTGTAAATAATGTTTATCTCTATAAATCGACAACCCCATTAATGTGATACCTCTTCAGCTTCTCACAGACAAAAACTACAATATTTTTAATGTAAAACTACAATTATCCCTTGCACTAAAAGCTTCCCGTTAAGTTAGCCCAGTGGAAAACCAAAAGGATCCCATTAGGAATTAAATGAATCAGTCCAGCAGGTAAACAATGACTAGAATGAGGCTAGACATATTGAAATACTTATTTTCAATCTGACATGTTAATGCAAGAACTTTAACTGGAGCACCTCATTCAGCTTGGAATCTAAAATCTATAATATCTGTTAAGAGAATGTAACGCAGGCTCCTCAGCAAACAGACGCTCGCACCATATAAACAAAATGAAACCAAGGAGATAATTCCTACCAATTCCAACACGAGTTCCAACAGTTAACTCAGAGAAATCGATATGCCACTCTTGGAAGGGTAATAGGGGTTTATTGTGGAACATTGGAGATTCTAGAATTTTGTTCCACGTGGACACCAGCTCATTGTTAACTCCATATCCCGACTGTCCGCCTCTTTCGGAAATTTGATTTCTATATTGATGGGGAGATGATGGTAGTGAAATTGCCTTTTGAGTATTTATACGGTCAGATTGCAGTGTGTACAAAGCAGACCTTCCACCAGCTATCTGAAACGGCACAGAGCACCAATAAAAGTTAAAAGACAAAATATACGTCCACCTTGAACACAAAAATGTTGCAGGTGAACTCCAGCAATTTCACAGACGTTGGGCCATAACTACTACAAAGAAAAATGGACAACAGTTCAAAACAAGGTAACATCACAACAGGCACAAATCTAACAGGAAGCCATACCACAAACGCAAACAGGACAAAGATAGTTAAGTGGTACCAAATGCTCGGCACCTAATAATACAAAGAAGTCCAGTAAGTAAGATCAAGAGAAGCTTACATTCTGAGGATCTGAACCATTGTTGCCATCTAGCGTGTTTGGAAATGATCTGTCAGCACCAGGTTCCTTCAAAATACGATTTTGCTTCAATGTCTCGTTCATTAAACGCACAGCTCTGCAACAACAGACATGTTACAACTGATTATGAAACAAAACCACAACCTATCAACTCTGATTGAAGTACACATGTCTAATAGGTCAAGTCTGACAATGTAAGAGCAACATTGATAAGGGCCAGACTTGATAGTAAAAGCAATATGCATAAGAACATACAAAACGACAGATGATTAAACCTCCACTTCCAATGGATACCAGACCTACAACCTAACTGGTCAGGAGCAGTCAACTGACTACCAACAATTACTGCAATACTTGAACCAAGAACAAAAAACTAATGCTAACCTGAAAAGAAAAAAAAGTCAAATTCTTACTATCTCGTAACATAAGATTGACCAGAAAATGTCTCTGTCCCAGTAACAGAAAACCATTGTCCATCTCCTTATTCCACTACCCTTTCCTGCCCCTATAGTTAAATATGCCAGTCCTACTCTGGGTCTGCACATGCTTCAATTAAAATTCATGAACGCTAACTTTCCAAAATAATGATAACTACATATCAGAAGACTAGATCTACCAAAACTGAACCAGAATTTGGCAAAGATAGAAGGAAGACCAACCTCACTATATCATCCCCAATCTCAGGAGTCATGCTGATGCTTCTTCTTCTAATTCTTCGGGCATCTGACATTGAAGAACCCTCCGACCTGCTCAGAAAAGTTAGACATGTAAAGCATGTTGCAATTTGCCAGCAGCTTCCCGTCAAAGTTTTAAATCTGAAAAACAAAGTTCAGATGATCTTCCTGAAATATATCCTGAAATGCATCTGAGCTTCCATGGGATTAATTTTTCAGCAGGACGCAAGTACAGATATCATGAGAAAAAAGGAGTTAATAATAAACCAGATAGACGGAGAACTTGTTTAGACAAACCACTATGTCAAATTATGTTATAATTTGAACTCATCGTACTACAAGATTTCTAATCCTACAGAAAACTAAATCTACTCCTTTTGATATGCTCCTATTAAATGCATGGACACGTTGTCTCATTATAACATATGAGATACCTGTTTTCTTGAAAAATTGTGAGGGCCGGTTCGGTTTTTTTTTTTTGTCGGAATAAGTGGGTGTTCTTCACATCTTTCCATAAAGGAACTTTACTGCAGAACCTCTCAACGACTTTAGATGAATTTTGTTTCTGGAGGTTAATTGTGTAAGGGTTGCACCTCTTAGTAGATTTTCAAAGAGAAGAGATGCTTTTCTGATTGAATGATTAGAAAACCAAGGTCCTCAAGAAACATAGTTAAGCAATACAAGATGCTCTCGGAGCTTGAGCATGCTGCGAGGTATGTGCAACATGAAAACCTGAACTGAATGATGGCAGACAAAATGCACGGACCCAAGTTCTGTCTTTCATAATCAGAAGAAATATATCATGGCATGTAATGGATTTGTAACGCCCTCAACTATTTCAAGTCCATTCATTGAAACCAATAAGCAAACTGAAACAAATATGCTATGTAATGAAATTAGACTTGGTAAAAATCATGCACCAATATTATTCGAATAACAGAGTTAAAGGACAAAGACAGAGACCTCGATGTAGCAACATCCTCGTTATAATCTCTGATCATGTGCTTATCACCACTTAGCATGGAGCGCCCACGACCACGAAATGAAGGATGCTCTGGACTGCATATCAAGTTCAATGGAATATGACGAATTGAGTTACTCATACTAGTCAAGACATGAAGTGAAGGACACCATACTCACTATGTGCTGCCTCTACAAATGCCAGCACGAGAACTAACAAACTAGGAAAAACCACCCCAATTGGTAGTCAAGAAATCCTCAATTACAAAAATAGTTTCCCACTAACCTATATGTTCGGAAACAGCTTAATGACTTGCTTATTGTGCAAAATGAGTGCCGAATATGGGAAAATGGGACATATATCAGAAATATTTTTCCCAAATCTTAAACCTACATAATCATCAGGGGAACATCTTAAGACAACCAAAATTTCAAGTTCTAACTACATGCAGCATTTGATTATGCGGTAATACACAAATGTGAACAAGTGAACATCATTTAACATGGAGAAGCACGTCCAAGGCAACAAGCCGTCTACAATTCTGAAAAAGTTAAATCTCAAAGAAGAGCATGTAAATTTGATATAGTAATTTCAAGCACATGGTCAGGAACAAGATGAATGTAAGGGCCAGCTATCTTTGATAAATGCAATTGCACCCATGCAGAGTCAGCGAAATGGCTAATAGAATCAAATGCTTTTTTGCCAGGAATTATCAAATGCTTCACTATCACCTCTCCCCTACACATAGACACCCACCCATGTTTTGCTCAATATGTCAACATAACTCAACTAGTAGCCCAGTACTTTTTCTCTCACTAGTGTCTGAGGTGAGCAGTGTTGGAGAGTATCCCACATCGGAAGTGGCAAGTGTGTTGGGCCTGTTTATAAGTGTGGAAGATCCACCTACTCATTGCCTTAAGATTTTGGGTAGGATATGGAAATTCCTATTTAGTATCAGAGCCAATTGCTCTAACGAGACCTATGGCCCGTTGTGCTCGCACGACCCCCGTTTGAAAGCACGCGAGGTAGTGTCAAGCCCGTGCAAATTTCAGCCCGATGGGCTTCGTTTGAGGGGTGTTGGAGAGTATCCCCCATCGGAAGTGGCAAGTGTGTTGGGCTAGTTTATAAGTGTGGAAGATCCACCTACTCATTACCTTAAGGTTTTGGGTAGGATATGGAAATTCCTATAAGCAAGAAATTAGACCAACACCCAACATGTAGATTTTTCATAGAACTCAATGACCAAACAGAACGAAATAGTCATTCTAGAGCAAACCAGTACAATAATTAAAAGGAAATAAGACACCCAAATGTGAAAAAGAAGTCAGCAATAACTTATATTACTCCAATGATAACAAAGGATAAAAAGAAACCTTGAACTAGCAGTCCGGGGTTCAGCAATGACCTTTTTCCTGCTACGTCGCCAAAATGTTGTTGCAATATTGGGTTCACTATGGGATAAACTGAAGGAGAAAAGAGAAGGGAAAGTGGAAAGACGAAAGTTCAAGCATCACATCACCACGTTATTTTGCATGATCTTATTGAAACAGAAAGTTAGAAACAAAAAGCAAGAGCATCCAAGCACAAACCATTTTTCCAAAAAAAGACAGAAAACTTGCAATTGGAGATCAAATATAACCTTAATTTGCTATCAATTGAGGTAGCAGATCGCAACATCATATTTCGCAATGAAATCCCAGATAAGTTTGAGGGCGCCTCTAATTTCTTGTGGAACTGAAGGCTCTCATCCTTCTCTGCGCTGTAACTCGAGAACAAATAGAGAGGTTATGGTAGATTATGGAAACAGACTTCCAGAACAGAACCACGTAGGTTGAGAATGACTGCCACCAGTAACTGCTGACCTGTCGGGGTCTGTTCGCTCTGGGTAGCCAAAGAGAGGACTATTTGGTTCAAGCGGTGAATCACATGAATCATTTTCTGCAGAATCACTTTCCCCAGCTGAGACGTGAGTCATAAAAATAGCTCTAGTTGACCGTGGAATCAGCTGACCAGGAAAGCGGATGAGGTCAACCAGTAATTCCACGGAATTCAATACAACTATCACAGACATGTGTTTATATGATTCTGCGCACTCAACGGCCCCATCATTTGGTAATCCCTGGAAATATGGGGGAAGAAGAGAAGAGTTATATCAATAACAAAAGAACTAACCTGTGAAGTGCAGCTTTTTTTGGTGAAAACCTGTCAAGTGCAGCTTGAGCTTACCACCACAAGACTACTTTCAAGGCCCACTGTATCTGCTAAAACTTTAAACAAAATTGCTCGAGGACGGCATGCACCATGCTTTATCTGACCAAGCAACTGTATACCACGAGTTTCAAAAACCTGTGCAGTTTCCTCTAGTGCAGCTTTCGCTGGACTGTCTGCATTGGGCCTTTTATAAAAATCAGACACCTGTCCAAAAGAAATTATCCAGTTACCATCCACTGCAAGATTATGGAAAATCACCACAAACGCCTTCTGCAACAAGTTGAGATAATAGTTCTAACATAAATTTCAGGATAAGGAATTCTGAAAGATCTGAACCAAAAGGCCAACTGAAGGTAAGCGTGGTTAAATCAGTTTTATCACGAAATTCAATTCCCACCCATCGCTACAACAAGCAAAAAACTTGGACCAGAATAATTCTTATCCTTCACCGTCTTTAATGATCCAATCCACGCCAGAACAGAATGCCGATAGATGAAGAACATAATCACATATACATACCAAAACAAACAATAAATAAAATGTTGCAACTATGCAAACTTCATAAAGAAATGTAAATAAACAGTCATCGTTCGATAAAAGAAAAACCACGTGCGGGTGAAGTTGACACAAAACCTTCACTGAGAATAATTATAAATAATAAGATTCTGCTCACCAATCCAGCAATCTTTTTTATCATTGCTGGTGGATTGGAGTTCAATCCTCTCACTAGTGGAATAATTAATTGCTTGAGCATAGACAGCTTCTTGTCTTTCTTTGCATCGACCAGAATGGTATCAACTTTATAACCATCACTACCCAGAGCATGAAGCTCATCCAGAGTCGGTATGCTTTCAAAGTGCTCCTTAAGCCTATTGTCCTGGTAATATCCAAAAGAACAACGTCAAAACAATGATGAATCAAACCCTCATGAAGTAAAGCCCAATCGTGTTGCAAATATTTCATTACATTCATTTTTGTCATCACTAATAAAGCTCTCTATCACGTACCGTTCCCATTCTTCCATTCATAAGAAAACTACAATTCATGTCCTTTGCACGATTCCTCTAGCTCTTAGCAAAACACTGACCAATATGCCAAACCAGAGACTGAAAAGATCCTTTCCTCGGATAGTGTCAACCAATGAGTACAGCTATGAACTCAACAAGGCTTTTTTATGTGGCCCTTTTGATATCTTAGCATACTAATTATAGTACATATACTAGCATTTTAAACTAGAGAAAAACCAGGCAGGAACTTAACGAAGTTTCTAGCCTGATAATCAAGTCCAAGCTGCAAAATGCAGCAAATTCTAGCCGAGTTCATCCAGTGAAGATGTTGCTTCTAGTAAAATACATATTTGACTAGTTATGTGGTTATCAGCAGTTTGCATATTTATTTCCCTGAACTAGGCATCCATTTGTCTGGAGGTAGCACTCAAATTCACGATCTTGATATCTTAGTTTAGTAATCTGGATATCGTTTTTTGGGCGGTTAGTAATCTGGATATCATGATAATTGATAACTCTGGAACTGTAAGATCTTCAAAGAAAAAGGAGGCCAGCAGAATAAATAATATCTGTTAGATGGAATTAAGAGTTTCCAAGTGCAAGTCCTTGGGTACTCGACCATTTTCTGGCAGATACGTGTGATGTGATATTTTGGAGGACTGCGAAGAACTTTTCTACTGCGTTCTGAGTCTATTGCTTACAAACATACTGGAGAGTGGAAACAGAAAATAAAGTGCAACGCCTTTGTGAGACAACAAAGCACTGTACTTTATTTCTTTATCTCAAGTATTAACTCATCCACAAAAAGATTTTGAGCATGGAACATTTCTTATAACTCAAAGCTACTAAGCATGCACAGAAAGAAATCAAGGAAACTGATGGGTGGTGGAAGCTAAGCCAACAAACTAAACAGCAGAATGAATGGAAAAAGGAAAAAAAGTTACGTCTTTCTTTTCTTTGCACCTTAGACCAGCCACAACCAAAGACCCAGTAACAATCCAGGTTCTGGCGCAATTAGAAAGAACTACAACAGACTATGAAGAACAAAAAACTCACTGGTATGACTGAGTAGAAACCATTGGGAATCCGTTCAGAAAGGATCCCGGTGCTCCACAGAATTTGCGATGAACTTTGAGAAGTCTCGTCTTCCTCATAATTTCTAGGAGAGACTCTACTGATTAAATTATCCTCTTGAGAAAGCAGTGACATGGAGTCAAATCTTTCCATGAAATCTGAACTCCACCATGAAATCTGCCCTGATGACCCTTCTGCTGGACCCACCCCATCTCGTGTATCATCCATTTTTATAGATTCTTGGGGCATAAAATCATTTCCACTCCCCACTCCTTATACCCCATAACAGAAAAATTAAGAGTTTGATTCAGGAAGCTAAACATGGCAGTTGATACGTTTGTTCTCCTAACCCCATTAAGCTGGCAGCCATGTAACCTGCATTAATAGGCAAGTTCAAGACATCAGGGAGATTCTCAAGCAAGGGCAACATCTAATTAGAAAGAAGAGACAATGACCACCGCAAGGGCTCGCGAAATGATATTATTTACTACCAGAGATGTATTGTTTTTACATTATTTTCCAAACAATTACAAGAGTCTAATGATAAGTCTATTCTTTTTTGTGATTTTTGTTTCTCCCCTAGTCTCAAAACAAAAAATCTGAAGAGCATATGTGTATGAATTCGCTGAAGTGGAATTGCCAAACCTCAAGGATAGTATACAACCACCATCGGGGACCACAAATATTTGCAGAATAGAGTTTTGTCAGAATTCATAATGTATCATTTCAAAAGTTACCGGAGTTGACCCTTCAATGTCTCTCATAAAGATGATTCATTAGGTTGTATATGCATCATAACCATCATTCTATTTCAAATGCATGATGGATGGTGCATTAAATTAAATACAGCCACAACAGATATCGAAGGCAAGCATCACGGGACTTACAGCGCCACCTCGTGTCCCAAAACAACAGTACGAAGATGGTTCTTGCATCCCGTCGTAAAGGAAAATAATACATTCAGGTCGTCTAGGCGACACACATACTGACACCATGGGAGACAAGAGCCAACTAAATGCAAACGAATTACGATTCTCTTTCAGCAGACTTATCAAACCGATCAGATCAGATCAGATCAGGCAATCCTACATCAAAAGTCATCATCCCAGAAAACCGACTGCCAAATGTAAACATGCCACAAAAAGACTCAGCGGCACCTCATTTTGCCACGGGAAATGCTCGATTCCTCAGCGACAAAAACATAAACCAAAACCTAGCCTGCAACCAGCAAAGTCGGACGACAGCTCTACATCAAATCAACTCTCCCACATCCCAAACTTAAATTAAACACAGCCACCCGAAATCATTCCCCCAAACTCATCAACTAAACCTCCAGCTTTCAACCTAGCGCGAGGCCGAACCGCACACTCCAATCACGCGGAATGAGCTAAAATCAACACGCGAGCTCACTCCGAGTCACTACGAATCTACTCCGGTAAGTAACTGCCCCCGCCTAATCTCCCTAGGGCACCGCATCTAGGCGACCGAAAAACCTAACGCCTAAACTTCTAGGACCGATGGCGAGAACGCTTCACAAATCACGCGAAATGGAGCAAGGAAAACGAAATTCAGAAGGATCAACGGAGGAAACAGAGCGAGGCGGTTACCGTGAGCAGATCCAGTGGTCTAGGTTGAGCTCATTGGAACCATCTCCAAATCGCAGTCAGTTTCTTTCTCCTTTATATATTTATTATCTATTTATTTTTTACAGAGAGGGATAGAGGTAGAGTGAGATGGGAGGAGAGAGAGAGGTGAAGGGAAAAAGAACAAGGAGGAGGAGTGCGTATTTATATGGTATATATAGTTATTGTAATTTGTAGCTCAGAGGATTCAAAATGTTTTAAATTCGGTGCGGAGGAAAGGCAGAGGCGCCTTGGGGATGGCAACGAGGCAGATTTTTTGGGAAATCAATTTTTACTCGAGTTTATTAATTAAAAAATTCGAAATGAACAAAATACAATAAAATTTATTTTACTGAATCTTGATATTGATGGTCCAATAAACTACAATAAAGTATTCTAATTGTTTTAAGATTTGTTAGTACGCAGCAATTAATTCGGAGAATGTTTGTTTCAAAAAAAATGTCGGAGAATGTGATTCGATTTAATAAAATGGGGCAGGGTTAATGGTTTTGTTTATAACATCGATGATTTTGTGACTAAATGGATATGGATGACATGAACATATCGAAAAATTTCTTAAAATTAGTATTAAAAAAATTCAAATATTTTTTGAAAGATAAATATTATTAATCGTTTTGGTATATACATTCTACTTAGTTTTTCCTCTTCCAAATTTAAAAAATTACAATCGCTAGATTCATCAAAATCTAACCACACCCGTTGTGTCTATTTTTAAAGATATTATCATTTAGCATTTTGTTAGAATTATAAAAGTTCACCTGGATGATTCTGGTTGATGGGTAGATAAATGTGATCACCCATCTTATTAAAAGGTCAACTATATTTTAGTAGAGTCGTACCTAAAAATGTACTATTGAATTGCCACTTTGATATTCATTTTACTTTCTGATATAAAAAATATATCATTATGTTAAAAAAAGTGGACATCATCTACAAATTGAGACGAATCAATTGATGAGTATCCATTCGGCTATAAATTGATTGAGTTAATACAAACTAATATTTATGTATGATGTGCTAAAATTCTGTAAAAAAGGGCCACTTTTTGTAATCATATATAATTCGAATTTTATTAATTGATCGAGCGTATATCTCCATTATTTTAACTAAAACATTACTAACAAAAAGGAGCAAGTTTCATAGGCTAATTAACAATCTGAAGGAGGTTGTGGAAATGAGTGTTTAACTTGAAGGGGAAGGGATCAACGAGGAAAGGGGAAAAGCGTGAGAAGAGGGTGGGAGAGTCACGTGCAAGGAAGGGATGGATCTGGGCTGGGGGGGCCTCGTCTCTCCCCGACAACCAGCTGGCAGTTGGGGTTGGCTCACCAACATCCACATCTTCGTCCACGTGAAACACGAACACCCCGCGGTCCTCTGAAAAAAAATTTATATCGCATTTTAAAAATCTCATCAACTTGAATCAAATTAGTCAGCCCAATACAAACTAGTTATCTAATTTGGCCTCGAGTTTCTATTGAAATCTCATGTACTAAATTCTTTCCTGCCCTGTTTTGTACATATATTGCTGAAGGACAATGTTGCGTACCATTCCTAGTAAGGAAACTACAAACCATAAGCAAACAACACTATTTCTGTGTACCTCTACTATTGCATTTATTAAAGAAATCAATCGGCATAAGTGAAACGACTTATTTATTGACAAAAGATGCTCAATTTCGAAATTAATGCATTTCTATATAGCATGCATGTCCGTACTTTCTCAGTGATTGTACCCACTCAAATGAAGGGAGAAAAATGGAGTTTTTTATGCATAGTGTTAAATTTTTTTTTTACCAATCTGGCATCTTCGAGAAAATTTTTACCAATCTAGTGTTGGTCAGAGAATGATCATATTTAAGCGTTTCGCATTACCGAAAAATGCCAAAATTCTGGCTTTCTGTGTTTGACAACGGTTACTAGATACCGTCTGCGGTATCTAGTAACTGGCTTGGCCCGGTTGGAGTTTACGATTCATGGCCACTAAGGGCCATTTTTGGGTAATTTATTACGAACTGATTCCAGCTGCAGTTCACAATCCCTAATAAGATAAATTATTAACAAGGAGATTTACAAATGTCAATGAAAAATAAATTAACTAGAGTTAATATATTGTACCTTCAACCATAAGAAAAATAATTGTTGTTGTCCAAGAATTTTTGTCGAATGTGTCGTTGTAGATGGGTCTCTTGAATTCTCTAGTGATGTGTTGTTGAGTTGTGAGATCGGGTTGCGAGCCAGTATCAGAATGACGTTTATTCAAAGCATTCATGTAAGCAATTTGATAGAGGCCTGCATGACCAGGGATAATATTTGTTGTAGGCATTCAGAAGTGTGTTTGTGGTACTGGACGCTGAAGATGGTACCCTGTTTCTTTATCACTATCTAGATTAAATGTATCGTCCCAACTTTCATATTGAGGTAGTCAAGATGAGAAACCACGGAGGGATGAAAGAATTTGCTAGGAGGAGCGTCTTGGTGGTATTAGGGGTTGAGTTTGAGATTGTGGTTCGTCGCTACCTAAATTCAAGGTCACCTCCACATTTTTAGACGGCGACTGTATAGAGGAGCGACTGCGAAGAGACGATAGAATTTGTTGTGAAGGGCATCTTAGAGGTACTGGAGGCTAAGTTTGAGAGTGTATTTGTAAGGGAATTTCTTCGTCACTCTCCATATTTAGTAAGTCTTCCCAGTTTGAATCCATAATCAATTACAGGAGAAAATAATGTTATGAAGTCCGTTTATTTATATGTAAAATTTACTAGAAAATGTCAAGAAACAACTGTTTTCTTGTAATAGTGAGTTTTTGGCATTTTCTGGCCTGCTCTATTTCAGTTTTGATTCGAACCCAAAAAATATGTATTTGAGCTTCAGTACATTTTAATTCGTATCCAAAAGACTACAAAATGTCTATTTTTATTGGGTTTCAAAATATTCGTTTCCAAAACACATTATTTTCATATTATTCATGGTACTTATGATACCGAGTTCATGAGTACTATACAATATAATTTTGATGGAGCTGGTAATTCAGAAGTGAATGAAATGTAAGTGCTGGTACCATGTCACGAAAATGATGTGGTGGAAATCCCTTACCAAACTACAAATTTAAATACGATTGATGAAGAAGAGCCAAATTTTGATGGCGATGATGATGACGACCGTGATGCTTTGATCATTTATGATCAAGGTTGGGTTGTCAACAACCAAGCTGAAGAAAAAGATGCTAATTTGAATGAGGATATGATTTGACCAAAAAAATAAGACATGAAGCAAGCCGTTAAGAGATACTCCGTGAAAGTCAGTTGTGAGTATGAAGTTGTTGAGTCAAGACCATTTTGTTGGGTTGTTAAATGTAGACATGCTGAAGCCTCATATTGTTGTTCGTATTTGCGTGCATCAGCTAGAAGAAGGCTGCTGGGTAACTGGGGTATAGCAAAATATATACACCCTCACACTTGTGTTGCTTCAAGGCCCTCTCAAGATCATAGATAACTGGACTCCAAATTTATTGCTGACTACATACGCAATCAGATAGAACATCGGCCAACTATTCTGATAATTTCTATCATTAGTGAGGTGCAAGATAACCTACGTAATAAGCCTTATTACAAAAAGGCTTGGGATGGGAAGTAGAAGGCAATTGCCATAATATGGGAGGATTGGGAAAAATCCTACATTTGTTGCCTAAATGGTTTGTTGCATGTAAGGCAGCAAATCCAGGGACAATAATGGAGTGAGAATATCATTATTGCTATAGTGGCACTAGGGAACGCTTGCCACAAGGAACATGAATTTTTATGTGAGTCTTCTAGGCCTTCAAGCCATGCATCGATGCCTTCAAGAAATGCATTCTTGTTTTACTCATTGATGGTACTTTCCTACGCGAAAAAATACAAGCAAATTCTCTTAATTGCAACTACAATCGATAGAAATAATGCTATTATTCCAATAGCATTTGTACTTGTAGAGAGTGAAAATAATGATAGTTGGCCATGGTTCATGCAGCAACTTAGGCTTTATGTGGTGAAAAATGTGTAAGTTCAGGTAACACAGTGGCATTAGAAAGATAATGACCGATGCTTATGGCTGGAGTGAGGTGTCAGAAGCACTCCACATCATGTTGCAAGCAACTACAACACACACTTCAAGTGCGAGGTAATTAAAAATTGTATGAAGATGCATGTAGTTATTTTAAAATACTTACATATACTAATCGTGATTTGTCATCTATCATGCAATGCTGATTTTTTTGTTACACATGGTCTAAAGCACAAGAGAAAAAGTTGGATTATCATTTGAATCGGATCAAGGAAACTCATAAGCAATCTTATAAATGGATCAACGAGTTGACAAAGAAAAAGTGGATTTTAGCATATGATGGCAGATATAGGTATGGTCACATGACAACAAACATCATCGAGTGTATTAACAAGGTGTTTAAGAAGGTCTGTCATTTGTCCGTTGCTGCTTTGGTTATTGAAACATTTGAAAAGTTGCGTGAGTATTTTCAAAAAAGTATAAGAATGTGCTCAACAGAAATGTTTGGAGGTGTCATGTATTCTGAAAAGTTGAAAACATCATTGCAAAGGTGGACGGATAAATCGCAAAGGCATACATGTGAGAATGTATAACCATGACCAGAGCATATGTGAAGTTACTACTGGATATGATGCACGCAGGCAAAAAGGTTCATACCAGTTCAAAGTTAACTTGGATGCCGAGGAATGCGAATGTGGAAAATTCCAGGCGCTACATTATCTTTGTTCACATGCAATAACTTGTTACATGAAGATGAACATCGACTACAAGGTTCATATTGATCATCGCTACACAATGTCAAACACAAACGATTGCTACGAGCAATTATTCCATCCACTTGAAAATGAAGCTTATTTACCTCAGATGGAAGATTCTGCTGTGGAGAAGCTTCTTCCAGACGCCATATTATTAAGAAAAAATGGGCATCCAATGAAAAAAAATACAAAATGAAATGGACCAATCAACTCGGCAATTTGTGTGTACATTGTGTAAGAATGAGGGACATTCTCGATCAACTTGTACCAATGTTGAAAGCGTCCCTAGTACGAGTGGAAGAAAACGTCATCGACAGTGATTTGTGGGTGGGTAATTTATATGTTCAATGTAGTGTATGCAACCAAATGTGATGTACTTTGAATTCTCTTTCAACCTAATGCTGAATTAATGGCATTTGGTTGCCATTTTTAATTTGCATCCAAAAACCTCCGCCTAAGTTTCAGTATGTTGTCATTGTTTCGAACAACCTATTTAATACTAAAAATATTGTTTACACAAAAATTGTTGCCAAAACATCCTATTTATTACTACGGTACAAGTTGATTGCCAAAACTCCTTTTCTAGGTTGAATAAATTCATTTTCATACGTTCGTGATTGTATTGTTCCTTCTAATAATTTTCTATTGAAAGTGTAAATGTATAGTCACTTACAAAAGCATGTTACGTTCATTTGTATATGCAAGTTCATATATTAAAGTATAGAGCCTGTTTCTTTGACTCAATTTTTTATTCGCTTCCAAAAACTGAGCCTGGGCCTATTTTGATTTGTTTCCAACAGCCTATTCGATACGTTTACAGAAGATTACATTCGTTTACAAAGCTACTTTGTAGACTTGTCTGTAACCGGAAAACGGTAACAAATGACTGTTTTGTTGTTAATGAAACGGCTTACAGATTCCATTTTTCAGCCTACAAACACGTCCTATAAATGTCCATCCAGTACATTGTCTATTTACAATTCTGTCATACTAAATTCTTATTTCAGTTTTGCAACGTATTGGATTAACGAGGTAACAAATTCTAATTTAACTTTTTCCAAGTTAAACGTCCATCCAGGTTGTCAATTTACAACTGAGTTCATATTTAGTCATACTATTCTGTCACTTACTAAAATTCTTATTTGAGCTTTCCAACGTATTGGATTAACGACGTAACAAATTATACTTTTACTTGTTTGAAACATGATTATTTCGTTGTTCAGGAGGTTAATGACGCAGGAAAGAAGATAATTGTAGTTGTTTGTTGTGTTGATGATGTCTCTGTCCTTCGCCCGAGCCCTCTTTATATAGAGAGTCACGTCCTAGCTTCATCCTCAAGAATATAAACTTCGTCCTCAAGAATAGGAACATTCCTTTAAACCCTTTCCAAATCAGCCCGGCCTCGTAAAGGAACATGACCGAGATCACTTCCAAAATAGGAGCGAAACCGTCCTTCCCACAAAATTGCCTTCCATATGTATCCGCCCTCTTCATGTGGCCGTCCTTCATACATGACCACTTTTCAATACAAGAACGAGACCGCGTCCTCAAAATAGGCATGTCAAGGCCGTGGTGAGCAAGCAATCCCAGGCCAAAACAAGGACTTCCCAAATACTGAAAGATCCGTCTCAACTTAGGAAAAACCCAAGATCACGACCTCACACCAAAAATCTGGCCTTAATACAGGAAACTTCGTCCGGGCCTCACGTGAGGGGCAAAGACCAAACACCGTACTCCAACACCATGACCTAGGCCCAAGCCTAATTTCGGCGTCACCTCGGCCCAAGCCCAATTTTGGCATCCTGGCGCGAATCCCTTTGGAGTCTCGGTACGAATTCAACACGATGCCCTGGCGCAGATTTCTTCGTCCTCGCGACAAAGGCCTCATCATTGCGACAAAGTCATCATCGGCCGATGGATACCATGGCGTCATTCTGGAGGGCCGGGAGGAAACATCGGACGCCCTGGCATCCCAACGATGTCATCGTCATCCTTGCATCGCATCCCAACAACATCATCGTCATCCTTGCATCGTATCCCAATGACGTCATCATCGTTCTTGCTTCGCATCCCAACAATGTCGTCGTCGTCCCTGCGTCGCATTCCAACTACGTTATTGTCGTCCTCGCGTCCCCACTTGACGGTCACATGCATCATTTTCTTTCTGGAAGGAACACCTCCTTGTACTCACAACGATCACAAGTCATGCCCCACCAACTTAAATTAGACAAAACTCGGGCCACAACATTTTGCTCTTCAACCTCTCATTCAGACGATCATGAATCATTCACTCGTAAGAGCTTTCCCCATCCTTGTGACAAAGGCATCGTGCTGACAACCAATTACCACCAATTCTCAACTTTAAGTACGTTCGTACGATGGTCGTCTGTACTACGGTCATTCGTGCGACGATGATATGGCCCAGATACCCTTAGCCAGGCGATGACGACATGGTCGAGACACCCTTAGAGAGGCGACGTCGACATGGCCTAGACACCCTTGACGAGGCAACGACGACGTGGTCTAGATGCCCTTGGCGGGGCGACGACAACATGGCCAAGACAGACACCCTTGGTGAGGCGACAACGATATGGCCGAGACACCCTTGACGACGACATGGTCTGGATGCCCTTGATGAGGTAATGACGACATGGTCTAGACAGACGCCATTGGCAAGGCGACAATGACATGGCCGAGACACCCTTGACGATGACATGGTCTGGATGCCCTTGACAAGGCGAAGATGGCATGGTCCAGACACCTTTGGCGAGGCGACGACGATATGGTCCGGATACTGTTAGCGAGGCGACGACGACATGATCCAGACACCATTGGTGAGGCAACTCTGACATGGTCTAGATGCCCTTAGCGAGATGACAATGACATGCACCTTGATATAGGTCTCTCCTTTAAGGTCATGGGACCCTTCATAAAATTTGTGCTAGGCATCGCCCCTACGGGCGTAAACATGGAACTAAATTTCACCTTCATCGACGTGGACCTCATGCTCAGCATCACCATTTTAGATATGAAATATTTGCACTCCAATAATGCCCCCTGCACGTCAATGCTTCGGTACGACCAGGCGAGAAGCATTGACGTAGTCCTTTCTAAATCTCCCTATCTTGGCGAACTTGTGGTGTCAAAGGGTCCCTCACCTCTGCCTTCACAGTAGTAAGTTACTTGGAGCAAGGTGACAGTCACTACTCTTATGCAGCTCTAAGAGGTCTAGGCCATCGTCCTCAAAGATGTACCTGGCCGACTCGTATGGTGACAAGGTGCTGACCTTCAATTACCTTATCACCTTTCATATCGCCTTACTCCCTGCAAGTAAGTCAGAGGGTTTTTCCCCCGAGTATGACACTGACTGGTCGTCGGGATGAAGGGACATATTGTTTGATCGAGCTCGCATACCGGGCAAACCGATCATCCATACTGCTCGAGACCACCCTTGTTGGTACTATGATCCCATTGTAGAAGACCTCAATGTAGTAGACGGTCGACACGAATGGACGTGCATCAACCATTACGATCTCCAATTTTCCAACTAACTTCCATTGAATTACACATCGCCGGATGGAAGATGGGACTACATGACCAGAACAGATTGAGTCTCGTCCTTTTCTGAAAAAGTTGCCCATGACTGTACCGATCAAGGTTAGCATCTCCTTCTCCTTACTCGACCTCTTGAAAAGTGAGTGAGGAGACACATTCACAATCCCGTTATCCATGACTCTCTTGACCGGGTCTATGCTAATTTGGGCCGTGATAAAAATGAGCTTTAAATGCTCGCATCCCCTTCGGGTTGGCTTCATGATGATGACGCTACCACCGAAGTCCTCCATCATAAGTATGGCTGAAGACATCTCTCTTACTTGAGGGCCAACAAGGTCTTCTTCAATCACATCACTCTTGGAGTGGCTCAGTTGATTATGTTCCGACCCGAGGATAACTGGTGCCATATTAATTGTCACCTTTTTTGGAAGTCCCCAAACTTGATGTACCCCGTCTCAAGGTCAATTGAGACCTCCTTTTTCTTTTGGTCGGGTACGATCTCTCGCTGGGCATCTTCCTTGGGATAGACCTCACTTCTGATCTTGGGTACCCACTTACGGATCAACTTCCCATGAAGTTCAGTGGGTGCCTTTGGTAGAACCTTCTTGACGTGCTTGAGGTCAGTTCCCTTCTTCGCCTTAGAGGCTTCAACCTCCTTGGTTCGGCCTCGAGTCGGTGCCGAATAGTATTTCACCCTCGGGCGAGCTAGGAGGGTTTTTTCTCAATCAACTTGGCCTTTTGTTCCACAAGTTATCTTTCGAGGTCCTTAATATCTTGCTTTCATTTTTGGACCTTTCTCTCAAGACGACTCCTTTGGGTCTTAGTTAGGTCGCCTTGTGTTGGTGGCTCAGGGGTGACCCTTTTGTCTCTAAGCTGATTAAAGACGCACCAGTATGGGTTGAACCCATCTTAAAGGTCCACTTTGATAAGGGGATGGCGAAACCTCCACGTCTCGTCAGCTTTTTTCGGACGGTAGAAATTCTGAGTCCTTTGAATGTCGCTATCGAGTAGCCATCCTTGCCCCCTAGTCTTGCCCTTCGTGTCTTAAGGTCGATCTTCCTTTGCTTAGGGCCATCGGCACCCCTCAGGCGAAAGACTTCTGAGCCTTTGGGATGCTGTTGTCAGTCGGTCGTCCTTGTCTCCCTAGTCTTAGGGTCGACCTTCCCTTTCTTAGGATCCGGCCGTCCTTGCCCCTCGAGTCTTTCCCTCTGGGTCTTTGGGCCGGCCTTTGCTTATTTGGGGCCTTCCTTCTCTCTAGTCCCTTGGATACCAACCACAGCAACTGAAGCACTAATATGGGTATCGGTTGACAGTTGTCTCCCAGGGTGTTGATATGAGTCCAAGCCATCAGAATAAGAAAGTTTAAATTATCTTTTCGTCCCTTATTTTTTGGTAGATCCGAATGCCAGCTGACGGTTGACATCGTCCTCATCGAACTCTCCTTATCGGTTGATGTTATCCTCATCAAGCTCTCCTTGCTGGTTGATGTCGTCCTCATCGGGCTCTCCTTATCGATTAATGTTGTCCTCATCGAGCTCTCTTTGCCTCAACATCATGAACTGAGGAGTTGGGGTTGATACATCATCAAGCACTAGGCAGTTGTCAACCGCCATCTCATGTTGCCCAAAAGAATCTTCTTGGGTCTCCTCAACTGCAGAGGACTCTCGCACAACTGGGTAATCAGAAGCATCAACCGATGGGAGTCCGCTGAGTAAGCTTGTGAAATCTGGAGTCTCGGCATCACGGTAAGATAAAGGCCAGACCAATTTCCCCAAAGTAGGCTGAGTGGAGGGTGATGACCCTATGTATGCCATGCCATCATTGAGATTGGGGGATGTTTCCCAAAGTGCTTCGTCCATGTCGTTCCGAACTACTTGGGTGGGTTGAAGAGTCTCTGATAGGACTAATCACCTCGCATCCAAATTTCACTGCTACGTCTTATCGCCTCCTCGTTATCACATTGAATCTTATCAAATCTAGCGTTGATAACTTCGAGCATCCTGGCTGTGGCAGCGAGCTGATCCATCGGCTCCTTAAAAGAAGCCATGTTGGTGGTATTTCTCCCAATACCCATCTGGGTTGTAGGGAGAGCCGGCTCTTTGGTGTGAGCCAAATTGGATGAATTCCTCCCAACAGATTGCTGAGAAGAGGGTGATGCCGCCTTCTTGGAGTTGGCTTGAGCAGCATAATTCTTGAACATCTTGATCGAACAAGGTTATACCGCTTTCTTAAACACCCTCCTTAGTCCCACCGAGCATGCCAAAAAATTATTACGGGGAAAATGGGTACAAGAATATCAAGTAAACCTGAGATGGAACCTGAGTGGCCGTCCCAAGGTCGGCCTAACAGAGGGGAAAAAGATCTACGAGCTAGGTTTAAACTAAGAGAAAGGTAGGGAGGAAGATAGTTGTAGTTGTTTGTTGTGTTGGTGATGTCTCTGTCATTCTCCCGAGCCCTCTTTATATAGGGAGTCCCGTCCTAGCTTCCTCCTCAAGAATAGGAACTTCGTCCTCAAGAATAGGAACATTCCTTTAAACCCTTTCCAAATCAGCCTGACCTCGTAAAGGAACATGGGCGAGATCACTTCGAAAATAGGAGCGAAACCGTCCTTCCCACGAAATCGCCTTCCATATGTATCCGCCCTCTTCATGTGGCTGTTTTCCTTACATGACCACTTTCCAATACAAGAACGAGACTGCATCCTCAAAATAGGCATGTCAAGGCCGTGGTGAGCAAGCAATCCCAGGCCAAAACAAGGACCTACCAAATAATGAAAGAATTGTCTCAACTTAGGAAAAATTCGAGATCACGACCTCATGCCAAAAATTTGGCCTTAATACAGGAAAATTTGTACGGACCTCACGTGAGGGGCAAAGACTAAACACCGTACTTGAACACCATGATCTCGGCCCAAGCCTAATTTTGGCGTCACCTCGGCCCAAGCCCAATTTTGGCATCCTGGCGCGAATACCTTTGGCGCTTTGGTACGAATTTGTTATGACGCCCTAGCGCGAATTTCTTCATCCTCGCGACGAAGGCCTCATCCTCGCGACAAAGTCATCATCGACCGCATGGATGCCATGGAGTCATTCTAGAGGCCCAGGAGGAAACTTCGGATGCCCTGGCGTCCCAACGATGTCGTTGTCATCCTTGCATCGCATCCTAACAACATCGTCATCATCCTTGCATCGTATCCCAATGACGTCGTCATCGTTCTTGCTTCACATCCCAACGACGTCGTCGTCGTCCTTGCTTCGCATCCTAACGATGTCATCGTCTTCGTCCCTGCGTTGCATTCCAACAATGTTATTGTCGTCCTCGCATCCCCACTTGACAGTTACGTGCATCATTTCCTTTCTGGAAGGAACACCTCCTTGTACTCACAACGATCACAAGTCAAGCCCCACCAACTCAAATTAGAGAAACCTCGGGCCTCAACATTTTTCCCTTCAACGTCTCATTCGGATGGTCATGAATCATTCACTAGTAAGAGCTTTCCCCGTCCTTGTGATGAAGGGATCGTGCTGACGACCAATTGACACCCATTCTCAACTTTAAGTACGTCCGTGCGATGGTCGTCTATGCTACGATCGTTCGTGCGATGGTCGTCCGTGCGATGATGACATGGCCTAGATACCCTTGGCAAGGCGATGATGACATGGTCGAGACATCCTTGGAGAGGCGACGTCGACATGACCCAGACACCCTTGGTGAGGCGATGACGACATGGTCTAGACGCCCTTGGCAGGGCGATGACAACATGGCCAAGACAGATCCTCTTGGCGATTCAACAATGACTTGGCCGAGACACCCTTGACGACGACATGGCCTAGATTCCCTTGACGAGGCAACGACGACATGATCCAGACAAACGCCCTTGGTGAGGCGACAACGACATGGCCGTGACACCCTTGATGATGACATGGTCTGGATGCCCTTGACGAGGCGACGACGACATGGTCCAGACACCCTGGGCGAGGCGACAACGACATGGTCTGGATGCCTTTGGCAAGGTGACGACGACATGGTTCAGACACCATTGGCGAGGCGACTCCGACATGGTCTAGGCGTCCTTAGCGAGCCGACGATGACTTGCACCTTGATCCAGGTCTCTCCTTTAAGGTCGTGGGACCCTTCATAAACTTTATGCTAGACATCGTTCCTATAGGCGTAAACATAGAACTAAATCTCACCTTCATCGACGTGGACCTCATGCTCAGCGTCACCATTTTAGACATGAAATAGTTGCACTCCAACAGGAGGGATGGCCGTAAAGAAAGCGAACAGACCATCTGCAGAAATTTGGAGCTTTGCCATATAGTGAGCTAATGAGTTTGCATCACGACGAATATAGCCAAAACGATGCTCAATAAGTTGCCTGACTCCCACGCGGCAATCTTCTATGATCAAAGATAGGTCGCTGTTATCCGAGGCCTCTCGATATAGCGCTTGAACGACAGGTTGGCAATCAGATTCAAATACAACTTTATTAAGGCCCATGGAACATGCCAGCTCGATCCTGCAACTAACCCCAATTGCCTCCAACAATGTGGGATGAGAGACAAAAGGACACCGCCGCACCACCCCAGTGACAAAAGCTCCTACCTCATCTCGAATGACCACTCTGACCCGACCACCACCCTCCACAGATGTGCCAACATCAGTGTTAACTTTAAACCAGCCAGATTCCAGAGTCCTCCAATGCGTTTGACCCCCACGTGGACGAGCTACGTCTGATTAATGGCCGATATGAAATCATCCCACAACCCTAGTTCACCTGCCAGAACTGAGCCGGCATCAGTAAGTGACCCAATCCGGAAAACCACGTGATTGCGAACCTTCCACAACCCCTATAAGAAAGCTGCCCTTCGACCCCATTCATGCCCATCCGTTCCTGAGAATAGCCACGTACATGCTTCCGGGAACATGGTTAACGGGGCACTAGATATATCACAGCCTGCAGTTCTCCAGCAGTTAACCATCGCCCCACATGTAAAGAAAAGATGCAGTACCATTTCCGGTGCCCTTCCGCACACATGGCACATCCCGTCTACTTCAGTACCACGCTTTTGCATATTAGTACGAATGGGTAGACTCTCATCTAGGGCTCTCAATAGAAATGATTTAATCATAGGCGGTACAATTAGCTTCCAGCAAGAGCTCCACACTTCCTTTCCGAGAACTGGCAAACCTGCAAGGCTGGAGGACCTCCACCAATCTGAGAAATCAACATGATATCCACTTCTCACAGAGTAGATACCGTTAGTTGTGTGAGGCCATCTTCGGGTATCCATCGGTCTACAGTGACTTAAGTTAATGGATCAGATAGCAGTGACATCCTCCGGATCAAACAAAGCTTCCAAAAGTTTGAAGTTCCAGCTGTTGGAAATCAGATCAACCAGCTCCTGAACAAGTTGAAAATGATCCGCACCTGGTCGTAAATATTACAAGAAGCCTTGAGTAGAACTCGGTATCTAGTGATCCTCCCAAATGTTGATCTCCACCCCGTCTCCAACTCGCCACTCCAAGTTAGAGGCCAATAATAGAGTTCCATCCTGGACACTGCGCCAAATAAAGTTGGGATTATAACCTGCACCTGCCTCCAGAATAGATCACCGCAGGAAGTATCTAGCCTTGAGCACTCTAGCCGATGATGAATCTGAAGAACTGAGAATCCGCCAAGCTTGTTTAGAAAGCATGGCTCGATTAAAATTTGCCAGTCTCCTGAAACCAAGACCACCTTCTGCCTTCGGCCTACACATCCGATGCCAACTCCGCCAATGGATTTTCCGTGTCTCTTCTGTTCCACCCCAATAGAGGCGGCATAGTAATTGCTCAATCTTCTTACAAAGCTCAAGTGGCAGCTTAAAGCAGCTCATCACGTATGTTGGAATAGATTGTAGAACCGATTTTATAAGAATCTCACGCCCTGCCCTAGACAGAAAAGTCTTCTTCCATGTTCCAATTTTCTTATGCACTCGATCCTCCAACATGGCAAAAACAACCTTTTTCGACCTTCCAATTAACATCGGAAGCCCAAGATAAATGTCCCCCTCGTCGCCCATTCTCATCCCCGCAACAGAATGTTAACCTAAATATTAGTAAACTATGGCTTAATACGAGTAAATATAAATCGTAAGCATATAAAGAGAGGAGTTTAGAAGATGCTCACGATCACACTTGTAGGTAAGTGTGTAACACCTTCGTCTTCAAGTTAGGACTTCGGATTGAATCCTGGACGAGGCCACAGTTTAACCGTGTGCCCTTAAACTCTTATTACCCGCCTATATGCTTCAGGCCTCCGTGGATAACAGAGCTCCCAAGGTACAACGCCCAACCTCGTGTACAAAAGGAAGCACTTTCGTACACCTTTCGAACTTTTCGTAGCCTTAGAACTCCGACACAAATGAAAGTGAGAAATGCTATGCTATGGAGGGAGAAGTAGAGAGCTCAAGGAAGAGTGTGAGCTGGGATGATTTGGAATGAAGGAGGTGGGCTCCTTTTATAGGCAGCCTTGGACCTCCAACAGCCAAATCCGGATTTAATAGGGCCATTAACCCACCCATTAAATGGGCTGTTACAAGACCCATAAACCCCCAACATAAATAGGCTGTTACTCTCATGAATTTAAAATTCGAATTTAAATTCAAATGGCAGCTGGCAAGAGAAGGTTCCAAAACGTGGGCTTGTCCAAACGGAAGTCCAAGAAGCCCAGAGGACTTTTTGGGCCTAGGATCGCTACAACAAGTCCGGCCCAGTTCTAAAAAGATAAGGCCCTGGAACCTGGAACAATTCCCACAAACCCACAATCCCGCAACCCGCAACCCGCACCCGCACCCGCACCCGCACCCGTACCCGAGCCCGAGCCCGAGCCCGGCCCGGCCCGGCCCGGGGCGGGGCGCGCGCGTGCGCGTGCGTGCGTGCGTGCCGAGCCGAGCCGGACGGACGGACGGACGGCGCGAGGAGCCTCTCCCTTCTCCACCAGTTTACCCATGCTAGACTTCTAGTCCCTTATAAACTTGTCTCAGCATGGTGCGCTAACCAATGTGGGATTGTGCTTATCTTAATAACAACCATACCACTTTAAAGCCAATTTTTATTCACCCCGAGAATTGGATTTTCGCAAGTGTTATATATCGTTACGAAGCTCTATCAACAAGCTTCGTATTGATCTCATAAACACCCAAAACCAATTGGTGTGACCTTCAAATAAATTAGCTCAAAGTTGCCCACTAATTACTTAGTTATTATATTTAATTAGGATTCTCCCTCTAATTAAATATTTGGGCCAGAGCCCAATACACTCACTTGTATTGGGCCATCTCTTCCTTGGTTAATAAACCAATTCTCCAACAATCCCCCACATGAATGCAAATTGGCTTATATATGATATGAGCCTACCAATGCTACATGCAACTTGGAGTTCTGCGAGAATTTGTTGCATCAGGAAAGGTGGTTGAAAGCCTTGAACCTTCCTTAGTGAAATACCTTCGGATATACTTGCCAACCAGTGGACGCGATGCCTTGAACTGTTCGGCGTTTCATGTATACCAAGACAAAGGTACTCACACAACTCCTTCTCAAACCACTACTTGGTTCTTTCGTTGTTGTCCATTTTGGCCCTGGACTGCCTTGGAAACTTCATCGAATGCTCTAGAGATTTAGCCCTTAACTCATCTCATAGAAGCGGCCCCTTCACATTCGATATAGGTGATCTCTTATAAGGAGTATCCTGCCATACCCCACTTATATATATACTCGAAGTATAAGGATCATTAAAAGCTTAAAGCTTAACCTTCACATGTACAGGTCTATCACTCTTCCATCATAGGAATAGGCAAGGAACTCAATTTTCCGAGTGCTTTGTTCGACCCTAGCCTCACAATTCGGTTATCCCTTTGAACCTGCAGATCGGGATTTACGATCCAGGTTGGGTTGCCATCATGGGTTTAGGTCATTTCGTGGGCTTTAATCCCATTCCCCTCGACGATACCTCAACTTGGTCTCTCGTTAGACCCTTAGTTAATGGATCCGCGATGTTCTCTTTTGACTTTACATAGTCTAAAGATATCACACCCGTTCTCAACAACGTTCTCACGGATTTATGTCTACGACGTATGTGTCTAGACTTTCCATTATACACATTATTTTGTGCTCTTCCAATAGCTGATTGACTATCACAGTGCACGCTAATGGGAGGCACTGGTTTCGACCACATCGGGATGTCCTCCAAGAAACTTCGAAGCCAATCCGCCTCTTCAGCTGCTAGATCCAACGCTATGAATTCTGATTCCATAGTTGATCTAGCAATGCAAGTTTGTTTGCATGATCTCCACGAGACCGCTGCTCCTCCAAAAGTAAATATGTATCCACTGGTGGATTTTATATTCTTGGAGTCCGAGATCCAGTTCGCGTCTGAATACCCTTCCAGAACGGCTGGATGTCTCGTATAGTGTAATCCATAGTTAGCAGTGTACCTTAGGTATCTAAGGACTCTAACTATCGCTTTCCAATGTTCATAATTGGGATTACTCGTATATCTCGATAATCTGTTAACCGAGTTTGCAATATCTGGTCTAGTACAGTCCATGAGGTACATTAGACTGCCTATAACTCTAGAATATTCTAGTTGTCTCACACTCTCTCCGCGATTCTTGCAGAGACTCGACACCACTTCCATAGGAGTTCTCGCAATTACATTGCTATCCTTATCGAATTTGTCAAGTATTTTTTCGACATAGTGACCTTGGGAAAGCGCGTAACCTTCTGAAGTCTTGGTGATTTTCATCCCAAGTATTACATCAGCTTGTCCCAAGTCTTTCATGTCGAAATTTTGTGACAACATTTTCTTGGTAATTTTGATATTATCATTATTACCCACGATCAACATGTCATCTACGTAGAGACAAACTATCACATAGTCGTTATCATCTCCCTTCACGTAGACACATTTATCACATTGGTTTATCTGAAACCCGTTAGATAGCATTACACTATCAAACTTTTCGTGCCATTGTTTAGGTCCTTGTTTTAGTCCATACAAGGATTTTACAAGTTTACACACCTTATGTTCTTTACCTGGAACCACAAACCCTTCGGGTTGTTCCATGTAAATCTCCTCTTCCAAATCTCCATTAAGGAAGGCTGTCTTCACATCTATTTGATGGATCTCTAGGTTAAACAAAGCCGCCAAGGCTATGACTAACCTAATAGACGTTTTCCTGGAGACAGGAGCATATGTGTCAAAATAATCAACACCCTCAGTTTGCTTGTAGCCTTTAACAACAAGTCTCGCCTTGTACTTATCCACTGTACCATCAGGCTTCATCTTCTTTTTGAAGATCCACTTATGGCCTAGTGGTTTACTACCCGGAGGTAGATCTACTAGTTCCCAAGTGTGATTATGTAAGATAGACTCTATCTCACTATTCACCGCTTCTTTCCAAAGAGCAGAGTCTGTAGAAGACATTGCTTCTTTGTAGGTTACTGGATCCTTTTCTAACAGATATGTTAGGAAATCTGATCCGAAAGACTTTTCTTTTCTAGCCCTTTTCCCACGCCTAGGCTCTTCAACTTCATCTTGAGGTTCCTCTCCCCCCACATTGCTTCCACTTTGGTCAACTTGACGATCAACACCAGTTCGAGCTTTGTGAGGAAAGGTTACCTCAAAGAATGAAGCATCCCTAGCTTCTATGATAGTATTTACGTGGATATCAGAGTTATCTGACTTGTGTACCAAGAATCGATATGCAGCACTATCTTGTGCATAACCGTTAAACACACAATCCACCGTCTTGGGTCCTATCCTTGTCCTTTTAGGAGGCGGGATTAGAACCTTAGCAAGACATCCCCAAACTCTTAGGAACTTATAGCTAGGCGCATGACCTTTCCATAATTCGTAAGGTGTTTTAGCCAACTTTTTATGTGGTACCCTGTTGAGCACATAGTTGGCCGAAAGCACCGCTTCCCCCCACAAATTCCTTGGTAATCCAGAACTAATAAGCATCGCATTCATCATTTCCTTAAGCGTCCTATTCTTCCTTTCCGCAATTCCATTTTGCTCGGGAGAATAAGGCGCCGTGGTTTGATGAACGATTCCATACTCGGCACAAACTTGTGCAAATGGAGATTCATATTCACCACCTCGGTCACTTCAAAGATTTTTGATCTTCTTGCCAAGTTGGTTCTCAACTTCATTCTTATAGTGAATGAACATGTCTATTGCTTCGTCTTTACTTCTCATCAAGTAGACATAGCAATACCTCGTACAATCGTCGATAAAAGTTATAAAATAATTTTTACTGCCACGCGTTTGTATGTATTTTAAATCACATACATCAGTGTGGATCAAATCCAACGGTTCCGTGCTTCGTTCAATCGAGTGGGAAGATGCTTTGGCGTACTTGGCCTCAACACAAGTCTCGCACTTATGTTTGTGATCGATGTTAAACTTTGGTAGTAGGTCAAGTGATATTAGCCTTTGCAAAGACTTATAGTTCACATGACCTAGTATACCATGCCATAAATATAACGAATCCCGAGAATAAGCAACCTTCACTTTCTCATTGGCCTTATCGGCAACATTCATTACATTATTGCTCGTGCTAGCCTTATTGGCGGCACCCACATCAATCTTATCACTAGACTTTGCCTTTGGAGCTAAAGTCATTACACTCATCTTAAAAAGATTGTTGGTCAAGTAGCCCTTGCCAACGAACATCCCTCCCTTGGACATGATGACCTTGTCAGACTCAAACACGAGCCGAAAGCCCCTCTTATTGAGCACCACTCCGGAGATGAGATTCTTCCGTATCTCGGGCACATGCAGCACATCGGTCAAGGTGAGCTCCTTGCCCGAGGTCATCTTCAGCATGACCGTCCCTTTGCCTTCAACCTTCGAGACTGCGGAATTTCCCATGTAGCAGTTCTCATCATCGACAGGTTGATAGGTCTTGAACATCCATTTGTTGGCACAAATGTGGCGGGTAGCCCCCGTGTCCACCCACCATTCCTTCGAGTTCCCACCCACGAGGTTCACCTCGGACACAACGGCCGTGAGGTGCATCTCATCGAGGTCGGAGCTCAAGCTAGCCTCCGCAATGTTAGCATTGGCGGGCTTCTTCTTCTTGCCCTTGCTTGGTCCTGCCGTCTTCTTACCCTCCGCGGCTAGACATTTGTAGCAATCTTTGGCACGATGGCCGGTCTTATTGCAAACAAAGCAGGCACCAGTAAAGCTCTTGTTCTGAGCATCTCCCTTGGAGTCATTTGAGCGTTTCCGCTTGTTCCCACGGGAGCTCCCCCCGGTCTCGACCACATTGGCCTTAGCAACCATGCCACTTGGTTTCTTATCAACCTTTCGGTTGTCTTGCTCGATGCGTAACCTTCGGATGAGGTCCTCGAGAGTCATCTTCTTCCTCTTGTGCTTGAGGTACATCTTGAAGTCCTTCCAAGATGGTGGTAATTTCTCAATTACCATCGCCACTTGGAGGGCATCATTGATGGCCATTTCCTCGGTTGCAAGATCATGAAAAATCAATTGCAGCTCTTCGCATTGTTCCACAACGCTCTTTCCATCGACCATCCGATAGTCGTGGAAGCGCCCGGCCACAAATTTCTTTGCACCGGCGTCGTCAACTTTATATTTGTGCTCCAACGATTCCCAAAGATCCTTAGACGTTTCTTTGGTATAGTAGACGCCGTAAAGCGAATCGTCGAGAGAACCCAATATATAGTTGCGACATAGGTAATCTTTATGTACCCATGCGCTGTGGATCGCGGTTTGATGCGGATCACTCACATTCTCTTTGGGTTTCTCTTCCTTGACATACCGGCTAAAGTTCAAGGCGGTCAAGTAGAACAACATTTTTTGTTGCCATCTCTTGAAATTCCCACTCTTGAACTTTTCCGGTTTCTCAAGATGAGAGTACGGCAGTGGCATTGGGTGTCTATGACCCGGCATCACGGCCTCAGCGCCGCTAGCCCTCACAACAGGAACCTCCTCGTTCAAGTTGTCATTCGTGGTGTTCGTCGCACCGGAGTTGTTGATCTCGTGTGGGGGAGAGTTGTTAATTCCAACCATCTATATCACCAAGAATAAATCTGTAAGTGACTGGATTGAAACCAACACGTTTTATAAGTTCGCGAATTAAGTAGGATCGAATAATAACTATACCGAGAACGGTACCAGCTAAAAGCTGTAATTAATATATTTAGACTGGAGTTCTAATTTCTAATCACAGGGCAGGATTCCAATCGGACGTTGGTGTCAGTGAACAAAACAATTTAATCGGAACAGTAACAAACTGCTTTAAAAATAATCGGTTACGATTTAGTGAAAACCCAAAATAATACTGAAACTGTAATCGGACAATTAACCAATTAAATGTTATACACTCAGAATCTTAATTGTTTTGTTACTAGAATATTTCTTAACCTGTACTAGCATGTGGATGGATGCAGGGACAGTATCTCAGAAATTAATTTATTTAGCCAAACGGAATATTAAACCACAAGAAGTTAAACAGGTTCTTTTTATTTTAATCAGTTTATTGCGATTGCAAAAACCAGGCAGTAGCCAACGTTAACAATATATTCAGGAAAGAACGTTTAATACAGAATGCATTGGCTATACAGAAACATGCTTACGACATACATGCATATCAGTTTACTAATATTTAAAACTAGTAATAAGAGTTTAAGATTGTTAACCTAAATATTAGTAAACTATGGCTTAATACGAGTAAATATAAATCGTAAGCATATAAAGAGAGGAGTTTAGAAGATGCTCACGATCACACTTGTAGGTAAGTGTGTAACACCTTCGTCTTCAAGTTAGGACTTCGGATTGAATCCTGGACGAGGCCACAGTTTAACCGTGTGCCCTTAAACTCTTATTACCCGCCTATATGCTTCAGGCCTCTGTGGGTAACAGAGCTCCCAAGGTACAACGCCCAACCTCGTGTACAAAAGGAAGCACTTTCGTACACCTTTCGAACTTTTCGTAGCCTTAGAACTCCGACACAAATGAAAGTGAGAAATGCTATGCTATGGAGGGAGAAGTAGAGAGCTCAAGGAAGAGTGTGAGCTGGGATGATTTGGAATGAAGGAGGTGGGCTCCTTTTATAGGCAGCCTTCCGAATTTAATAGGGCCATTAACCCACCCATTAAATGGGCTGTTACAAGACCCATAAACCCCCAACATAAATAGGCTGGCAAGAGAAGGTTCCAGAACGTGGGCTTGTCCAAACGGAAGTCCAAGAAGCCCAGAGGACTTTTTGGGCCTAGGATCGCTACAACAAGTCCGGCCCAGTTCTAAAAAGATAAGGCCCTGGAACAATTCCCGCAACCCGCAACCCGCAACCCGCACCCGAGCCCGAGCCCGAGCCCGAGCCCGAGCCCGGCCCGGCCCGGCCCGGCCCGGTCCGGGGCGTACGCGTGCGTGCGTGCGTGCCGAGCCGAGCCAGACGGACGGACGGACGGCGCGAGGAGCCTCTCCCTTCTCCACCAGTTTACCCATGCTAGACTTCTAGTCCCTTATAAACTTGTCTCAGCATGGTGCGCTAACCAATGTGGGATTGTGCTTATCTTAATAACAACCATACCACTTTAAAGCCAATTTTTATTCACCCCGAGAATTGGATTTTCGCAAGTGTTATATATCGTTACGAAGCTCTATCAACAAGCTTCGTATTGATCTCATAAACACCCAAAACCAATTGGTGTGACCTTCAAATAAATTAGCTCAAAGTTGCCCACTAATTACTTAGTTATTATATTTAATTAGGATTCTCCCTCTAATTAAATATTTGGGCCAGAGCCCAATACACTCACTTGTATTGGGCCATCTCTTCCTTGGTTAATAAACCAATTCTCCAACACAGAACATAGACGGTGTTGGTCCAGGCTCTCCACATTTCTGCTGAAGTGGATTGAGCTCTTTTGTAAATTGACCTTCTATCCCGAGACTAAAGCATACGTATCCAAGCTGCTCAGAACTGAGCGGATATTGACGCCACAACTCCATTTTATTTCATCCTATCCACACGGCTGACTCTTTCCAAATGTGGCTTGAATCCTGGCGTTATGATACTGAAGGTGTGGATCACACTATAAGATGAGTTATCTTCTTCTACGTACCATTATCTTACAGACGAAAGATTGACTAATTTGGTCTGAGTCAACCAAGGATTTAAGCAACCAAAACTTAATGTTATATATTGATTACACGACTCCTTGGGTGGGACACTGTAATAGACGATTGTATAGACCGCGGTTTTATCGTGTAGAAAAAGTGTCTTTTCATACCAAGTCATTTGATAACTTGGTATATATCCACCAATCCACAATTGCCAAGTGGATTTGAGACAAATTAATTAATTAGATAACTAGGATATGTAATTATGGTAAGAAAATTAAGTCATTATTGTAGCATCCGTTAAAAATAAATTGTTTCCTAAACAATAGAATAAAATCATAAATGAAAAGAATAAATTAAAATTTTGTTATATTATAATTTTCTTAAGTACGTAAAAGATTTTAGTTTTAGTTTTACGAAAAGTTACAGATAAGTTGATGAAAAAAATTAAATATTATATTTTAATTTTAATTTTAAGAAGATAGAACTAAGTCCAGCTACTTAAAATAAAATGCTTGCCGGAAAGCTTGCAAAGCAATATAACAATTGTTCAAGAAAAATGTCCAAGAAATCAAGCATTCTATTCTAATTTTCATGATTAAAATAATAATTATTCTTCCATCTCTTAAACCTGCATCTTTAGGAAAAGGTTTGCTAACTTTTTTTTGCAGGATGCAACATTCTTAACAACCACGACCTTGCGTTGTTCTCAAAATTATTAAAATATTATAATAGTATAAAATAATCCAATACCAAATAATATTTGTCAACATATTCGTCACACGATATATTATTGTTCATAATACTATTTTTTCGTGCGTGGAGTTTTGAAAAATTTATACTCTCAAATTCTTCTCGACTTCATAGTTGGTGTCACCGATAATTTATTGTTTTTTAATCATAAAAATTACTTTCAGAAAAATCCTAGATCGGTCAATTTATTATAACTAATTGTTATATTGATTTGCAAGTTCCCTTGAAGTGTGTGAACTTAGTTCTATTTTTTTTAAATTAAAATTAAAATAGAATACTTGATTTTATTTTCATCAACTTTTTCGTAACTTTTTCTAAAATTAAAAATATATTTTTTACGTAATTTTTCCCTACTAAGGAAAATTAAAATATAACAAAAAATTGAAAAAATTATTTTCATTAATCATTTAATTCTATTTTCTTGAAATATAATACTTTGTTTAGGAAATAGTTTATTTTTAACCTATATGACAATAATGGCTTGATTTTTGTTTCTATAATTACATATCCTAGTCTTTTAATTAATTAATTTGTTCCAAATTTACTTGCTAATTGTGGATTGGTGGATACATACCAAGTCACCAAATGACTTGGTATGAAGGGACCACTATAGAATTTCTCGTAGAGATGTTTTATGTGGCATTAATGCTCGGGTGCTTTTTTCTGTTTTGCGATTTTTTTTTCACAGGTTTTTTTAGTGACGAAGTTTTTAATGAGGCATGTGATTGCAACTTATGAGGAATTTTACAAACCGTAACTCTTACGTAAATATGATTAATAAAAAATCACTTATAAAAAAATGTCCCATTGTTTAAACATGACCTCTTCTCTTTTTCTGTGACAGATTTGGATATCGAGCATTCAGGATAAACAAATCTAATCTAAATTTAAATCATACGAGTTTTCAATAATAAGAGAATTTTGATGCATCTTTAGTAATCGAATTCAAATTATAAGAGTTTGATAGTACAATGCTTTGAGACAGCGAATAAGGCACAAAGAAATGCGGAAAAGCTGTAACTTCCCCGGGCCTTGCCTACCCTATTTTGGACTGAGGGTTGGCTGAGGAAGTCGAAACCACATTATATTATATCCAAGTCAAAGGCCCATTCAAAAAAAGTCAAACGCCCAACATAGTTTTCCCACAAGGCAGCTATATCTATATTTTTTAAACTTTTGGATTCAAAATATTCGTTCACCGGGATCTAAATATCTACCTTACTAAGAGCTACACTAACCATATCAGTTACATTTAAATCAATATATATCTCGGTGAAAAGTACAAGAAAGTCAAGACTATCCGAGACGGATCTAGAGTGATTGTCCCAAGTTCGGTCTAATGAAGAGGAAAAAAAGTGCTAAGCTAGGCTAAGGAAAAAAAGCAATACAAGAGTGAAATTAGGGTTTTGTTGTGTTGATTGCTTGATGTTTGCTCTTTTGATCAAGCTCTATTAGGAATAGAAATCATATCCGTATAGACATCTTAGTCCTAGTTACTGGTGAGTTAGATTCTTAATCAATAGTTACTTAATAATTAGTTAGATTTTTAATCAATAGTTAAGTTAGATTCATAATCAATAGTCACTTGGTAATTAAATTTGTAACTCTTATATATATGACCTTATGACGATGAATAAAATCAAACGGCATATTTTATTATGGTATCATGATTCACCGAGAAAAAGCATAGTGAGTTAGATTCTTAATCAATAGTTACTTAATAATTAGTTAGATTTTTAATCAATAGTTAAGTTAGATTCATAATCAATAGTCACTTGGTAATTAAATTTGTAACTCTTATATATATGACCTTATGACGATGAATAAAATCAAACGGCATATTTTATTATGGTATCATGATTCACCGAGAAAAAGCATAGTGAGCCAAAAAAGTTCCACCAGAAAAATTCCAACCGAGAGAAAAATTTCCACCCAGCAAAAAAAAAATTATCGAGCTTGCCATTTCCCGAGAAAGAAATATTTTTTTTCCTTGTGATTTCAGTCTTACCAAGGGGAAATAATTTTTTTTTTCTTGTGATTTCAGTCTTACCTAGATCTACCAAGAGGACACAGCCAATCAATTTGGCTCTTTCAAGGTAGAAGCAAGAATCAATTTTGATTCAATTTTGTCGCTTCATTAAAAAGTCCAATAAAAAGTCCAAGGTCTCATGGTTTTTGAGGCCAACTTCAGAGCAACGGCGGAAGTTTTCATATCAGTTTTCACCGATTTCATCCAAATATTTCTACCAATTAACTAGTAGAATATACAATTATCTTTTAACTATGATTAGTGAAGTATTTTCAACAATCGTCTCGTTTGGTATGTCTACCGGTTGAATAAGTTAAGGCAATCTAAACACCAAACAAAGCCATGTCCGCCATTAGCAGCACAAGACCGATTCCGTCCCATCCTAGCATCAACACTCACGTCGGCAATAGTAGGGATCCGATGTCACCATAATATATTCACCCATCCGACAATCCCAGTTAGATACATGTCATGGATCGTCTCACCAAAACGAACTATAGTGAGTGAGTCAATGACATGAGCAATGTTCTTTTCGCAAAGAACAAGTATGGCTTCGTTGATGGAAGCCTCTTCAAACTGGCGGCAACATCTAGTGATCTTCAATAATGGATTCGTGCCGACGCGATGGTCAGAGGATGGCTCAAAACTGTCATCGAAAAGGATGTCTGTAGCAGTGTGATGAGTGTTTAAGATTATTTTCAAGAGATTGTTCGCAAGTTGAGCGTTGTTGATCTCCACGCTCCAACTTGAAGGAGGAATATTAGCAATAGAAATCATATTCGTATAGACGTCTTAGTCCTAGTTACTTGGTGATCAAGTTAGATTCCTAATCAATAGTTAAGTTAGATTCCTAATTAATAGTTACTTAGTAATTAGTTACTTGGAGAGCAAGTTAGATTCCTAATCAATTGTTAAGTTAGATTTCTAATCAATAGTTACCTGGTAATAAAGTATGTAACTCTTATTTATATGGCATTATGGCGATAAATAAAATCAAGCGACATATTTCATCAAACTCTCCTTATTAGCACCTTAACCTAGCCCCGACCCATCCAATATAGCAAAAACCCTAATTAGGCAGTGTTCCAAATAGGCAAACCCAACCTAAGCTGTGTCTATTATAGAAAGTCTTCGCTCAGGCTGTGTCCAATATATGACGACCTTACTTGGGCTATTTCCAACAGAGGACGACCTTACTTAGGCCATGTCCAACATATGAGGACTTAACCCCGGCCTAGTATAGGAAAGTCATGTTTCAACCACCTCCACGTACTGACCCGCATATCTGTCCTTAAACACTTGGTGGGCCAAGAATATCTTAGACGGACCGAGTCCCTTTAAGCTCAGGTGCAAGCCATGCGCCTTCCCGGAGAGGGGTTACGAGGCGTAGGCCCTTGTGCCTACCGGGGGGGGGGGGGGTTTGGCCTTACGTCAGCTTGGAGGGAGTTTGACCTTGCATCAACTTGGAATGGGTAGAGGCCTTGTGCCTACATCTTCATCCTCGAGGACCTTGCACCTAGCCCAAGGTCGTCTTGCATCTACTTGGAAGGATAAGAACGGTTAGTTGGGAGAGAGAAATATGATGCTAACATGGATGACCATGAATTGTCAACCGGGAAAATAAATTAACTATAGTTAGAGTTTTGTCACCAAAAGTGTTAAATTTAGAAATCTATGTCACTGGAATAAAAAAAGAAGCTAAATCACAAGATATTTAGTTAAAAGTACGTAAAACTACTTGATAAATAAGGGAAATTATCCTTTGATTTTACGTAGTAACTTTGGTTGGTTTTGGTTGGTGTGACAGTGTAAGACAACCGGGGCCGGATTTGGTGGGGACTCGGCTAGTCCCCATCCATAGGGACTAACGCAAATCAATATCATTACACATGCAAACCAGTCTCATACAAACTAATATTATTTCACATGCAAACCAATATCACTTCACATATAAATCATTATCACCTGTAGGTTATTGACCATCAGATTTAAAGATAATCAAATCTGACGGCCTAAATTTAGTCCCCTCCGTATGGACATCTTTTATGTAGTCTCCACTGAATCCGAAACCAAGACAACCAGACTGCTACTTTGCTAGATCAACTTTTGATTAACAATCGCGCAATAAAGTAATCACATGATTGATATATTTTAAATGTTTCTACTTGGGGTGTTGACAGTTGAACAGTATTTTAAAAATTACAATCGGACCGGCGATCTAACTGGTCCAACAATCGCCCGAGAACAATCCCAACCCATTTATAGTTTAAAACCCAGAGAGTGGTTCAACCACCCACAGTCTGGTCAAATCAGATGGTTCAACAGCTCCGGTCAACCCGATCCAGCCGAAACTAAATAAAAAGGAAGAAAAAAAAGAAACCAACAAGGTAAAAACAGTAAAAAGAAATGATCAAGGCCAAAATCCCCAAATTTCATCATTCACCTAAACCTAATTTTACACTTCTATCAAATCGTGCCTCGCCTACCCCGCCTCGCACCGCCGTCTTGCCGCAGCCATAGTTTAAAGATTTCCTGGTGAGGTCACGCGAGGGTTAGAGAAGGTTGTACTACTCATTTCCATCTTCTTTCTCTCACTATTTTCTTTATATTCTCTCTTATTTTGTTCAGGTGGAGCGTTATGAGAAGGTAAATTGAAGGGCATGAGAAATGAATGAAGATGGGATGAGATTGTAAGAGTGAAAGAAAGGGATGGGAACAAAGAATGGGCTGATAGAAGGAGATTAAAAAAATATATATGTTAAGAGGGATGTCAAGAGAAGTGGAGGAGGGTACTGAAGAAAAATTAAAAAACTAATTGTCCAAGAGAATATCAAGAGGAGAAGACGATGGGTAATAAACAAGGATTAGAAAAGTGCATGTTAAAGGGATGTTAAGGAAATGGGTATAGGTCCCTAAAAAAAGGAAAGTACATGAAGGAATTAAAAAAAATACTCAGCAAAGGAAATTAAAAGAGAAGTGGAGATTAAAAAAATAATAGTCTGACCGATGATTCGACAGGTCAGACCGGTCAAAAAAAATATGAAAAAATTCGAGTCGCTCTCCGGTTTGGTTTTAAAAATATTGCTGTTGAATGCCATAAAATTGCTAAATTTTGTGTGGAGTTCCCAAAAAGCAATATCAAACTGTAATCAGAGCTCTTTACCAAAAAATAATGGATAAATTACTCTCAAGTTCCTGGCCTTTGATAACCCTCCTCCTAGGGTCCCTGACTTTTGAAAAAAGATTATCCCATCCTTAAGTTTTGATGATAATTGACTATCGGGTCCCTGGAGTCAAAATATTTCATATTCTACGGCGAACCCCCACTTAAAATGACCAAAATGCCTCTCTCACTTGAAAAACAAAAAAATCATCTTCAACTCCTTCTTCCTCACATTTTTTTATTCAACCCTTTGAACAACACTATGAACAACAACTCATGAACAAGAACAAACTAGCAAGAACTCAAAGAACACTCAATTCAAAAATATTAATTAACTATCACTAAGATTACAGCACCAAAATGAAAGCAATTATAATCAACCAAACACCAAACTAAAAGAATCGACTCACTTATTCCCGTCCAGAAAATAAAGACATCAAAGAACCCTAAGCTAGAGACAGTTCCTTGGGTTTAGTTTCATTTTCAATCCAAATCATCAAGCCTCACGACTAGCACAGAGGGAAAAACCGAAAACAGAGAACCCTAATTCTTATTTGGTAATTTCTTTCCCAACCGACGATTCAGAATCCATAGCGGGAGAATTTTTGGTCGACGACCACGACCACCGTTGTTCACCCGGACACGAGGGCCACAAAAGCCTGAACATGTGGTCTCCTTTACTTAACTCCATTTTTGGGGTTGAATTCGAGAGAACGGGAACCATCTCATGGCCGGTGAGGGAGAAGACGGCGAAGCCGGAGGAGGAGACTATGTTGCCTCGAGCCGGGACTGGACCACGAACACATCGTCATCGATTAGCCCTTTCTTGGTCCCGCTCTCCACTCCTCCTCCTCCTCCTGCCACCGCCGCGCTTCCCCATCCAAACCTACTCTCCGCCCTATACCCGCTGTCGCATCAGCTTCAGCCTCGCGCAATAAAGTAATCACTTGATTAATATATTTTAAATGTTTCCACTTGGGGTGTTGACTGTTGAACATTGTTTTAAAAACTGCGGTCGGATCGGCGATCTAACAGGTCCGACAATCGCCCGAAAATAATCCCAGCCCATTTTTAGTTTAAAACCCAGAGTGTGGTTGAACCACCCACAGTCTGGTCGTATCAGATGGTTCAACAACTCCGGCCAACCCGGTCCAGCCGAAACTTAATAAAAAAGGAAGAAAAAAATGAAACGAACAAGGTAAAAACAGTAAAAAGAAACGATCAAGGCAAAAATCCCCAAATTTCATCATTCACCTAAACCTAATTTTACATTTTGATCAAATCGTGCCTCGCCAACCCCGCCTCGCACCGCCGTCTTGCCGCCGCCATAGTTCAAAGATTTCCTGGTGAGGTCGCGCGAGGGTTAGAGAAGGTTGTACTACTCCATTCCATCTTCTTCCTCTCACTATTTTCTTTATATTCTCTCGTATTTTGTTCAGGTGGAGCGTTGTGAGAAGGTAAATTGAAGGGCATGAGAATCGAATGAAGATGGGATGAGATTGTAAGAGTGAAAGAAAGGGATGGGAACAAAGAATGGGCTAATAGAAGGAGATTAAAAAATATATATGTTAAGAGGGATGTCAAGAGAAGTGGAAGAGGGTACCGAAGAAAAATTTAAAAACTATTTGTCCAAGAGGATATCAAGAGGAGGAGACGATGGGTACTAAACAGGGATTAGAAAAGTGCATGTTAAAGGGGCGTTAAGGAAATGGGTACAGGTCCCTAAAAAAAGGAAAGTACTGGAAGGAATTAAAAAAAATACTCAGCAAAGGAAATTTAAAGAGAAGTGGAGATTAAAAAAATATCGGTCAGATCGATGATTCGACTGGTCGGACCGATCAAACTAAAAAAATATGAAAAAATCCGAGTCACTCTCCGGTTCGGTTTTAAAAATATTGTTGTTGAATGCCATAAAACTGCTAAATTTTGAGTGGAGTTCCCAAAAAGCAATATCATACTGTAATCAGAGCTCTTTACCAAAAAATAATGGACAAATTACTCTCAAGTTCCTGGCCTTTGGTCACCCTCTTCCTAGGGTCCCCGACTTTTGAAAAAAGATTATCCCGTCCCTAAGTTTTGATAATAATTGACTATCGGGTCCCTAGAGTCAGAATATTTTATATTCTCCGGCGAACCCCCACTTAAAATGACCAAAATGCCTCTCTCACTTGAAAAACAAAAAAACCATCTTCAACTCCTTCTTCCTCTCATTTTTTTATTCAACCCTTTGAACAACACTATGAACACCAACTCATGAACAAGAACAAACTAGCAAGAACTCAAAGAACACTCAATTCAAAAATATTAATTAACTATCACTAAGATTACAGCACCAAAATGAAAGAAATTATAATCAACCAAACACCAAACTAAAAGTATCGACTCACTCATTCTCATCCAGAAAATAAAGACATCCAAGAACCCTAAGCTAGAGACAGTTCCTTGGGTTTAGTTTCATTTTCAATCCAAATCATCAAGCCTCCATCCCCGACGACTAGCAAAGAGGGAACAATCGAAAACAGATAACCCTAATTCATATTTGGTAATTTCTTTCCCAAGCGACGATTCAGAATCCCTAACGAGAGAATTTGTGGTCGACGACCACGACCACCGTCGTCCACCCGGACCCGTGGGCCTCAAAAGCCCGAACATGTGGTTTACTTTACTTTACTCCATTTTTGGGGTTGAATTCGAGAGAATGGGAACCATTTCACGGCCGGTGAGGGAGAAGACGGCGAGGCCGGAGGAGGAGACTGTGTTGCCTCGAGCCGGGACTAAACCACGAACACATCGTCATTGATTAGCCCCTTCTTGGTCCCGCTCTCCACTCCTCCTCCTCCTCCTGCCACCGCCGCGATTCCCCATCCGAACGTACTCTCCGCCCTCTACCCGCTGTCGCATCAGCTTCAGCCCCGCGCAATAAAGTAATCACTTGATTGATATATTTTAAATGTTTCCACTTGGGGTGTTGACTGTTGAACATTGTTTTAAAAACTGCGGTCGGACCCGCGATCTAACTGGTCTGACAATCGCCCGAACATAATCCCGGCCCATTTTTAGTTTAAAACCCAGAGAGTGGTTGAACCACCCACAGTCTGGTCGTATCAGATGGTTCAACAACTCCGGTCAACCCGGTCCAGTCGAAACTTAATAAAAAAGGAAGAAAAAAATGAAACCAACAAGGTAAAAACAGTAAAAAGAAATTATCAAGGCCAAAATCCCCAAATTTCATCATTCACCTAAACCTAATTTTACACTTTGATCAAATCGTGCCTCGCCAACCCCGCCTCGCACCGACATCTTGCCGCCGCCATAGTTCAAAGATTTCCTTGTGAGGTCACGCAAGGGTTAGAGAAGGTTGCACTACTCCATTCCATCTTCTTCCTCTCACTATTTTCTTTATATTCTCTCGTATTTTGTTCAGGTTGAGCGTTGTGAAAAGGTAAATTGAAGGGCATGAGAATGGAATGAAGATGGGATGAGATTGTAAGAGTGAAAGAAAGGGGTGGGAACAAAGAATGGGCTAATAGTAGGAGATTAAAAATATATATATGTTAAGAGGGATGTCAAGAGAAGTGGAAGAGGGTACCGAAGAAAAATTAAAAAACTATTTGTCCAAGAGGATATCAAGAGGAGGAGACGATGGGTACTAAATAGGGATTAGAAAAGTGCATGTTAAAGGGGTGTTAATGAAATGGGTTCAGGTCCCTAAAAAAAGGAAAGTACAGGAAGGAATTAAAAAAAATACTCAGCAAAGGAAATTTAAAGAGAAGTGGAGATTAAAAAAATATCGGTCAGACCGATGATTCGACTGGTTGACCGATCAAACTAAAAAAATATGAAAAAATTCGAGTCATTCTCCGGTTCGGTTTTAAAAATATTGTTGTTGAATGCCATAAAACTGCTAAATTTTGAGTGGAGTTCCCAAAAAGCAATATCATACTGTAATCAGAGCTCTTTACCAAAAAATAATGGACAAATTACTCTCAAGTTCCTGGCCTTTGCTCACCCTCTTCCTAGGGTCCCTGACTTTTGAAAAAAGATTATCCCGTCCCTAAGTTTTGATAATAATTGACTATCGGGTCCCTAGAGTCAGAATATTTTATATTCTCCGGCGAACCCCCACTTAAAATGACCAAAATGCCTCTCTCACTTGAAAAACAAAAAAACCATCTTCAACTCCTTCTTCCTCACATTTTTTTATTCAACCCTTTGAACAACACTATGAACACCAACTCATGAACAAGAACAAACTAGCAAGAACTCAAAGAACACTCAATTCAAAAATATTAATTAACTATCACTAAGATTACAGCACCAAAATGAAAGAAATTATAATCAACCAAACACCAAACTAAAAGAATCGACTCACTCATTCTCATCCAGAAAATAAAGACATCCAAGAACCCTAAGCTAGAGACAGTTCCTTGGGTTTAGTTTCATTTTCAATCCAAATCATCAAGCCTCCATCCCCGACGACTAGCAAAGAGGGAACAATCGAAAACAGATAACCCTAATTCATATTTGGTAATTTCTTTCCCAAGCGACGATTCAGAATCCCTAGCGAGAGAATTTGTGGTCGACGACCACGACCACCGTCGTCTTCCCGGACCCGTGGGCCTCAAAAGCCCGAACATGTGGTTTCCTTTACTTAACTCCATTTTTGGGGTTGAATTCGAGAGAACGGGAACCGTCTCACGGCCGGTGAGGGAGAAGACGGCGAGTCCGGAGGAGGAGAGTGTGTTGCCTCGAGCCGGGACTAAACCATGAACACATCGTCATCGATTAACCCTTTCTTGGTCCCGCTCTCCACTCCTCCTCCTCCTCCTGCCACCGCCGCGCGTCCCCATCCGAACCTACTCTCCGCCCTCTACCCGCTGTCGTATTAGCTTCAGCCTCGCGCAATAAAGTAATCACTTGATTGATATATTTTAAATGTTTCCACTTGGGGTGTTGACTGTTGAACATTGTTTTAAAAACTGCGGTCGGACCCGCGATCTAACTGGTCTGACAATTGCCCGAACATAATCCCGGCCCATTTTTAGTTTAAAACCCAGAGAGTGGTTGAACCACCCACAGTCTGGTCAGATCAGATGGTTCAACAGCTCCGGTCAACCCGGTCCAGCCGAAACTTAATATAAAAAAAAGAAAAAAATGAAACCAACAAGGTTAGTAAAAAGAAACGATCAAGGCCAAAATCCCCAAATTTCATCATTCACCTAAACCTAATTTTACACTTCGATCAAATCGTGCCTCGCCCACCCCGCCTCGTACCGTCGTTTTGCCGCCGCCATAGTTCAAAGATTTTCTGGTGAGGTCACGCGAGGGTTAGAGAAGGTTGTACTACTCCATTCCATCTTCTTCCTCTCACTATTTTCTTTATATTCTCTCGTATTTTGTTCAGGTGGAACGTTGTGAGAAGGTAAATTGAAGGGCATGAGAAATGAATGAAGATGGGATGAGATTGTAAGAGTGAAAGAAAGGGATGGGAACAAGGAATGAGCTGATAGAAGGAGATTAAAAATATATATATATTAAGAGGGATGTCAAGAGAAGTGGAAGAGGGTACCGAAGAAAAATTAAAAAACTATTTGTCCAAGAGGATATCAAGAGGAGGAGACGATGGGTACTAAACAGAGATTAGAAAAGTGCATGTTAAAGGGATTTTAAGGAAATGGGTATAGGTCCCTAAAAAAAGGAAAGTACAGGAAGGAATTAAAAAAAATACTCAGCAAAGGAAATTTAAAGAGAAGTGGAGATTAAAAAAATATCGGTCTGACCGATGATTCGATTGGTCAGACCGATCAAGCAAAAAAATATGAAAAAATCCGAGTCACTCTCCGGTTCGGTTTTAAAAATATTGTTGTTGAATGCCATAAAACTGTTAAATTTTGAGTGGAGTTCCCAAAAAGCAATATCAAACTGTAATCAGAGCTCTTTACCAAAAAATAATGGACAAATTACTCTCAAGTTCCTGGCTTTTGGTCACCCTCTTCCTAGGGTCCCTGACTTTTGAAAAAAGATTATCCCGTCCCTAAGTTTTGATAATAATTGACTATCGGGTCCCTAGAGTCAAAATATTTTATATTCTCCAGCGAACCCCCACTTAAAATGATCAAAATGCCTCTCTCACTTGAAAAACAAAAAAACCATCTTCAACTCCTTCTTCCTCACATTTTTTTATTCAACCATTTGAACAACACTATGAACACCAACTCATGAACAAAAACAAACTAGCAAGTACTCAAAGAACACTCAATTCAAAAATATTAATTAACTATCACTAAGATTACAGAACCAAAATGAAAGAAATTATAATCAACCAAACACCAAACTAAAAGAATCGACTCACTCGTTCTCATCCAGAAAATAAAGGCATCCAAGAACCCTAAGCTAGAGACAGTTCCTTGGGTTTAGTTTCATTTTCAATCCAAATCATCAAGCCTCCATCCCCGATGACTAGCAAAGTGGGAATAATCGAAAACAGATAACCCTAATTCATATTTGGTAATTTCTTTCCCAAGCGACGATTCAGAATCCCTAGCGAGAGAATTTGTGGTCGACGACCATGACCACCGTCGTCCACCCGGACCCGTGGGCCTCAAAAGCCCGAACATGTGGTTTTTTTTACTTAACTCCATTTTTGGGGTTGAATTCGAGAGAACGGGAACCATCTCATGGCAGGTGAGGGAGAAGACGGCGAGGCCGGAGGAGGAGACTGTGTTGCCTCGAGCCGGGACTGGACCATGAACACATCGTCATCGATTAGCCCTTTACTTGGTCCCGCTCTCCACTCCTCCTCCTTCTCCTGCCGTTGCCTCGCTTCCCCATCCGAACCTACTCTCCGCCCCTCTACCTGCTGTCGCATCAGCTTCACCCCCCCTTGGCTCTTCCTCAAGCTTGATCTCTACTCTCTGTCTCTCTTTGTCTTAGAGCAATCTTGGTTTTTTAACTTTTTAGCTTCAACTGTTGCTTATGGTTATGAAATGTCATTAGAATACGAACGCACAGAAAGTTGCTGTCTTTTTTTTAAGGTTTAAAAGAAAGAAAGTTGCTGTCTTGATTCTGCTTGTAGTTTTCATCTACTTTATATACTTCGCCCCAACTCACAATTCTTCCTTTTTCAATTTTCCAAATCTATAATATTCACAATTATTTAGTACTGATTGCAATTATTTATGGGCAAATTACTCTCAAGTCTTTGGCCTTTGGTCACCCTCCTCCTAGGGTCCCTGACTTTTGGAAAAAGATTATCTCATCCCTAAGTTTTGATGATAATAGACTATCGGGTCCCTAGGGCCAGAATATTCCATATTCTAAGGCGAACTCCCACTTGAAATGACCAAAATATCCCTCTCACTTAAAAAATAAAAAAATTCTCTTCTTCTACCTTTAACTCCTTCTTCCTCCGACTTCATCTTCTTCCTCCCAATTTTTAACCAAAACTAAAACTCAAAACTAAACTTTATTAATAAGAATTAAAATTTAAATAACCCTAATTTTATAAACTCTAATTTGAATTAAATGCAATTTCAATTTGACCCCAACAATGAATATCAACAAACAAGCACCAATCCAGTTAAAGTTGTGACTTTTTCATCTGTTTCTACAACAACAGACAAGTAACCGTTTGCCTGATAGAAATTTCGTGGATACCATAAGCTGTTGACCATTCTTCTCTTTGAACTATTGACTAATACAAACGATATTTTTTTGGAAAACCATTTAAATCTTGACACATGGAACGTACGAAAATACAAGTAAATTGCGTCTTGTATTTATTTAGTGCAAGGTCGAAACCTCAAAGATGGAAGTGCACATTTGGTCTTAACCTATACCCAAAAAAATGACGAGACATCTGGCGGCTTTTGTGGGAGAAGAAGCGAGGTCGGAGTTGGTGGGATATGGGTGGGGCCATGGCGGAGGATTGCTCGGCTTGTGCATGGCGTGGGTTGTGTTCTTGTCATTAGTTGGAATGATCATCCTCGTTTGCGCTGACTCGCCCTCAACCCCAACTTCTGGTGCCACGAATAGAAATAGGTTTAATGGAGCTGGTGGCTACGCTGTCGCTGCATCAGTTGCATCAGCTGGTGGCGGCAGTCATCATGGAGGAGGCCATCACGGCGGTCATCATGGAGGAGGCCATAACGGAGGTCATCATGGAGGCGGAGGCTGTGGTGGAGGAGGTGGTGGCGGTGGTGGTGGCTGCGGTGGAGGCTAGGTTAGCCGACAGATGAGATGGTTGTCGGTTCAAGCGGCGACGGCGACTGAAATCAGTTGACGTTGTATGAAGATTTATGTAGTCTACCTTCATACTATAATATTTTTGGTGCCCACGCAATCATACTCTAATATTTTTGTGGTGTTAGATTTTCTATCTGTGTAATTAGTATTTGGCGTACTTTGGTACATTCTATGTAATACTTCGGTACAAATGAAATCAATAAAATCATCCCGATTAAAAAAAAGTCAAGTTGATTTTGTTTCCTTTGTGTTCGGACTTGAATTCCAGCTTTATTTTCCCTCATTTCGATAAATCTATGGCAGGTTATTGATATTTTGATACTTTAGATTCTTAGATTTTCAAAAATGATCTTGTAGTCCTTCGTATTTAGTTTTATTATACTTTTGGATCACTGTCGCCAGAATATGCTATTTTCTCCGTACAATCCTATTTGAAAAGACAAAAATGTATCTCTTACTTAAAAAATAAAAATGACCTATTTCCTTCTTCTATTCACCTTCTTCTTGTTCCTGCCTTCAAACAAAACTCAAATTCAAATCAAACATTCTCGGGGAGAATCAAAACTAAACAACAATAAAACAGAAAAATTAAGAAGAGAGGAAGAAACCAAAAAAAAGTGAGGGGATAGGAAGGAGGGAAGGAGGAGGATAAAGTGATGTTCGTTGAGGTAGCTTTCCATGCTGCAGAAAGTGGGTTATGATGCAGCTGGGCTTATTGATTCGAATTGAGATTTTCAAAATTAGAGTTCCTCAAGTTTTGATCTATTTATTCGATTAAAAAATAATAATTTTGTGAAAAGTTGGTTATTATCTTTTGTTGGTATTGATTGTTTGGCAAACACACCTGTAACAACGAAATACACTCCATAGGAGGCCTACTAACAACATGCCAAGCCAACGGATAATCTAGTACCGGGTTGGATAGACAATCAACAACCTTATTCCCTTCCCAGTAACAACGCATCATGTCTATATGCCAGCCATGACGGATGAAACTATGAAAACTAATTACGAGGGTCGATAGTGAGTGTTCTTTCACTACCAATGGCCATGACCATTACCAACCAAGCCTGTGTAGCACAAATTATTAACTTCAACAAATTTTCCAAATTTAAAATATATGTTAAAAATATATATTTATTAAAAAATGCCACGTACAAGATACGTCATAATTGAATGCATGATATAAGAAAATTTGCAGGCAGTCCAAGGGAGAAGATATTGTTGGGTTTGAATGCATATTTAATACATTTGGACCAAGCTGAAAGGCCCAAGCTGAAAAACCCAAGCTGGAAATTCCAAACTGGAAAGCCTAAGCTGAGGAAGGGATTACCACATCGGAAATCGCAAGGAATTTTTCCCTGTTTATAAGGAGAAGCTCCCAAGCTGAGGAAGGGATTACCACATCAGAAATCGCAAGGGATTTTTCCCTGTTTATAAGGAGAAGATTCAAGCTGGTGTAATATTAAATGTTCTACCTGAAGAGCTGACCGAGGCTGCTTGCGAGGATGGTGCTTCGCGCACCTGCGCGTGTGCGCATGGCACATTGGACGCAGGTCGCAATGGGCGCTTTATGGCGCACTGTGCACGAAGGTGTGAGGAGCTGGAGGAGCCTTAAGTATTTTGCCTGAGTTCGGAGAGAGCTGCGTAGCTATTGAAGTGACGAGGGACTGCGAGCACCATCAGGATGGCCACCGAAGAGGATCCAGAATGCCACCGAAGGGCCACGAGCGCAGCCAGCCTGCTACCTAGCGAAGGGACATCTCCGAAGGGCCACGAGCGATCTGGCTGCCTGCCTGAGTCGCATCTCTTCGGAAGTACCTCGTGCCCCTTCGGAGTGCCTGCCTGCCACTCTTCCAGCACCTATAAATAGGCCTCTCCCCCTCATTTGCACACCATCCCAGCAGCAAGTACATTCTATAAGCATTGTTGTCTTCTCCTCTCCCCCCGTTCTTCACTTACAGATAGTCCGTCCGAAAGTTCTGGGTATATATAGGTTCGCCCGAAAGTTTCGAGATACGTGTGCAACGTTCTTGAAAATGCCCGAACAGTCGTTGTACCTTGGGGACGATTGTCGTAGCCCGTTCCGCATTGAAATATACGGGGCAATCTCGTCTTACGGAAAAAATGTCCAACACTTGTCTCGACTGTCGTAGATCCTAATCAAGTACACCGAACCCTCCGACAACAACAATCGTAAGATGAGATACGTGTACTTGAAGATGGCATCGTCAAGCACCGTAGCACTGACAACGGTACCAGGAACTGTCCACGCCGAAAGGCCAGCGAAGATCAACGATACCGAGTTCAAGAGGTGGCAACAGAAGATGACGTTCTATCTGACCACGCTCAACCTAGTTCGGTTTCTGAAAGAGGAAGCACCGAGGATAGCAGAAAATGAGACGGATCAACAAAAGATCAACGCTCTCAACGCGTAGAGTCACATCGACTTCCTGTGCCAGAACTACGTCCTGAATGGACTAGACGACACGCTCTACAACGTCTACGCGGTAGCCAAGACCGCTAAGGAGCTGTGGAGTTCACTCGAGAAGAAGTACAAAATGGAGGATGCCGGGACGAAGAAATTCATCGTCGAACGATTCCTCGACTTCAAGATGGTGGACTCCAAGAAGGTCATCGACCAAGTGCAGGAGTTGCAGCTGATCCTTCACGAGATCCAAGCCAAAGGGATGCAACTCAGCGAGTCCTTCCAAGTAGCTGCGATGATCGAGAAGCTCCCCCCGCTCTGGAAGGACTTCAAGAGCTACCTCAAGCACAAGAGGAAAGACATGAGCCTAGAAGACCTGATAGTGAGACTTAGGATCGAGGAAGACAACCGAAAGTCCGAAGTCAAGCAAGGCAAGGCCAACTCTGAGACCATCGTGCACCTCGCCGAGGAAAAAGGTGGCAAAAAGAGGAAGAAGTCCGGGGATAAGCAGGAGAAGCAAGAGCCCAAGAAGAAAAAGAACAAGAAGATCAAGGGTGACTGCTACAACTACGGCAAACCCGGCCACATGACTAAGGACTGTCGCCAGCCGAAGAAAGACGACCAAGGAAAGGCTAACCTGGCTGAAGACTTGTCCGAACTGGATCTGTCAGCCGTGGTGTTTGAAGCCAACCTGGTGGACAATCCGAGAGAATGGTTCGTGGACACAGGAGCTACCCGCCATGAGAAAGATTTTCTTCTGTATGATATATGATATAATCTTATATTGAGATCAGTAAATCATAGTTTATTGTAAATGTGAAAAACTGTGATAGGTTAGTTCCCTGCAAATTTTTGTAAAGTTAACAGTTTATTTATACGTCGTGTAAAGGTATCATAGGCATGTTTCATGATCGAATAAACATTTGGGTTGGTGCTCTATCAAGACTAGGTCTAACACGCTGTTTTTTTTTTTGGGTTTAGAACACCTGCTATCCGAATACTAGCGCCAGCTAATTGAAGTTCAAGTCGGGTAGAATATTTTAATTGTAATAAAAATTTTCTAATAATTATTTAACATTGTTATTTTCAAGGATTCGAACACAAAATTTCTTAAATAAACTAGAATAACTCATTCAACAATTAATTTAAGTAATTTTAGTAGTTCAACTTCATCATTAACGGCGGTGAATTATATAGAAATTAGTTACGATTTCAGATTTATGATCTAAATTATTCGATCCCTTAAAGTTGTTAATTAAGTTTTTAGTATTTTATTTTCCAATCGTCCTGATCAGATGTGGAATAATTAGACAGTTATCAAATAATTATCATTTGCTGCATCTTATAATTTTTACGTGCATCTCCGGCCATGCTTCGAGCTTGTGAATTTGATTCGGATCCTTTTCTGTTAGACTCTGAAGTTCATGCTTATTTCTAGGAGCGATGTCAAAAATAATTCGGTTTATAGTATTCGGTCGCCCCAGTTAGAGCATTAACGGATTATTGGTATAAGAATCTTACAAACTTCTAACTTCAAATTTTGAGCAATAGTCAAGTTTTTTTATATAGAATTATAATATTTAATTAAATAATTATAATTCTATCTAATAGAATTATAATATTTCTATATAAATTAAATATTCTTGATCAAATCAACTTCAATTCGTAAAGTAAGACTACTTGTTGTGGATTCATAGGCTCTCACATGTCAAGCAATTAGTTGAACTAATGGTCTTAGTCGAACCCTAAACAATAGACCAGACAATCTCAACTTATGAGGTACGTTGCGAGGATACTGCAACTACCTGTAATGTGAAGCTCACAGTGATACGGTCCTTTCATTCGCGAATACTCGATTACGTCTAGAACATGATTAAAGTGCCTATTCAAAAAACTTAATCATATTATCTCATTCTGCTAATTGATCATATTGTCACTTTTAGACACCATTTCAAAAGTGACGTGCATTGGTCAATGACTAACGATCCAATTAGTTATGAGAATACAAGTATTCTCTCCAAGTCTATTTGAGGAATAAATCATATTCTTGGCTCAACTACCACGCACATGTACTTCGTGATGTACCCAACACATGCCGTATCTACCCCGTCAGGAGTGCAAGCGTTGGTAATGGTCAAAGTCAATCACTCCGTACATGTCGTGCGTATTGATCTCAAGTCGGAGGACTATTGCACTACTCCACAAACTGACATTCCCGTAGACACGTAAATAAAATACACCAAACGATTTCTCGATCGGGCATGCCAATACTCTTTAAAGTATCTGTGCATCCATCATGAAATACCTAGTATTTTGCAGTTGTGAGAACCACTACATCCTCTAAGGATATGATGCCGATCGCATACTAATCTCAATCGCATCATCAATATCTCATTCTCGATGATCATTGATTGTGGCTGTTTAAGAACCATATTCATAGTTATTGAGATCTCACATTCTAAAAAACAACACTAACATGAATATATGCAAACAATCAAATATTATATTCAATAAGTGTAATGTCGAGTATTATAAATCAATAATACAAAATAACTAAATATTATCAAGGACAATATCCTTACTAGAATTGTCTCTAAGACATATATACTTAGGACAATTTCCACACTGCCAATAGATACATCGGCTGGCAACCGAATCAGGAGAAGTCATATCCAATATTTTCTGTGGACACTAGATACATCAGCTGGCAACCGAATCAGGAGAAATCATATCCAATATTTTCTGTGGACACTATAATTGATCATTCTTCTCTTTGAACTATTGACTATCAAAAGATTTTTAATTCAATATTTTTAGTGGATACCAAAATTGAACATTCTTTTTTTTTTGAGAAAAAAAATTGAACATTCTTCTCTTCGAACTAATGGCCAATTCAAACGATTTTTTTTTTGAGAACTTTTTGTCATCTAGACCCTCAATTCGAATTCAGACTCCACATGATATTTGTCGATTTTCACCGACAACATTGGACTTTATTCTTCTCCGAAGTAAAGTTTTTCATTTCTACAAAAGATGTGAATTAAACCACTGGCCCCTGAGAAATCAGGTAAGATCGTTGGCATTCTAATCACCAAGCGTTTGGTATAAAATATACATATTGATGCATAGGATCATGTCTTAAATCTTACCCATTTTTTTTGAAAATAAGATTAAAATTTATATACATAAAAATACAATTAACCCTTGTTACATCTCTAATTTGGTTTACGTGGCATATCAATGGCTCCCGAATTAACACCGTCTATCTCAACCCGATCCGAGATTGAATCTGAATGCTACCGAGTTTGTTTCTTTTTTTCTCATATTAATAAAGTGATATGATACACAGATAAAATTAGTGAGGTGGCGTGACATGCAGATAAAATTAATGACATGGAGGATAGTTCAAGTAATCAGAGGTAGTAATTGTCATTTGGTTGTGAGTGAGGTAAAATATTTGTCACTTCGTCAGCAAATTTAAAAGTATAGGATAGTATTGTGTCCAAACACGAAACTACATATTTTAATAAAAAATTATATAAGAATAAAAAAGCATTCTTGCTCTGTGCCTCTCACCAATTTTCTCTCGACGAAACTTCTTTAAAGCTTGAAAGTGCATATTTATTTCTTGATGCAGAAAATCCATTTTATACAATTTGATAATTTGTCACCGGTTGTTCACGATGCGGTTTGAAAAAAATTATTCTCGTCTCTGTAACTTGTTAAAGAGTTTACTAAATAAAAGAGGTTTACTTTTTTTTCTACAAAATTAAAATTGAGTTTTTCACTAAATATGTAAATACCTAAAATTTTCACTTATAGTGTTATCAAACAAGCAAGTTTAGCACAAATTAGTATCTTATAATATTTTTTGAATTTTTAAAATATGTAAAAATATATGTGTTTATTCAAAAATATCACTTTATGCGAAAATTGTGATCGAAATTAAAGACTCAAATTTTCTAAAAAATATCAGTTATTATGATATAGTGATTATTAAATTTTAACATTCGTCTTAACTCAGAACCAAGACGTTTTATTAATTTAGAAATGTTATCACTTTAGAAGTGTCACTTTATAGAGAATTTACTATATATATTTTTTGAAAGGTAAATTTAATATATTCGTATTCTTAAATAAATTATAATGTGGACTACTCATATCGCCTATAAATAATTCCGTCCCAGGAGAGGAAACGAAGTTAATTGTTGTTTGTAGGAGTTGGTGTACTTGATTAGGATCACTTCAGTCGAGGCAAGTGTTGGACACTTTCTCCGTAAGAGGAGATTGCCCCGTATATTTCAGTGCGGTACGGGCTAAGGCAATCGTCCCCAAGATACAACGACTGTTTAGGGCGTTTCCAAGAACGTTGCACACGTATCTCGAAACTTTCGGGCGAACCCTTATATACCCAGAACTTTCGGGACTCTTTTCTAGATGAAGAACGGGGGGAGAGGAGAAGACACCAATGCTAGGAAGTGCATGTGCTGCTGGGATGAGGAAATGGCAAGGGAGGCACGCCTATTTATAGGCTGGAGGAGGCAGGGAGCCAGCCACCCCGAAGGGACGCGTCCGCTCGGCCAACAGGCTGACTGGCTGCGCTCGTGGCCCTTCGGTGGCTTCTGGATCCTTCCAGGCGTGCCAGACTGCGCTTGCGCCCTTTCGTGGGAGATCTCGCACTCCTTCGGCCTTCTGGAAGCCTCCTGGACGTTCCAGTCCGTCGTGCCTCTTCGGTGGCCAACCTGAAGGCGCTCGCAGCTCCTCGCGACGATGCGCACGTGCGAAGTGCCAAGTGCGCCACAAAGCGCCCATTGCGACCTGCGTCCAATGCGCCATGCGCACACGCACGTGCGCGTGCTCGTGCTCGGACGGTGCTTCGCACCGTCCTCGCAGGCAGCTAGCAGTGGGTCAGTCTTTTGGGTAGCCAATCAAGTTGAGAGGCAAGGAGGGAAATTCCTTATAAACAAGGAAATCCTCCTTGCTCTAATCAATGTGGGATTGCAACCTTCCATCTCCTTTTGGGCCTTTCTTTTGGGCCTTTCCATTATTGGGCTTGCACTGAATAAATTCATTCAAAACCCAACAATCCCCCACATGAATGATGATTAATGCATGCAGACTCTAATCGAAAGTTCTGACGTGTTATTATTGCATCGAGATAGGTAGCTTGCGGCTTTGAACCTTCTCTAGTAATATGTTATCGGATTTACTCGCTGCTCGATGAACGCGATGTTTTGAACCGTCAGCTTTTGGTGTAAACCAAGACAATAACATTTACACAATAATAACCCTAGTATATTTAGGTTCTCACGTTGTGTCCGTTTCGGCCATAGACCATATCTTGGATTCATAAGTGTTTTTCCCATTTGAAGCGGCCTCACTTCACACTTACATAGGTGATCTCCTATCAGGAGTACCTTCCATACTCCACCTTAATCATGGTATAGGAATTATTAAAAGCGTAATGCTTAACCTTACCACACCGCTGCAGGCTAATACCTGGGCAGCTTCTGAGAATGAGATAGGTTCCAGGTGATTAACTGAACCCTCCATAACTTAGTTGTCTCATTGAACCAAGTTTGTGGGATCTCCACTCATCATGGTTGAGTTACCGCTATGGACATTCTTTATTGTGTGGATTTTAATCCCATTCTCCTTACTGCGTTGTACATTTGATCTCTATTGATTCCTTTCGTAAAAGGATCAGCTAAGTTGTCCTTGGACTTTACATAATTAATGGTGATCACCCCACTAGAGATCAACTGTCTAATAGTATTGTGTCTCCGACAGATATGTCGAGACTTTCCGTTGTACAATGTACTTTGTGCTCTCCCGATTGCAGACATGCTATCACAATGTATCAATACGGGAGGCACCGGTTTACTCCAGCACGGAATATCCTCTAGGAAGTTTCTGAGCCATTCAGCTTCTTCCCCAGCTTTGTCTAGTGCTATAAACTCCGACTCCATGGTGGATCGAGCTATACACGTTTGTTTAGAGGACTTCCAAGACACAGCTCCTCCTCCTATGGTGAATACGTATCCACTCGTGGATTTGGAGTCCTTAGTGTCTGATATCCAGTTTGCGTCACTGTATCCTTCTAATACAGCTGGATATTTAGCATAATGTATGCCATGGCTTATGGTATGTTTTAAATACCGTAAAACCCTTTCCAGAGCTAGCCAGTGATCCTTCCCTGGATTACTTGTGAATCTACTAAGTTTACTAACTGAGTACGCAATATCGAGACGAGTGCAGTTTGTTAAATACATCAAGCTCCCGATAATTTGCGCATACTTCAGTTGCGATACTGGGTCCCCTCGATTCTTGGCTAAGTGTAGATTCAAATCTACTGGAGTCTTAACCGGAGGTTTGTCGAAAGCTTCAAATTTCTTGAGCACGCTTTCCACGTAGTGGAATTGCGTCAAGATAATTTTGTTAGCTTTCCTAGAAATTTTTATTCTTAGTATGACGTCTGCCAAACCCATATCTTTCATGTCAAAGTGGTTCTTTAACATGTTCTTAATTTTCACAATAACCTCTTTATTGCTTCCCATAATTAGTATGTCATCTACATAGAGACATACAATTACGTAAGCTTCAGGTGTGCCCTTAATGTAAACACATTTATCGCACTCATTGATCTTAAATCCATTTGACAGCATTGTTCCGTCAAATTTCTCGTGCCACTGTTTTGGCGCTTGTTTTAGCCTGTATAGTGACTTGACTAGTTGGCATACTTTATGCTCTTGACCGGGAGCCACAAACCCTTCAGGTTGCTCCATGTATATCTCCTCTTCTAGTTCACCATTTAGGAAAGCTGTTTTTACATCCATTTGGTGGATCTCGAGGTTATAGAGTGCTGCAACAGCTATGAGTACTCTAATCGATGTGATTCTTGTGACCGGTGAATAGGTGTCAAAGAAATCATATCCCTCCTTCTGCTTGAACCCCTTAGCTACCAATCGAGCTTTGTACTTGTCGATTGATCCATCAGCTTTGTATTTCCTTTTTAGGATCCACCTGCATCCCAAAGGTTTGCAGCCCGGTGGGAGATCCACGATTTCCCACGCGTGATTTTGCATAATGGATTCTATCTCACTATTGGTAGCTTCCTTCCAAAGAGGAGCATCTGGACTGGACAATGCCTCTTGGATTGTCCTGGGTTCATCTTTTAACGCATAGGTTAGATAGTCCGGACCGAAAGATTTGGTTATCTTCGTCCGTTTACTGCGTCTAGGTTCATCATCTTTCTGATTTGACCCTTGCGTAGATTCGTGAGCCCTTTTCTTCGGACTTGCTTCCTTTCTTTCCTTATTAGGAAAGCTTTCTTCAAAAAACGTTGCGTTCCTTGATTCTATGACCATTCCCGTGTTTATCTCAGGGTTTTCAGATTTATGCACCAAGAATTGATAAGCACTGCTATTTTGCGCATATCCGATAAAGATGCAATCAATGGTCTTGGGTCCTATTCGCACCTGTTTAGGCTTAGGTACTTCGACCTTTGCTAGGCACCCCCACACTTTAAGGTAACCGTAGGAAGGCTTCCTTCCTTTCCATAGTTCATATGGGGTTTTGTCCCTTTTCTTGTGTGGCAATTTGTTTAGAATGTGGTTAGCTGAGTGCACAGCTTCCCCCCACATGTTCTGGGGTAAGCCCAAGCTAATCAACATAGCGTTCATCATCTCCTTACGAGTTCGATTTTTGCGTTCAGCTACGCCATTCGATTGAGGTGAGTATGGAGCAGTCGTCTGATGAATAATGCCATGTTCTTGACAGAGTTCCTCAAACGGAGCTACATATTCTCCTCCTCGATCACTTTGGATCATTTTGATTTTCACGCTGAGTTGATTTTCAACCTCATTCTTATATCTCTTAAAAGCATCAAGAGCTTCGTCTTTGCCCTTTAAGAGATACACGTAATAGTATCTCGTGCAATCATCGATAAACGTGATGAAGTATTTCTTCCCGCCTTTAGTTTGCACGTGTTTCATATCGCAAGTGTCCGTATGAATTAATTCTAAAGGCGTAGTACTTCTTTCTACTGAATGGAAAGGTGCTTTGGCCATTTTAGCCTCCACACATACTTCACATTTATCGGACGGGTTGAACTCTAGATTCGGTAATAAATTTAAACTTACTAACTTTCTTAGCGAGTTTAGATTTACGTGTCCTAATCTACCATGCCATAAATTAGAACACTCGGCCAAGTAAGAAGAAGCATTAACTTTATTTTCACCATTAAAGGTGCGATGTACAGTTATTACATTCATCTTAAATAGCCCCCTTTCTAGATAACCCTTTCCTATGAATTGACCCGCTTTGGTCAGTACAAACTTATCAGCCTCAAATACAAGCTTAAGACCGGCTTTGCTTAACAGTGAGCCAGAGACTAAGTTCTTGCGGATGTCCGGGACATGCAGCACATCCTTGAGGGTCAGCTCCTTTCCTGAGGTCAGCTTCAGGACCACCTTTCCCAGACCAACGATCTTGGACGTTGCGGAGTTTCCCATGAACAGCTTTCGGCCAGTGATCGGGATATAGTTCGAGAACATCTCCTTGTTCGAGCAGACGTGGCGGGTAGCTCCAGTGTCCACGAACCACTCTCTCGAATTGTCCACTAGGTTAGCTTCAAACACCACAGCTGACAGATCCATCTGGGACAAGTCTTCAGCCAGGTTAGCCCTTCCTTGGTCGTCCTTCTTAGGCTGGCGACAGTCCTTAGCCATGTGTCTGGGTTTCCCGCAGTTCTAGCAGTCGCCCTTGATCTTTTTCTTCTTGGGCTTTTGCTCCTTCTGCTTATCCTCGGACTTCTTCCTCTTCTTGCCACTTTTTCCCTCAGCGAGGTGCACGGTGGTCTTAGAGTTGGCCTTGCCTTGCTTGACTTCGGACTTTCGGTTGTCTTCCTCGATCCTTAGTCTCACAATTAGGTCTTCTAGGCCCATGTCCTTCCTCTTGTGCTTGAGGTAGCTCTTGAAATCCTTCCACAGCGGGGGGAGCTTCTATCACGACCCAAATCTGTGGTCGGTGACCGGTGCTAGACTTTGACTACTTAACTCACACACAAAGATCTAGCCAGCCTCAAAATTATTCAAATTCTTATAAATCTTAAACCATTAAACTTATAACTAAAACTTATATTATCTTGCATTTTAAATATCAAAATTCTACAACCAATAGTCAAGCTTTGTTCGATTAAACAAAATTAATATATTCTTAATAATTAAACATTCCCAAGATCAAAGCAAATCTTGTGACTACGGAGCTTCTAGATGAAAGAGCAAAATACAAACTGGAGACCTCGATGCAAGTCCTGGAGAACAAATCGGACTTGGTACGATCAGAGTAGATCTCTGAGCCAAGACAACTCGTGTACGAGTTCCTGCAAAACTGGTGGGTGGGGGATGAGTGTTTTGGAACACCCAGTAAACAAATAAGATATGCATCGCAATTTATTTAGCTACTCAATGCACAAACATTCCTAAAACATGCATATAACTAATATGGCAAATGAATTATGCGGAGATGTACATTATTCAAAGATCATACTTACCAGATGACCAAATATAGCATATAATCACAAAGTCACAAAAACATGAGCAAACTATGCAACGTTCCATTCCGTCACGCAATTTGACACATGAACACATAATTTCAAAAATTAAATCACAAAACTGGACGAACGTTCGGCAAGTTATAGATAGTGTCACTCCAACTCCGACACGAGGATACCATATCTCAAAGGCGCCATCAGAATCGAACCCCGCCGGCCAAATAGATCATATCAGAATCCATTGTATCCTCAGTATATGTGCACATATGCCAACATCCCCGGTTGGTCACGGGTAGACCTCTGCCTACTAGACGTCCATATCACAGAGCGGAGACATCCATATAACAGACTTTCATATCATAACAAATTCATAGGCTCCCAAAATATATCAAACATATCCAGTGCCCCTCTGGGCCAAATTAAACAAACTTTCACAAATCATAATGTCATACCATATGCTCATATGACAAATTCACAAATGCGCTCACATTATCATATTCAAATCATGACAAATAAATAGAGTGCACTAAAGAAAGCACGAGTCACATATTATTTGTTTACCTATTTTGGCTCGACGACCATCTCGAATGACCGTCCTCTTTCTAATACAAAAATTCCTCCAGTCAAATCCCGACAAAGTTTGTTTTCAAATCTTTTGGAAATATATTCCAAAACCTGTCACAGAGAAACTATACTCAATTTTTCTTTTACTAGATTAAATACTTACATTTGTCCTATTTATTCTTTTCTCAGTTATGGTACCAATTTTCTTTGCTTCGGTTAACACCTATAATTACTATATACTTTTAATCACACTAATTTCCTTAACCAATCTAATGATTTCCATGATTCACAATCGATTTTAATTTTAGTCCTCAAGAGAAATCATCATCTCCCCACTTAACTCTCGTACTTGTATTCAATAATCAAGTTATGTATGAAACTTTATCAGTTCATCCATGCAACTCATTCTATCAAGTATTAATTTAATTCTACCTTATATTGCGTTCAATTTCTCCAATTGTATTCAAGCAACCATTGACTTGTCTTCCAATTATATTAACAATCCATTCTTTTAGACACTTGCATCAACACATCTTTCCGACAATGATCATATATGCGAACCTTTAAGTTTAGCACCATATATAATCTATTAACTTCAGATAATAAGTGAATAAATCAAAACTTGGCTCCGTGACTTATTCCCTTTGGGTTCTCTCGGTTACTTCTTCTTCTTTAATTTCTTTAGTTGGTTCCTTTTTTTTTATCTCTTATAAATTCTCTGTCTTGCTCAATCCATGTTGTATTATCCAATTAACATGTTTTGGACAGTTTTCTGATTTACAATTTCATTATTTCATCTTTCCACATATCTTGTCAATTGGAAGCACTAGATCAACCTAAAACAAAACAAACTTACTTGGATAAATTTCATGGTTGCTATTTAATTGCAGTTTACTTAATTTCTTCCATGTAATAATCCTACTCAAGAACAAATAATCTTGTCTCGGAAGCTTACCCCTGTGAGCTTTCTCTTCGGCCCTTTTTTCTTTTCTTCTTTTTTTTTTGTGTGTGTTTCGGTTTGCTTGCTTTTTGCCTCTTCATCTACAGTTTCTACTTAACACTTTGTTTCAGTAGGTAAGTAACTGGGAGCGACAAAGCTCACCAATTCATTATATATTAGATTTTTATTTTGGTGGACAACCCTATTAGTCGCCACGTTTTTACCATTTTTTTCCTCTTTGCCACGTTTTCACTTTTTTTTTTCAGATTTATCTTGGCTCATTTATCCCTTTTTTTTATTTAACTTTCTTTGGTTCTTATCTTTAGTTAAGAGATAAAATTTAACTAACTTATTATTTTTTTATCTTTACCTTTTCTTTATGTGTTGTCATTTTCTCTATTCAGCCACGTAACATTCTTTTTCCTTTATTTGAACCACGTTTTCGTTATCTTTTAACTTATCTTGTTTTATTTCATAATTCTTTACCTACTTAAAACAATTGGAAACTTTCTGAATTGGTATCTCACTTCCTTACTATTTAAATCACATCCTCTTGTAAATTTAAGAACCAATCGACATTTTTTTGTAACACATCTAATTATCTGATTGATCATAGCAAGTTTTAAATTCACTTATTTAGGGTTAGCTTAAATAAGTAATCATCTAAATCTTATCGAACCACATTTTTAGAATATCTTGATTACCAATTTGTATTATTATTTTCTAATATCATATATTATTATCTTACTGAATAACTAAATATGCTTGATTAAACCCATTTAAGTTTATCCCACATAGTCGGATATTACATTCTCCCCTCCTTATAAAAATTCGGTCCCCGAATTTACTTAAACGAAGTTTTCTAACAAAAGATCATCAAAATAGATGAATACTTTATTAGTATCTTATCGTAGATCTTTGTAGTTTGTGTATTGTGTTCCTGCTTTACTTTTTAAATTTAAAACTCTCTATTTCAAAGCTTTTAAAATTTCTTATACCAAAATTATCTTTGGTATTTCTGATATACCAAATTTAACTACTCTTAACTATTTGTGGTTTCAAAATATGAGCAAGAGCAAGATCATATAAATTCATCTGATAACCAGATGTGATTTTTACGTGACAATGTCACCATTGTTGTGGCAAATCGAACATGCCCCTAACCCATTTTTCTCAAATTCTCAAATTAGTCAATGTATCTAGGATACATCTTCTTCTGGAACTCATTGTCCTTTTTACAGGTGAGACTTTGAGCCTTCTCACATTAGATTTTATAGCCTCTTATCTTCAAACTCATGCACTTGAATTGTTCAAAAATCCTTATAAGTGACCTTAGTTTACTCATTCATCTCTCAAACTCACTTATACCCCTTTTGTAGAAAAGAGAAGTCCAATTGCCATTTTCTAATAACACCAAAATTTATCTTCATATTTTCTTATATTCATTAAAATCCTCACCAAAAGTATATGGTATACTAGTATCTTAACCATATAGATCAATTTCTAACCACATGTCATACTGTCAAATCCTTCAAACTCATTCTCCATTTTTCAAGACATATATGGAGCAACATGTGTTTTTTTTCACATTAGATTAAATTTTCTTCCATTTCTTATTCTTATGAGCAGCTTTGGTCCTTTCTTATATTCTCCAAAGTATATAAGATCGAAGTATCTCCTTCGATCAAAGTTTCTCTTACTTAATTATAACACATTCATTCTTCTAGTTTCCACTGAGTCAACTCTTTGAATCTTTCATACAATACCATAACCCTATCCAAAAGTGGTACAATAAACTTGCATCTTGATCATAGCAAATGATTTCTAGCATCAAGTTCTCCGATCAAATTCCTTCAAATAGAACCTTCTAAAATTTCAAACTTATTTTTCTTAATTTCATGTCATGCATTTAAGTTACAGACTTAATACTTTCCGACATTGTCCAAAGTTTTAGTCATAAAGGCACTATTTTTTTTCCATCACAATTCTTTGATTCATACTTCCTTATTTGTAATGCTTAAACTTTATTATCCCCATACCTCAAATCTTTTGTTATACTTATAGTTCTTTGACTAAATTTCTCTTTTTATTTTTGCCATACCTTTGGTAGTTCTATCGAACCCTTATTCAGATCATTCATGGACCATATTTTTGTAATTTTACTAACATTTATTCAGTCAGCCCAAAAATGCCAAAATCTCACATGCATTTGATCCATTAATTCTTAAAGTTGAATGTATCTATTGGATTGCTGAAAAACTAAACCTCTAAACCTCTCCAACAACAAACCGTATCACTTTACCATCACTAAAACTCAAAAAATTTCATAACCTTCCAATACTACAAATCCACAAATACTTCGTCACACCTACTTATCTCTTAACAATCTTTTTCTTTATCACCTATACTTTCACAATGATAAACTTATCATATAATTTGTAGTTCCATGAAGTTCACAATGTCAGTTGTAATATCTTCACGTGCTCTTCTAAATTATCCATATACACCAAATATTTCCATAAAATTAATAACTTATCTCTCATATGCTTGAGACTCGAATTATAATTCTTATCATAAATTTCGTCTTGTGACGCACGCCTATTTATTGGCTGGAGGAGGCAGGGAGTCAGCCACCCCGAAGGGACGCGTCCGCTCGGCCAACAGGCTGACTGGCTGCGCTCGTGGCCCTTCGGTGGCTTCTGGATCCTTCCAGGCGCGCCAGGCTGCGCTCGCGCCCTTTCGCGGGAGATCTCGCACTCTTTCGGCCTTCTGGAAGCCTCCTGGACGTTCCAGTCCATCGTGCGAAGTGCCAAGTGTGCCACAAAGTGCCCATTGCGACCTGCGTCCTCCAGCTCCTCGCGACGATGTGCGTGTGCGCGTGCGCGAGGGAGTGCTCGTGCTCGTGCTTGGACGGCGCCGTCCTCGCAGACAGCTAGCGGTGGATCAGTCTTTTGGGTAGCCAATCAAGTTGAGAGGCAAGGAGGAAAATTCCTTATAAACAATGAAATCCTCCTTGCTCTAATCAATGTGGGATTGCAACCTTCCATCTCCCATTGGACCTTTCTTTTGGGCCTTTCCATTATTGGGCTTGCATTGAATAAATTCATTCAAAACCCAACAAAATGTTGGAAGTCAATCGCTGGTTTACAGAGCGTTTAGTCAAATTCTTCTAGAATCAACAAATATTTAAATTTATTTAAAGATAAATTAGGTTTGAACCTTGTAATTTCTTAATAAGTATTTCTTGACTTATGTTTTGGCAACAAACATTTTAAATCTAAATCAATTGTTCATAAAGATATGGGGTTCGAGTCAATGATCATGTACAGTATTATATGTTTGTTAACTCCAGCTATTGGAGAGATATAATATTAAATATTTGTTGAAACTTTTTTATCACCATCGAAAATCTTACTTGTCTCAACCTTAATAGCTGTCAAGTGGGTGTCCTGATACACTGCGGTTTAAGAAAAACATTAGTCTTCTCGTCTCGGCAACTAGTTCGTTCACCTGTCCGAGACAATGACGAAACATCCGGCCGGTTTTGTAGGACAGGGGTAGTGTCGGAGAGGAAACGTGCCTGTGATGGCTACGGAGGCTTCGTCGCTCTCGTGTTCTGCAGTGAGGTGGAATTGGGGTGTTCAAAGGCTAGGGCTCACGGCTCTCAAATTGGGAATTTTTCAGATTTTTCTCGCGACTCAACGATGGATTCAAGGTAAAGGAAAGAGAATGGGTCTGGGTTTTTATTGAAGGAGTGATTAAGTTCTTGGGCCATCTTGGGCTCCCGTGGTTTGGGGCCACTATCTATCTTTATATTTTAATTCGTTGAGCCATTCCTGTTAAAACGGCCAATCTTTTATTTTGAGTTGTATGCCTGAGGGCAATTAAGTACCTTCCTATGCTAGCTGGATATTATTCCTTAGCATTTCTATAAATATGAAAGAAGGCACCAGCAAGTTGGATGCTTGGTGAATACAAACAAATTCTGTTAACAAACTACCCACCCAAATTCTCTCTGCTTTATATTCTCACTGTTACATTGAATTTGGTCCTTCGAGACCCCCCCTTCTTCGCCAAACTTGGGGTTTCCTGGTTCCATATTCCAATTGGTATCAGAGCTTAACACGTTCCCGGGTTGAGCAGTACCTTAAATCATGAAAAACGAAGAATTAGCTGTCCTGTTGAAGGACCTATCAGCTAAGGTGAGTGAGATCGTAGACTCAAACAAGGATCTGAAGTCAGAAATGGCGACAGTGAACAAATCAGTGGCCCTTCTCACTGGGAAATACGATGGCGTGGAGAACACGATCTCGGGGTTACAGAACTCTGTTTCTGGTCTCAACTTCCAGAACCAGGGTCTCTCGGCTAGGGTGAATGAACTGAACAAGACGATGGAATACCCAGTCACCATCGAGGAGGGAGGTGCGTCCCAAACGCGACCAACTAAGGTAACCAGATCTGAGTCATTTTTGCACTCTAACTCGTCCGATCGTGGTAGACATCCAAAACTCAAGTTCCCTAAGTTTGATGGTGAGGATGTGCGTAGTTGGTTGATCAAGAGTGACCATTATTTTGCAATGGAAGAAACTGAACCTAGATATAAGATGAGGTGGTATTACATCTGCAAGACAGGGCTCTTCAATGGTACCATAGCTATGCTAGATCTAGAGAAGGGTTGCCTGAGGTTGAGTGGGACGAGTTTAAAAAGTCCATAGCAAAGAGGTTTGCTGATAGTGCTTATAATGACCCAATGAATGACCTGCTTAGCTGTGTACAGTCGGGAACAATGGCTGATTACCAAGATGACTTTGAAATGAGGCATAGTAGGCTCACTATGGACCCGAGCCAAGCTGTTTCTATATTTCTTAAGGGATTACGCCCCGAGATAGCCAATCCAGTGAGAATGTTTTATCCCACTACCCTAGAACATGCCTATAACCTAGCGCAACTACAAGAGATAACCAACAACACCCGGGGTTATAAGGAGACCTATAAACCGCCCTTGCTACCCAGACCAGCATACACACCTACACAACAACTCAGGCCCTATATGCCACCCCAGCCCACCACAAACAAACTTGTTAATACGAAACCCCTCAGCTTTAACCCAACCAGAAATACCACACCCGGGAGATATAAGACCAAGGCAGAGATGGATGAGAAGAGAGCGAAGGGGTTATGTTATTGGTGTGATGAGAAGTATAGATCGGAACATCGTTATGCCAGGAAAGGGAGAGTGTACCTGATGGATATCGCAGATGATGAAGCTGAAGAGGAAGAACTTGATGAGTTGATTTGTGTCGAAGAGGCCGAGGAGAATGACAGTCCTATTCTTACTGCTCATGCTATGTTGGGGTCTAATATATAGCACTATAGGACTATGAAGGTCTCCGGACATGTACATGGCCAAACTTTGGCCATTCTAATCGACTCCGGCAGTACACATAATTTCCTAAACATCACATTGGCCAAGAAGTTAGGTTGCAGGCTTGAGCAACACAAGCCTATGACTGTCAAGGTGGCAGATGGAGGAGAGGTGGGCTGCTCACTTATTTGCAAGGACTTCCATTGGCAGATGTAGGGTAGAGAGTTTACAGCTAATGTCCTAATGTTGCCCTTTAGTAGTTGTGATATGGTATTGGGGATTCAATGGCTGAAGACCTTGGGTGACATTACTTGGAATTTTGACCATCTCAAGATGGAGTTCAAGATGGATGGCTCAAGGGTGGTGTTGCGAGGCTCACCAAAGTCACCTTGGAAGGCGAGTTCAGCCAAGAAAATTAGCAAACTGTTGGCTGCACCAGAAGAAGAATCACTCGTAGAGTTTTGCAGCCTGGCCCTCATTAGACATAGTCCAACCTGTTCAGATTTGGACACCTCTAACACTATGCCTACTCGTCTGCAATTGGAGGAGCATTCCCCTATTCTCCAACGATTACTAGACAAGTTTGAAGATGTCTTTAAGGAACCACATGGGCTGCCACCTCCTAGGACTTTAGTCCACTCAATTCCATTGAAGGAGGGAAGCCAGCCAGTGAACTTAAGGCCATATAGACACTCTGCTCAACAGAAAGATGTCCTTGAGCAACTCATTCAGGAGATGTTACGGGCTGGTTTTATTCAGAAAAGCCAAAGTTGCTTTGCTTCGCCAGTTGTTTTGGTGAAAAAGAAGGATGGTTCCTGGAGATTTTGCGTGGATTACAGGAGATTACAATCAAAGACAAGTATCCTATACCCGTGGTAGAGGAATTATTGGATGAACTTGGAGGAGCAAAGTGGTTTTCTAAGGTTGATCTTAGGGCTGGATTTCATCAGATTCTGATGAAGGAGGGTGATATATACAAGACAGCCTTTAAAACTCACGACGGACACTACGAATTCAAGGTTATGCCTTTTGGACTCTCTAATGCACCTGCTACTTTTCAGAGTGTTATGAACGATGTTTTTCGTCCATTTCTGAGAAAATTTGTCCTAGTTTTCTTTGATGATATACTAATATACAGTGCTGATTTTGAAGGACATCTACACCACTTGGAGTTAGTTCTCTCTTCACTAAGGCAGAACTCTCTTTTTGCCAAGCAATCCAAATGCTCCTTTGGACTCAATTCCATCGAATACCTTGGTCATATTATATCAGGCGATGGATTTTCCACAGACCCCAAAAAGATCGTTGATGTGCAGAATTGGGCCCTTCCCAAGACCCTAAAGAAGCTACGGGGATTCCTTAGGCTTTGTGGCTATTATCGCCAATTTGTGAAGGATTATGGGCTTATTAGTAGGCCCCTCACATCCCTCCTGAAGAAGGATTCCTTCCAGTGGACCGTCGAAGCCATGGACGCATTTCAGAGGCTCAAGGATGCTATGGTCAGTGCCCCTATTTTAGCACTCCCTAACTTCCAACTTCCATTCATTTTGGAGACGGACGCATCACACCTTGGGGTGGGAGCTGTTATTATGCAACGAGGTCATCCTATTGCTTATTTCAGCAAGGCTATGGGGATCAGATTTCAGGCTCTTTGCGTGTATGATAAGGAGCTTCGCGCAGTAGTGCTGGCTGTTAGCAAATGGCATCATTACCTTGTTGGCAGGAAGTTCATCATCAAGACGGACCATAAAAGTCTGAAATTCTTACTTACTCAGAAATTATCAACAGCCAGTCAATGTTCTTGGTTAGCTAAGCTCATGGCTTATGACTACCAAATTCTTTATAAGAAGGGCTCTGAAAATAAGGCTGATGATGCCTTGTCTAGGTTACCCGAACCAGACTCACAACTACAAGCTATCTCACTTATCTTTGTGGATGAATTGGTAAAGGACATTAAGGAGAGTTGCTTAGCTGAGGATAAATGGGCAGCAATGATTCAGCAACTTAAGGAAGGACGGGGCAGCTTGGGACCCTATGCTTTTGTCCAAGATAAGCTACTAAGGCGAAATAGAATGGTGGTCGGGTCTAACCAACAGCTACGACATAGGCTCATTGCCCTATATCACTCTTCTCCTACAGGTGGGCATTCAGGGGCTCAAGCCACTTACAAGAGGATGCAGGGAGTTCTGTTCTGGCCAGGGATGGAACGTGATATCAGGAATTTTGTGCGGGCCTGTGCCATTTGTCAGCAATGCAAGCATAGCAACACGGCCACCCCAGGTCTCCTACAGCCTATCTCTATCCCCGAAAGGCTTTGGCAGTGCGTATCTATGGACTTTATAGATGGCCTACCCAAATCCCATGGCAAGACCACCATCTTTGTTGTTGTGGACAAACTCAGTAAGTATGGACACTTTGTTCCCTTAAGCCACCCTTATACAGCTTCTACAGTGGCTAAGGCATACATGGACCACATTTTCAAGCTGCATGGCATGCCGGAATCTATCATTTCAGACAGAGATGCCATTTTTCTTAGCAGTTTTTGGCAAGAGCTGTTCAAACAACAGGGTGTCGAGCTTAAGCTCTCCTCCGCTTACCACCCCCAAACTGACGGCCAGACAGAGGTGGTGAACAAATGCCTAGAGACCTATTTACGATGTATGACCCACGAGAAACAGACAGATTGGGCAAGCTGGTTACCTTTGGCCGAGTGGTGGTATAACTCGACCTTCCATACGGCAGCTAGTGTATCTCCGTATGAGGCCCTATATGGTGAGCCTCCGCCGCTCCACCTTCCGTACTTCGCTGGGGACTCTCCGGTAGAAGCTGTAGACCGTAGCCTTACCGTCCGCGAAGAGAACCTGAAGCTACTAAAATTTCACCTACAAAGAGCACAGGGTCGAATGAAACAACAGGCAAACAAGCACCATACTGATACGGAGTACCAGATCGGCGACTGGGTCTGGTTGAAGCTCCAGCCCTATCGCCAACAAATGGTGCAACATCGAGACAACTACAAGTTGAGCCCTCATTTCTACGGTCCCTATCAGATTATTGACAGGAAAGGCAAGGTGGCTTACACTCTCCAGCTCCCTACTGCATGCAAGGTCCATCCGACCTTTCACGTTTCACAGCTCAAGCCAGTCGTTGGGGACGTACCCAGAGTGGTTACCAACATCCCGACTGGCTGGATTCCGGACAAAACTCCCGAGCGCCTCCTCGACCGCCGACTGGTGAAGCGCCATAACAAGCCGGCTTCACAAGTCCTGGTTCAATGGTTCGATACTAACCCCTCCGACGCCACCTGGGAGTACTATGATGAACTGAAGGCCTGATTTCCCACCAATTCCTTGTGGACAAGGAATTTAAGCGGCAGGGATTGCAGTGAGGTGGAATTGGGGTGTTCAAAGGCTAGGGCTCAGGGCTCTCAAATTGGGAATTTTCCAGATTTTTCCCGCGGTTCAACAATGGATTCAAGGTAAAGGAAAGAGAATGGGTCTGGGTTTCTATTGAAGGAGTGATTAAGTTCTTGGGCCATCTTGGGCTCCCGTGGTCTTGGGCCACTATCTATCTTTATATTTTAATTCGTTGAGCCATTCCTGTTAAAACGGCCAATCTTTTATTTTGAGTTGTATGCCTGAGGGCAATTAAGTACCTTTCTATGCTAGCTGGATATTATTTCTTAGCATTTCTATAAATATGAAAGAAGGCACCAGCAAGTTGGATGCTTGGTGAATACAAACAAATTCTGTTAACAAACTACCCACCCAAATTTTCTCTCCTTTATATTCTCACTGTTACATCGAATTTGGTCCTTCGAGACCCCCCCTCTTCGCCAAACTTGGGGTTTCCTGGTTCCATATTCCATGTTCTTGGCCATAGTTGGAATGATCATCCTCGCTTGTGGCGACTCACACTCAACCCAACTTCTAGTGCCAAAAGCAACAAGGTCCACGAAACTTCTAGTGACAAAAACAGCAACTCTATTGTCTCCGTCTATAGTTGAAACATGGAGTTCAAGTGGAAACCACGTTGGACTAGTAATGATTGTTTGCCTGATAGAAATTTAGTGGACACCATAAGCTATTAACCATTCTTCTCATTGAAATATTGACAAATACAAACGATATTTTTTGGAAAACCATTTAAATTTTGACACATCGACCCTACGAAAATACAAGTAAATTGCGTCTTGTATTTATTTAGTGCAAGGTCGAAACCTCAAAGATGGAAGTGCACATTTGGTCTTAAACCTCTTCCAACAAAATGACGAGACATCTGGCGGATTTTGTGGGAGAAGAAGCAAGGTCGGAGGTGGTGGGATATGGGTGGGGCCATGGAGGAGGATTGCTCGGCTTGTGCATGGTAGGGGTTGTGTTCTTGTCATTAGTTGGAATGATCATCCTCGTTTGCGCTGACTCGCCCTCAACCCCAACTTCTGGAGCCAAGAATAAAAATGGGTTTAATGGAGCTGGCTACGCTATTGCTGCATCAGCTGCATCAGCTGGTGGCGGCGGTCATCATGGAGGAGGCCATCACGGCGGTCATCATGGAGGAGGCCATCACGGAGGTCATCATGGAGGCGGAGGCTGCGGTGGAGTAGGTGGCGGCGGCGGTGGCGGCGGTGGTGGAGGGATTTGAAATCAGCTAGCGTTGTATGAAGATTTATGTAGTCTACCTTCATACTCAATCATACTCTAATATTTTTGGTGCCCACGCAATCATACTCTAATATTTTTTGTGTTGTTAGATTTTCCTATTTGTGTAATTAGTATTTGGCGTACTTCGGTACATTCTATGTAATATTTCGGGTACAAAAAAAAATCAATAAAATTAGGGTAAATTACCTTCACATCCCTCTACTTTGATCAGCCTCTCCTTAGGGTCCCTGGATTTTGGAAAATGATTGTCCCATCCCTAAGTTTTGATGATAATAGACTCTCGGGTCCCTGGAGCTGGAATATTCCTTTTTCTCCGGTGAACCCCTACCTAAAATGACCAAAATACCCCTCCCACTTAAAAATAAAAAATCTCTTTCCTTCTTCCTTCCCCTTCTTCTTCCTCCCACCTCATCTCCATCCTCCCAACCTTCAACCACAACCTTAATACTAAATACTTATTACAAAATTTTTTCCTGCGTCAACCACAACCACAACCACAACCACAACCTTCTCCCTCCATCCTCTACTCCTTCCCTCTATTCGTCATAAACCCATCCTATAAACTATAAATCAAAATTAATTAAATTTAATTACAAGGCACTGAGAGGGGGATTTCCTCCTCAATTCTGATTCGACCACTGAGGAGCCCCAATTCGACGATGACCAGGACAGTCCAGGAGGCCACCGATGATAATCTATCGAAGACATTCCTTCGGTCCAGATCTTCTTCCTATTTTCTCAATCAAATCACGAAAACAAAAATAGAAAACAAAAACGCGAAGATCTCAGCGATCTAACGTCAGAACCGAAAATTGGATATCGAAAAATACGAGCAGATCAAAAGCAAAACCTAGTCACGGATCGAAAGAGATCTGGTCTAATCCGGCAACAGAAAGAGGCCAAAAAAATTTGCAAAAATTAAAACAAATTAAAAAATAAAATAATAAATATAAAAGAGGAGGAGGAGGAGGAGAAGGGAAGGGACCATTGCCATCCTTGTCGAATAGGCTGAAGGCCTCCTTGAACTCGGAGATCTAGTCGTCGGTCAGCTGGTCGGCCATTTCTTCTACTTCTCCTTCTAGAGAGAGAGAGAGATCAGAAGAGAGAGAGAGAGAGAGTGTGTGTGTGTGTGTGTGTGGGCGGGGGGGGGGGGGGGGGGGGGGGGGGGGGGGGGGGTAAAAAAATCGAATATAGTAGAGAGAAGGAGAATAAATGGGTTAAGTCAGGTTGATAAGGAGAATAAAATTGGGCAAAACCCTATTTTGACTTAGGGGTTGTTTCCGATCTGGGTTATTTTCATGTTGGGTGTTTTAATTAAAATTAAAGTTTTTAGAATTAGGGTTGAAGGTTGGGAGGATGGAGATGAGGTGGGAAGAAGAAGGGGAAGGAAAGAAATTTTTTGTTTTTTAAGTGGGAGGGGTATTTTGGTCATTTCAAGTGGGGGTCACCGGAGAAAAAGGAATATTCCGGCTCCAGGGACCCGAGAGTCTATTATCATCAAAACTTAAGGATGGGACAATTATTTTCCAAAATCCAGGGACCCTAGGGAGAGGCTGACCAAAGTAGAGGGATGTGAGGGTAATTTGCCCATAAAATTATTCCGATTAAAAATATGTCAAGTTGATTTTGTTTCTTTGTGTTCGGACTTGAATTCCTTGCGAATATATTGGTAGAAGACTAGGACGACGGACAACACATCTTGTGACGGCGATCCAAGAGAAGAATTGTTTTTTTAGAAACAAATTATTGCTCTTTCCGCTCTTTCCTTTTGCGCAACAACTTTCTCGTCCGATCGAGCTGCAACAAAATGGCAAGACATGTAACGACGGCTTTGGCGGGAGAGGGAGTAGGGTCTAGGGTAGTGAGATATGCATGGAACTATGGAGGCTTGCTCGTCAATTTGGTAAGAGAAGATGGAGGGAAAAGATTATCTATTCACAATAGTATTTGATACGTGTCAAAATACAAACAGATAGTCTACTATTTATACTATGTCAAAATACAACAAAATACGTGTCCTGATACACTGCGGTTTAAGAAAAACATTAGTCTTCTCGTTTCGGCAACTTGTTCGTTCACCTGTCCGAGACTGTTGGGATGGCGAGAAATAGGAAAGACTTATTTGCTATTTCTATTCCTATTCTGACTAGGTTTTGAAGTCCTAATCCGACCTAGATAGGTTACTTGTACACCAAGGGTTTGTCTCTATATAAAGACATGTTACCTTAGGTTTTTTATATAGTTTTGTGGCTCAGAAACTCATCAATAAAAGTTCTCCTTTCTCTCCGTGGATGTAGGCATTAGGCCGAACCACGTTATTTCTTGCGTCCGTGTTCTTTGCGCGTTTATTCTCTAGTTGTTGAATTCCTAACAAGTGGTATCAGAAGCTAAGGTTGGAGGATGTCGGATCATGGCACAAAGTTTGCTCTTGTGAAGTTTGATGGTTCATCGAATTTTGGGTTATGGCAAAGGCGTATCAAGAATCTCTTCGTGCAACAAGGGATGGTCATCGCACTCTCGGAGAAGAAGTCTGAGAAGATGGAGGAGCAAGAGTGGGAGGAGTTGGATGCCAAGGCGGTAGCAAAGATTTGCTTGTGCTTGGCAGATGATGAGGAGCCACTAGCTAGGTTGTGGAAGAGGATCCAGGTCGGAGTAAAAAGAAGTTCAATGGAAGTAGTTTCAAGTGTGGAGAAGGGCACATGAAGGGGACTATCCATGACGAACTAGAGATCAAGACAACGAGGAGGGATCGGCATCCACAACCATGGCCATATGTTCAGAAGGGTCGGATGGTGACTGGCTTTCTGTCTCATCAAGTCCAATGCATCCTAGTAATCTCTTTTCGTTAGGAACCTTGGACTATAATAGTGATAGTTATAAATGTAGGCTAATAAAGGTGGAGAAGGATGCGATGGTAGGGATGAAGGGTGAAAGGGAATACTTACAGGTTAGTGAGGCCTATTATTGTAGGTGGAGTCACATCAATAGGTCTGAAGGAGTTGGCAAAAGCTTAGGTCATATGAAGTTGGTTCGTATGAGGGAGCAAATGCTTGACATGGATGGTATGAGTGCGGTTGGGATTCGTAGAGACATGGATAGCAAGCTATGGTTGTTTCGTGGAGGCATGGTTGGCAAGGAGCCATGGTTATCTCGGAGAAATATTGTTAGCTGGGCCCTGCTATGGTTGTCTAAAGGGACGTGCACGTCAAAGATGTTGGGTAGGTTTTGCATGGGGAATGCGAAGCCATTAGTAGCACCACGGGTGAATCAGGTATCACACTCAAGGCCGAATGATAGAGTTCGAGGTATGTCGAGGGTTCTACTTGGTAGAACAAAAGGTTGCCCTTTGTATGCTATGGCAAGTAGCATTGGTTTGAGGCAAAAAGGTCCAACGGAAGAGTGGTTCGAGGTTGCGGAGCATAGGGCTGATCGAAAAATAGAGGGTACGTCTATTGGTCGCAAGGTTACTTCAGAAAGTGGACTCGCTAGTTGGGGTTCGATGGAGGTTAGAGGGAATAGGCCAAGCAAGCTCAGAAGCTCGAGTTTGGGGGCTGGCTCCAAGTTATTGAACAAAAGGTGAAGAGAAAGTTGAGATGGCCTTATTGATACAGTTATCTATGGTCCGAGATGGAGTCGGTGGAGTCGGATTAGTTTTACAAGATCTCATGGTTCTTCATGGGGCGGTATTTTATCAAGGTAGAATTTGTTGAAGTTCAGGTGGAGCTTCATGGTTCTTCCACAAGATGATTTTCGCCAAGGTGGAGATTGTTGGGATGGCGAGAAATAGGAAAGACTTATTTCCTATTCCTATTTTGACTAGGTTTTGGACTCCTAATCCGACCTAGATATGTTACTTGTACACCAATGATTTGTCTCTATATAAAGACATGTTACCTTAGGTTTTTTATATAGCTTTATGGCTCGGAAACTCATCAATAAAAGTTCTCCTTTCTCTCCGTGGATGTAGGCATTATGCCGAACCACGTTATTTCTTGCGTTCATATTTTTGGCGCGTTTGTTCTCTAGTTGCTGAATTCCTAATAGAGAGAATGACGAAACATCCGGCCGGTTTTGTAGGACAGGGGTAGTGTCGGAGAGGAAACGTGCCTGTGATGGCTACGGAGGCTTCGTCGCTCTCGTGTTCTTGACCATAGTTGGAATGATCATCCTCGCTTGTGGCGACTCACACTCAACCCAACTTCTAGTGCCAAAAGCAACAAGGTCCACGAAACTTCTAGTGACAAAAACAGCAACTCTATTGTCTCCGTCTATAGTTGAAACATGGAGTTCAAGTGGAAACCACGTTGGACTAGTAATGATTGTTTGCCTGATAGAAATTTAGTGGACACCATAAGCTATTAACCATTCTTCTCATTGAAATATTGACAAATACAAACGATATTTTTTGGAAAACCATTTAAATTTTGACACATCGACCCTACGAAAATACAAGTAAATTGCGTCTTGTATTTATTTAGTGCAAGGTCGAAACCTCAAAGATGGAAGTGCACATTTGGTCTTAAACCTCTTCCAACAAAATGACGAGACATCTGGCGGATTTTGTGGGAGAAGAAGCAAGGTCGGAGGTGGTGGGATATGGGTGGGGCCATGGAGGAGGATTGCTCGGCTTGTGCATGGTAGGCGTTGTGTTCTTGTCATTAGTTGGAATGATCATCCTCGTTTGCGCTGACTCGCCCTCAACCCCAACTTCTGGAGCCAAGAATAAAAATGGGTTTAATGGAGCTGGCTACGCTATTGCTGCATCAGCTGCATCAGCTGGTGGCGGCGGTCATCATGGAGGAGGCCATCACGGCGGTCATCATGGAGGAGGCCATCACGGAGGTCATCATGGAGGCGGAGGCTGCGGTGGAGTAGGTAGCGGCGGCGGTGGCGGCGGTGGTGGAGGGATTTGAAATCAGCTAGCGTTGTATGAAGATTTATGTAGTCTACCTTCATACTCAATCATACTCTAATATTTTTGGTGCCCACGCAATCATACTCTAATATTTTTTGTGTTGTTAGATTTTCCTATTTGTGTAATTAGTATTTGGCGTACTTCGGTACATTCTATATAATATTTCGGGTACAAAAAATAATCAATAAAATTATCCCGATTAAAAATATGTCAAGTTGATTTTGTTTCTTTGTGTTCGGACTTGAATTCCTTGCGAATATATTGGTAGAAGATTAGGACGACGGACAACACATCTTGTGACGGCGATCCAAGAGAAGAATTGTTTTTTTAGAAACAAATTATTGCTCTTTCCGCTCTTTCCTTTTGGGCAACAACTTTCTCGTCCGATCGAGCTGCAACAAAATGGCAAGACATGTGACGACGGCTTTGGCGGGAGAGGGAGTAGGGTCGAGGGTAGTGAGATATGCATGGAACTATGGAGGCTTGCTCGTCAATTTGGTAAGAGAAGCTTCGATAGAGTTTTAATGGAGGGAAAAGATTATCTATTCACAATAGTATTTGATACGTGTCAAAATACAACTGATAGTCTACTATTTATACTATTTCTAAGTAATTTAAGTTACACCCAAGTGGGCTGTGGGCCGCGTCTCGTTAACTTTCCCGCATGTAGCTGTCAAAGGATAAAGCCGTTGGTATTTTTTTTAATAAGTAGAATTGTATTAAAATAACGGAGAAAAAGTTATTGACAAACAAACATGACTAGCCTACTTCCTCTCCTAAAGGAAGGCTGTCGTCCATTACATCAAAGCAAAAACTTGAGACCCACAATAGATTCCCGATACAATAATCTAACGACAATTGCATAAAAAAATCTTGGAAGCCAAAAGCAGAGAATTATCCCCACGAGAGAAGATACATTGCTTCTGCCTCAGATGCTAAGGGAGTCCATGTAAAGCACCAAATCCTGACTTGCAATGATTGACGCCGAGTTGGACCACCGAATTTATTCTTGCACTCGCCAGAGGATCGTGTTGATTATCAAGTCAAAATCACAGCAAGCTCCTTGGAAGATGGCTCTCTTTCGAAACAACCATAAGCTCCACACGATTGCTGCGTAAATAGCAAACCACTTGGCAAATTGTAAGCAATGAATAATCACTTCTTAACTGAGTAAATTTCATGGCCAACAATAGAGAAGTTAACTTCGCAAATTATTAGCGACTAGCATACTTCAAGCCATAAAGGGAATTCTATAACAAACACACTTTTTCCTGATCAATTACAGCAACAATGAAACCGGGAGAAATCTCTATATATATCTCCTCATTTAAGTCACCATTCAAGAAAGCATTGTTAACATCCGACTGGTGCTGACGGTTTTGACGCGTAATTAACGAGTAATTATATGTTAAATCCATTTAATTAATAAACTAATTCGTTAATAATAAATCACTTACTTGTTGAAGCAAGAGGTCCACAGGTTCGGGTCCACAACTTCTTCGTGCTAGTCGAATTACGATCACGTTTGAACGGATTCGTAATTGATTTTCACAAGATTTCCTTTAATAAAAATCTGATTAAAATTCTGGAACTGATCCAGAATTTTCCTTTCTTATTGAGTGGTTGTGGGAAAAGTTTCAAATTGGTCCAGCCAGATTTCCTCTTTTATAGAAAAATCCGGACAACCAAAATGCGCCACGTGGCATGCCACGTGGTGCCTTAGACCGCGTGTCTGCCACGTGGCAAGGCTATTCACAGCTTTGCCACGTGGCAAGGCTACACGCGGCACGCCACGTGGTGCTTTGGACCACATGTCCGCCATGTGGCACGTCACGCGGCAAGGCTACCCCTGGCTTTGCCACGTGGCGCCACGTGGGCTACCCCATGTGATGTCACCGCCACGTCACGGTGACATGGCGCTTGCGTGGCTTCAGGCCGGTCAACGTGGGTTGACCGGCCCATCCAACCCAACTTATGGGCCTAATAGGCCCAGACCCAATTAGGCACAATAATAATTACCTATTGGGCCCAAGGTCCAACATCTCCCACTCAATTATTATTGACCTTGATCAACAGTTATCAGATTTTTTAAAAAGATTTCGTGCGACCAGCACACGTCGAGTATGTTAAGCCAAATTCAAGAGCACAGACACTCAGGCTACTTGAATAGTAGCATCTCGACAACCTTCTTGTATAATGTATGCTATTACCCTAGGACTCATGTCACATTCCATTGTTCACATCAGTGATTTCAAACAATTATATTCGGGTTCACTATTGTACTTTTCAATACAATTGGTGCACCTGAACCTCGAAACTCACAATGTGATGAACATAGTTCCTTCTCCCTTAACTATATTCCTTTCATAATGATACAGCCTGCTTTTCTGGTCAGCCCTGCCAGGTCGAATCGCTATGCCATAACCTTTTCATGAACTTTCCAAGCTAACAGCATTGGATCATACTTCGAGAATACGTTTAGGATCTTAAGGGTAGGTTTCGGGAATCACAATTCTCGAAAATTGGTCTCACACCAGGGATTGTGAAATCACTCAATATTTTTATCCCATCCAGTGGTCGAGTAGCACACATGATACTGATCACGTGTTACGGTGTATTTTTCTTTTTAAAGGAACACACATCATTTAATACCATACTAGAGTATCAGCATTAGCTTAACTCTAGACTAATAGGACAGACATTATGATAAGTTCCACTTATATCTTATCATACGGATTGTAGAAAATCCAAATGCAGCAACTTATTCCTGCATCCCATAAGGAAACTTACTCTTACGCAAGACGGCATTCTGTCATAGGACATTCACTTATGTATGTCCAATAACTGCCTCATCTCATCTAGGAATCAACTTCTTAACTCCCACTGAGTTAAACACTCGTGTGAGTGGGCTACTTCTCTGTCCGACATCTTTCACATTTAACTCATATTGCCAAATAAAAATTCATTTATTCGAACTAATTGGATTACAAATAAAACTGTCGTAAACTCAGTGACTTAACATGTTTCTCGAACACTTCTCGAGGTAATGCTTTAGTCATTGGATCTGCGGCCATATCTCGTGTAGATATGTGTTTCATACACAGTTCTTTATATTTTATTAAATTTCTCACAAAGTGAAATTTAATATCTATATGCTTAGCCCTGCTATGGAATCTAGAATCCTTAGCATATGCTATAGCTGCCTGGTTGTCGCAGAATAGACTCACTGGCTCCGTCGAGTTGATCAGGGAGAGATGGCTTAAGAATCTCTTCAACCATACCGCTTCTTGTGCAGCATGAGCTGAAGCTACATATTCTGCTTCCATTATTGACAGGGATACACATGTTTGCTTCTTACTGCTCCATGAGACAGCACCCCCGTTCAACAAGAAAATAAATCCAGATATAGACTTTTTCTTATCCACATCACCTCCCCAATCAGCATCAGTATAGCCACTCATTATCAGGTCACGGCCTTGATAGCACAAGGAGTATTCTGCAGTAGTATTCAAATATTTCAAAATCTCTTTGACAACCTTCCAGTGAGCACTACCTGGATCAGACTAATATCTCCTTGCTATCCCAACAGCATAGCAAATGTCAGGTCTAGTGCACAACATTGCGTACATCAGGCATCCAACTACATTGGCATAATGAATCTTCTCCATGTCCCTACGTTGTTTAGCTATTTTTGGGCACATGTCCTTACACAAATTATGACATTTAACCAATGGGACATACTTTGGGTTACTGTGATCACAATTGAAACGTTCTACTACTTTGCGAATATATGTCTCTTGTGAAAGTGACACTATTCTTTTCGAACGATTTCTCAAAATCTTAAATCCGAGTATGTAATCTGCTTCACCCATGTCTTTCATTTCAAAGTTGGAAGATAACCAATCTTTGATTTTGACAATCCGAGTATGTAATCTGCTTTGCAAATATATGTCTCTTGTGAAAGTGACACTATTCTTTTCGAACGATTTCTCAAAATCTTAAATCCGAGTATGTAATCTGCTTCACCCATGTCTTTCATTTCAAAGTTGGAAGATAACCAATCTTTGATTTTGACAAGAAATCCCATGTCATTTCTAGCTAAAAGTATGTCATCAACATACAAGGTGATGATAACAAACTTCTTTCCTGATCGCTTAACATACACATAGTGATCTTCCTCTATCATTATAAAATCATGATGCATGATCGTATTATGAAAGCGAATATACCACTGCCTAGACGACTGCTTAAGGCCATAAATTGATCTATTCAATTTGCAAACTTTGAATTCGCAGCCTTTTTGAATGTAGCCCTCAGGCTGAATCATATAGATTTCTTCATCCAATTCTTCATGGAGAAAAGCAGTCTTTACATCCATTTGATGTAATTCTAGATTCATGTTAGCAACCATAGCTAAAATGACCCTAATTGACGTAAATCTAACAACAGGTGCAAAAGTCTCCTCATAGTCTATCCCAGCCTGTTGTTTAAATCCTTGGGCAACCAAACGAGCTTTGTATCTTTCAATACTGCCATCTGCATTGCGCTTGATTTTGAGAATCTACTTATTCCCAATTGCCCTACGCCCCTTATGTAGGTCAACCAGATCCCAAACCTAGTTTTTTATCATAGAAGACATTTCTTCATCCATTGTATTCGTCCATTCATTACGTTTTGGAGATGACAATGCTCCAGATACATTTTTAGGTTCATCTTCATCCTGTAGGATGGCCAGAAGAATTTCACTTGGACCACCAAATTTCTTTAGTGATACCAAGAACGCATTAGCCTCGCCTTCGATGTCAAATCGTCGGCGTGGTATGCTAGTTCTGCTAGACCTACGGTATTCTCGGTTTTGATAAACATCTCTCATATATTCATCATATCCAGAAATCGAACTCCCACTGGGTAGAAATACCGTACTCCCACTAGAATAAGGAATTACCTCTCTTTCAGGACTCAGATCACGACCTTCCGGATCATTTTGAGTTGAAAAATCTCTATCTTCCTCCTCAATTCTCCCACTCGGAAGAAGTGATCCAGATGAAGCTGGTTCATTTGTCTCATAAAGGGTAAGGTCACTACTAACCTCTCCCAACTTTGGAAATTCATTCTCCACAAAAGTGACATCGCGTGATTCAAATTCTGTTACATGTCCATTGTCTAGTTCACCCACGAACACGTACCCTTTAGATACCTCTGGGTATCTTATAAAGATACTTTTTCTACCTCTCGGTCCTAATTTATCGAAAGCACTTCAGGTAGAATGGACATAGGACGCACACCCCGAGGACTTAAAATAGGATAAATCGGGCTTCCGATCTGTCCACATTTCGTAAGGAGTGGCTGTAACAGACTTAGAGGGAACACGGTTTAGAACGTATACGGTAGTTAGGAGCGCATCTCCATAGAATGATATAGGCAAACTTGCCTCTGCCATCATCGATCTAACCATATCAAGAAGGGTTTTATTCCTTCTTTCAGCAACTCTGTTTTGCTGTGGTGTATAAGGAATGGACAACTGATGTTCAATTTCTTTTTCAAAGCATAGAGCTTTAAACTCATCAGAAAGATATTCACGGCCACGATAAGTTCGTAAGGCCTTTATCTTTCTGTCCTTCTGATTCTCAACAAAACTCATGTATGTCATGAAGCAGTTTAAGGCTTCAGACTTGTGAGAAATCAGGTATATCAGACCATATCTAGTATAGTCGTCAATAAAGGTGATGAAGTAATATGCTCCATGCCTTGCCCTCACGTTCATTGGACCACATATGTCAGAATGGACTAATTGTAGTAGAAATTTAGCTCTAGCCCCAGTACCGAAAGGTTTTCTAGTGCTTTTCCCTTCTAAACAGGATACGCAACTAGGTAATATAGATTTCTCTATATTGCCCAACAGTCCTGCCTTAGCTAGACGGTTTAAACGATCCTGACCGATATGGCCTAGTCTAGAATGCCATAGTTTAATATCATCCTCTGATGAGTTTGAACTAGTGACAAAGGAAAAACTTTCACAAGGATCAATATCCAGAATCAAAAAACCTTCTGATATATATCCAAGGCCAAAATAGGCATCATCCAAAAATAATCTAACAGTATCGTTCTCAAATGACAACCGGAAACCTAAAGACATCAAGGCCGAAACTGAGATCAGGTTCCTTCGTATGTCTGGAGCAAATAACACGTCATGTAAAAGAAGGGCACGACCACCACGAAGATGTAATCTACAAGTGCCCAAGCCTTTCACATCCACGCACGAGTTGTTACCGACAAAAATGGTTTTTGCTCCAGCCGGCAACTGCCTATACTCAACGAACGAACCACGGTCTCTAGCTATATGGTCTGTCGCTCCTGAATATATCACCCACATAGAATGTGATTCAGTTAGAAGGGTACAAGAGGATACATACAATTTACTCACACTTGAGTTTAGATGTACCTGCTTGGGCATTTTACAATCTTTTTCAAAATGTCCCTTCTGTTGACAGTTAAAACATTTCACTTTTGAAATGTTAAACCGCTTATTCTTTTTAGCCTTGGAGCCATCCAACTTGGTTCCATGGTTTTCAGCCTTTGGAGTTTGTTTACACTTACCCTTCCCTTTACCTTTCTTCTTTTTCCCACCACTCCTAGTCGAACAAATCGAATGGGCTTCATAGCTAGGAGGCGATCTTCCTCCTGCTCGAGGTGTCTGGCAATATCATCAAATGTTATCAAATGATCGGAATGGGTAAGATTCATCTTCATCTGTTCCCAACTTAGTGGTAGAGAACGGATGACAGCTTGAATCTGCTGCTCGTTGCCGAGTATGTGACCAGCCTCTGCCAGTTCACTGATCATATTGGACATCACTCTCAAGTGTTTCCTCATGGGAGCCTCCGAACGCTTTTTAAAGGTGTCAAACTTTATGGTCAAAGCACGCAGCTTCGACACTGAAAACTTTTCGAATTTCAGTTTGAGAGCATCCCATAACTCTTTCGCGTTGTCATGCACGCGAAATTGTCTGGTGATATCATCCATCATTGAACTCAACAAGATCAATCGAGCAGTAGTGTTTTTCATCTTCCAAATAACATAAGCTTCCTTATCTCACTTATGTTGAGCAGTTGTGCCTTCTTCAGGCTCATCCATTATGACATGTATGGGCTCCAGAACCTCTTGTTCCTCAAGCACATATTGGATTTTCATACTCCAATTGTCATAGTTTTCACCGTTGAGTTTTAACTCACGGTTTAGCTCAGCTATGATGGATCTAGAAGCGACTGACATCTCTATAGGGATTTTTAATATGAGAACATATTAGAAATTTGATTTGGCAATATGATTCAATTTACTAATCACTCATAACTTTTAACGATATGGAGTTCTTGATTAATCTCAAAATCGAAGTGGGTCGAGGGCATGCTTCCCCTCACCATTCAAGTATTAATCTTAAACTTCAACCGTTTAAAGTTCATCAATAGTAAATTCAAGTGGAAGTAAGTAAACAAATATTTTTATTTAATTACATGCATTTGTACATTCTGAGCTTATACACACATGTACAAAAAACTCAGATAAGGTCTCAACCTATTGTACAAAAGTCTCCCAAAAACAACATATATACATGGGGACAGTTAAACATATAATCACACAGGGATCGGATGTCCAGGCGATCCAGTAGGAGAATCCAGATACATATCTGGATCCGGGTCCGAGGGCGATCCGGTGGGGCCAGGTACGAGGACGATCGGACGAGAAGTTCCAAGGTACTTTCCAGAACTGGAATTGAATCCATGATCCAGATGATCAGGAGCGGAGGAAAACTATAATAGTAATCCTTAGCGAAGTAGCGGTTCAAGATCAAACCGCTTCGCAGCTCCAGAACAGGAGAAGGTATCATTTCTCTGCGAAGACCCTTATCCTCAAGATAATGGATCAGACCATAGAGAGCATCTCTATGGGTATTGAACTCGGGTGCCGAGAAGACACTCATATCTTCTCGAATTTTCATCGTGACCAGGAGGTCTCGAAACATAGAGGGCCAGTCCTCTCCATGATCGTAACCTCCGGCCCAGATGCACTCTTGCATCTCCCGGTGAACAGCCTTAATGTGCTCAACAATGACATATATGTCATTCTTGGGCACACGCAGCGGTAAACGACGCTTCAGAATCTTCTGTCGAAGTTCTGTTGCACAGAAGTTCAGATACCTGTCTCCAGTAGCCATCAAATCTTGCAACAATTGCAATTCAATTTCGGGTTAATACTCATATTTTTCCAAAATAGGATTGAAAAACTTATTTTCCAATCTTTTGATGATCATACTATGGATCAATTTATGTAATTTTAGTTTAACTTTCACATATCTCGGAACTCGTTCCAAAATATTTTCTTTTTAAGTTTATTAAAATATAATTTTAATAAACTTAATTGACAAAAATTTCTCAAAATTTTTATCAATTTATTAGATTTTAATTGAATAAAAACTGATTTTATCTAATTAAAAAAGAAAAAATCTAATTTTTAAGTCTAAGTCAAAATTGACCGTAAATCGGGTTGGGTCGAACCAATAAACCAGGTCAATCTATCCGTTTTTTGATTTTCTTGACCCGGGTATAAATATTTTCGGGAAAAATTGTGAAATTACGATTTTGTCCCTCGCATATTTTTTCTCTAATTTTCTCTCTCCCCGACTGTCTCGGCGAAAATCCGGCCGCCGCTCCTCTCCACGACCGCCGCTTAACGGCGGCGAACCAAGGGCCGAGACCAGTCGCAATCGACTCGTCTCGGCCTCGCGATCACGGCCATAGCGGCCTCGCGGGCCGTCGTCCAGCCGTTCTCCCCCGCGACCGTCTTCTCCGTTCCGCGTCTCTCTGTCGTCGTCCTCGATCTCGCGATTCCGGCGACGTCGATCCACAAACGTGGTATCAAGACGTCGGGGAGAAGCCGGAGAATCGACTATCGTCGATTTACGGCATCGAAATCGTCGGATTTCCAACGAAATCGACGGAATTCGATTTGGGAAAAAATCTCCCCAAAATCGCCCGATTAGGGTTCTGTCGATTTGGGGATTTTTGGAAAATTTTCCAATTAATCCCCAAGTTTTCCAAAAATTGCACCGAGGTCCATGACACGCAGGTGCCATGTAAGCAGTCAAATTTCAGATTGGTACCTTAATGTTTTGCGTGTGCGCGAATTTGCCCGCGTGGTTAGGCAAAATTTAATTTAGTCCCGCTGGTTCCAAATTAATTACATTAAAGTCTAACAGATTATGATTTTTCATAAAATTACGATTAATATGATTTTTGACTCAGTAAATCACATAATTACTTGAATTAAAATATCATATTATCATCAAAACATGGTTTCAACCATGGTCTGATACCAATTGACGGTTTTGATACGTAATTAACGAGTAATTATGTGTTAAATCTGTTTAATTAACAAACTAATTCGTTAATAATAAATCACTTACTTGTTGAAGCAAGAGGTCCACAGGCTCGGGTCTACAATTTCTTCGTGCTAGTCGAATTACGATCACGTTTGAACGGATTCGTAATTGATTTTCACGAGATTTCCTTTAATGAAAATCTGATTAAAATTCTGGAACTGATCCGGAATTTTCTTTTCTTATTGAGTGGTTGTGGGAAAAGTTTCAAATTGGTCCAGCTGGATTTCTCCTTTTATAGAGAAATCCGGACAACCAAAATGCGCCACGTGGCATTTTGGGCCACACGTCCGCCACGTGGCGTGGCGCTTTGGACCACATGTCCGCCACGTGGCAAGGCTACCCCTGGAGGCGCCACGTGGGCTGCCACATGTGACGTCAGCGCCACGTCACGCTGACGTGGCGCTTGCGTGGCTTCAGGCCGGTCAACGCGGGTTGACTGGCCCATCCAACCCAACTTATGGGCCTAATGGGCCCGGGCCCAATTAGGCACAATAATAATTGCCTATTGTGCCCAAGGTCCAACATGTGCAAATGACATCCTTTGGACACAACAAAATCCAACAAAAATCTGACAGTAATCAGCTTAGCTACAGGTGAGAAAGTATCTCATAAATCAACACAAAACTATTGAATCTAGCCCTTTGACCACCAACCTGGCCTTGTACCTTTCAATGATACCATTTGATTTCTACTTGTACTTATAAATCCATTCACAACAAACAATTGACATACTAGCATGCAATGGCACCAACTGCGAAGTCTAATTCAACTCAAGAGCATCCAGTAAATATCTTGGCGGTCCAGAGTTTAAACCCTGGTATTGTCATAGGTGTAAAATTTATTTTTCAAAAAAAAAAATAAAGGAAGTCATCACGGCCGCCACGGCTGCACGGAGGAGGCCACGATGGCGGCTGGGGTGGAGGCCATCATCACACCTGTGGTTTTGGCTTCTAGGGTGGAAATCACACATGTGGTCTTGGCTTCTAGGGTGGAGGTCATCATCACACCGGAGGTTCTGGTATTGGTTCAATTAAAAAAAAATATTATCAGGATGTTAAATATTTTTAACGTGTTTCAAACAGTCTTATATCTTCTCAGCCACCTTCCTTGTAAAGATTGATTTCGAAATTGGTGAACTTCTCATAAATAATTTTCTTAGAGGATAACGCTTTCTACTTAAAGCAAAATCTGAAAATACTTTCGATAAGTTAAAAATGAGCCCTATGCAATAAGCTATGAATTATATAATAATACTGGGAATTTAGTAATAATCTAACCGGGGATGAAGACTGAATATATCAGGGGAAAACAAATTCAATAATGGCAACATTTATGAACAATAATAGTTTTACTTATAAATAAATAATAGTCATACATCATAACTCCTTGATCCTTTCTGAATTGACAATCCCTTTGAATGAGATCCCTAATAGAAATCAATGTTAAAATTAAATAATATTTTTATCATAATAACTAATATTTTTTCAAAAAAATTTAGCGTTAAATATTAGTCGCAAAATTTTACAAAAATGATATTTTTTATAAATACATAAATTTTTATATAGTTTACAAATTAAAAAAATATTTTAAGGTACTAATTTGTATTAATCTTATTTGTGTGATAATTTTTACATCATCGTTCATCTTCTCAGCCATCTCAAGTGGTCTTTGTAATCCTCGTCTTGTTCTAACAAAAATATCTCAATCGACTTTTTTTAACCTGGACCTCCTTGAATTTGAAAAAGCCTTATGCCGTTAGGCTACATACTCTTTGAAAATTTCAATCGAGTTTAACAATGAATAAAGATAATCGCCAAGATTTTAGATATCCCATAACTATTTTTGGTATTTTGAACTCTCGTATAAGTGGTCAACATTGAGTATTGAGATTGTCATATTGCTATTTGCAAGTGTATTAAGCTTATTTATAAGTGTTAAAAATTCACAAATTTATTGCATTAAAATTTTTGGTTGGATATAGAGATTTTAATATAGCATGAACGTGGATTATCTTGTACCTATTATTTTGAGAAGGCGTGTTGAAATTACCATATCGTTACTTAAGAGTGTGATGAGTATTAAGGTTTTGGGTTATATATAAAAATTTTAAGTGGTCCAAAATTTAATTTTTTATTATTTCGAAACTAGAAACAAAAAATTTCTCAAGTTGATAATATCTGTGATGATTTTCGAATAATGTAGAATGTGTCTCGAACTCTATTGTCTCGGTCTATAGTTGAACATGGAGTTCAAGTGAAAACCGCGTTCATCTAGAAATCGTTCGCCGGATAGAAATTTAGTGGACACTATTAGCTATTGACCATTCTTCTCTTTGAACTATATTGACTAATACAAACGATATTTTTTTTTTGAAAACCTTTTAAATCTTGACACATGGACCGTACGAGAATACAAGTAAGTTGTGTTTTGTATTTATTCAGTGCAAGGTCGAAACCTCAAAGATTCCGTGCACATTTGGTCTTAACCTCTTCCAACAAAATGACGAGACATCTGGCGGCTTTTGTGGGAGAAGAAGCAAGGTCGGAGGTGGTGGGATATGGTTGGGGCCATGGTGAAGGGTTGCTCGGGTTGTGCATGGCAGGGGTTGTGTTCTTGTCATTACAGAGGCAGTAGCTGCGATCCCGTACACGTATGTATGCGGGTTAGCGGGTGTGTGTATTTTCTCTCGATTGCTCGATTTGTGGTACAGTTTAAAGCTAGAGGTTAGGTTTGTGTTTTAATGGCCTATTGGTCGGTAGATGCTCCTCTTTACTGTTGGGTATTGAATGCATAATTAATGCATTTGGACCAAGCTGAAAGGCTCAAGCTCAAAAGTCCAAGCTGAGGATGGGAGAACCATTACCACATCAAAAATCGCAAGAGAATTTTTTCTGTTTATAAGGAGAAGCTCCAAGCTGGTGTAACATTAAATGTTCCACCTAAAGAGCTGACTGAGGCTACCTGCGAGGATGGTGCGAAGCACCATCCGAGCACGAGCACGCGCACGTGCACGTGCGTGTGCACATGGCGCATTAGACGCAGGTCGCAATGGGAGTTTTGTGGCGCACGTGCGCATCGTTGAGAGGAGCTGGAGGAGCCTTAAAGTTTTGCCGAAGCTAAGAGGCAGAGGGGCTGGAACGTCCCGGAGACTTCCAGAAGGTCGAAGGGTTACTAGCCAACCTGAAGGGCGCACAGACGAATTCAGAAGCTCCCAGAACACCGAAGGGATGCGAGTGTGCTACCTGCCTGCCGAAGGGATGCCAACGACCTCCGAAGAGCCACGAATAAATTGGATGAAGAGGCACCTGAAGGGCAGCCTGCTTGTTGGCCGAACATACGTATTTTCTCGAAATTGCTTCGTGCCTCTTCGAAAATGCCTGCCTCCACTCCATCCATTGCCTATAAATAGGCCCCTCTCCCTCATTTGCAAATTACCCCAACTACAAGTGCATACGCATTCATTAGCATTGTAGTTCTCTCTCTCTCTCTCTCTCTCTCTCAGAAAAGTTTGAATATCCAAGGTTCGGCTGAAGCTTCGAGGGTCGTTGTACTACGAACTCGGAAGTAGCCTAGTCGTTGTATCTTGGGGACGATTACCGCAGTCCGTAAGCACTAAATACGGGACAATCTCGTCTTACGGAGAAAGAGTCCTACTCTTGCCTCGACTATTAAAGATCCTAATCAAGTACACCACCTCCGACGAACAATAATCGTAAGACGAGATTTGTGTATTTGAAGATGGCATCATCAAGCTCCGCACCTACACCAGTGCCGGCGATTTCGGAAACTATCCACGCCGAAAGGCCGGCCAAGTTCAACGTTACCGAGTTCAAGAGGTGGCAACAGAAGATGTGGTTCTACCTGATGACGCTCAACTTGGTCCGATTCTTGAAGGAAGAGGCTCCGAAAGTGGCAAAAAATGAGGCTGATCCATAGAAGATCAACGCTCTCGATGCATGGAGTCACAGCGACTTTCTATGTCATAACTATGTCCTGAATAGCTTAGACGATGCCCTGTACAATGTCTATACAGGTACCAAGACTGCGAAAGAATTGTAGGACTCCTGGAGAAGAAGTACAAAATGGAGGATGCCGGGATGAAGAAATTCATCATCGGAAGGTTCCTCGACTTCCAGATGGTGGACTCCAAGAAGTTCATAGACCAAGTCCAAGAGCTACACCTGATTCTACATGAGATTCACACCGAAGGCATGCAACTCAGTGAATCCTTCCAGGTGGCTGCTCTAATCGAGAAGCTACCCCCTCTGTGGAAGGACTTCAAGAACTACCTCAAGCTTAAGAAGAAGGACATGGGGCTGGAAGGCCTGATCGTTAGACTAAAGATCGAGAAAGATAACCGAAAGTACGAAGTTAAGACCGGCAGGACCAACTCTGAGGCTAAGATACACCTCGCTGAGGGAGGTACTGGTAAGAAGAGAAAGAATCTCAGAAATAAGCAGGAGAAGCAAGAGCCAAAGCAAAAAAAAGCTAAGAAGATCAAGGGCAATTGCTACAACTATGACAAGCCTGATCACATGGCCAAATATTGTCGCTTGCCGAAGAAGGACGATCGTGAGAAGGCTAGCCTGGCTGAGGACTTGTCTCAGCTACACCTATCTGCCGTGGTGTTTGAAGCTAATCTGGTGGATAACCCTAGAGAGTGGTTCGTAGACACAGGGGCAACCCGACACATCTGCTCAGACAAGGAGATGTTCTCGACTTACACAGCCATCAACGGGCGGAAGTTGTTCATGGATAACTCTGCAACTTCTCCCGTAGTTGGACTAGGCCAGGTGGTGCTGAAGCTGATCTCCTAAAAAGAGCTGACCCTCAAGGATGTGCTGCATGTCCCAGACATTCGTAAGAATTTAGTATCCAGCTCACTGTTGAGCAAAGCGGGGATAAAACTAGTATTCGAGGCCGATAGGTTTGTATTAACTAAGGCTGGTACTTTTGTAGGAAAGGGTTATCTCGAGAGGGGCCTCTTCAAGATGAATGTAATAACTGTCAAACACATCTTTAATGGCTCTAATAAAATTGTTAATTCTTCTTACTTGGCTGAGTGTTCTAACTTATGGCATGATAGATTAGAACACGTAAATTTGAGCTCACTAAGAAAGTTAGTAAGTTTAAATTTATTGCCAAAAATAGAGTTTGACCCGAACAATAAATGTGAAGTATGTGTGGAGGCAAAAATGACCAAAGTACCTTTTCATTCAGTGGAAAGAAGTACTACACCTTTAGAATTAATTCATGCTGACATATGTGATATAAAACACGTGCAAACTGGAGGTGAGAAAAAGTATTTCATCACATTGATTAACGATTACACGAGGTACTGTTATGTACACCTCTTGAAAGAAAAAGACGAACAATAAATGTGAACTATGTGTAGAGGCAAAAATGACCAAAGTACCTTTTCATTCAGTGGAAAGAAGTACTACACCTTTAGAATTAATTCATACCGACATATGTGATATAAAACATGTGCAAACTAGAGGTAAAAAAAATATTTCATCACATTTATTGACGATTACACGAGGTACTGTTATGTACACCTCTTGAAAGAAAAAGACGAAGCTCTAGAAACTTTCAAGAGTTATAAGAATGAGGTTGAAAATTAACTCAGGACTAAAATTAAAATAATTTGAAGTGATAGAGGGGGAGAATATGTAGCTCCGTTTGAGGAATTCTGCCAACAAAATGGCATTATTCATCAGATAACAGCTCCATACTCACCTCAATCAAATGGCGTAGCTGAACGCAAGAATCGAACTCTTAAGGAGATGATGAATGCTATTTTGATTAGCTTGGGCTTACCACAGAACTTGTGGGGGGAAGCTGTGCTCTCAGCTAATCACATTCTAAACAAATTGCCACACAAGAAAAGGGACAAAACCCCATATGAATTATAGAAATGGAGGAAGCCTTCCTACGGTTACCTTAAAGTGTGGGGTGTCTAGCCAAGGTAGAAATACCTCCACCTAAAAGGGTGAGAATATGACCCAAGACCGTTGACTGTATCTTTATCGGATATGCCCACAAAAGTAGCGCAAACTAATTTCTAGTGCACAAGTCTGAAAATCCTGAAATCAACGAGGGAATGGTCATGAAATCAAGGAATGCAACATTCTTTGAGAATATCTTTCCTAAAAAGGAAATGAAAGAATTAAGCTCAAACAAAAGAAGTTATGAAGCTACACAAGGCTCTGATCAAGGTACCGAGGAACTTAGATGGAGTAAGAGGACCAAAGTAGCCAAGTCATTTGGTCCAGATTTTCTAAACTACATGTTAGAAAATGAACCTGGGACAGTCCAAGAGGCATTATCTAGTCTGGATGCTCCTCTCTGGAAAGAAGCTATCAATAGTGAGATAGAATCCATCATACAAAACTACACATAAAAAATCATGGATCTCCCACCAGGTTGCAAACCTTTAAGTTACAAGTGGATCCTTAAAAGGAAATACAAAGCTGATGGATCAATCGATAAGTACAAAGCTCGGTTGGTAGCTAAAGGGTTCAAGCAGAAGGAAGGATACGATTTCTTTGACACGTATTCGCCGGTCATAAGAATCACATCTATTAGAGTGCTCATAGCTGTAGCAGCACTCAATAACCTCGAGATACATCAGATGGATGTAAAAATAGCTTTCCTAAATGAAGAACTGGAAGAGAAAATATATATGAAATAACCTGAAGGGTTTGTTGCCCCCAGACAAGAACATAAAGTGTGCAAGCTGGTCAAGTCACTGTACGGGCTGAAACAGGTGCCGAAATAATGGCATGAGAAATTTGACAGAACAATGATGCCAAATAGCTTTAAGATCAATGAGTGTGATAAATGTGTATACATTAAAGGCACACCTGATGCTTACGTGATTACATGTCCGTATGCTAATCACGAGAAGCAGTTATGATCTTATCGTAAAAACTAAGAACATGTTAAAGAACAGCTTCGATATGAAAGATATGGTCTAGCTGACGTCATACTAGGGATTAAAATCTCTAGGATGACTGAAGGAATTTTCTTGTCACAATCTCACTACGTTGAGAATGTACTCAAGAAATTTGATACTTTTGACAAACTTCCGGCTAAGACTCCGGTAGGCCTGAGTCTACACTTAGCTAAAAATAGAGGGGACCCAGTATCTCAACTGAAATATGCAAGAATCATTAGGAGCCTGATGTACCTGACAAATTGTACACGCCCTGATATTACATACTCAGTTAGCAAGCTTAGTAGATTCATGAGCAATCCAGGACCAGACCACTGGCTAGCTCTGGAAAGGGTTCTAAAGTATCTAAAATATATCATGAACCATGGCATACTTTATACTAGGTATCCATCTGTATTGGAAGGATACAGTTATGCGAATTGGATATCAGACACTAAAGACTCCAAATCTACTAGTGGTTATGTGTTCACCATAGGTGGAGGAGCTGTGTCCTGGAAATCCTCTAAACAAATGTGCATAGCTCGATCCACCATGGAGGCAGAGTTTATAGCACTAGACAAAGCTGAGGAAGAAGCTCAGTGGCTCAGAAACTTCCTAGAAGATATTCCGTGTTGGAACAAGCATGTGCCTCCTGTATTGATATATTGTGATAGCATGTCAGCAATCGGGAGAGCACAAAGTACTATGTACAACAGAAAGTCTCGACACATCCGTAGGAGACATAACACCGTTAGAAAATTGATCTCAAGTGGAGTAATAACCATTGATTATGTAAAGTCCAAGGACAACATAGCTGATCCTTTTACGAAAGGAATCAACAGAGATCAGATGTATAACGCAGTAAGGGAAATGAGAGTAAAATTCATACATTAAAGAACGTTCATAGCGGTAACTCAACCATGATAAGTGAAGATCCCACAAACTTGGTTCAATGAGACAACTAAGTTAAGGATGGTTCAGATGATTACTTGAAACCCATCCCATTCTCAGAAGCTGCCCAAGTACAAACCTGCAGAGGTGTGGTAAGGTTAAGCGTCTACGCTTTTAATGATTCCTATACCAGAAAAAGGTAGAGTATGGCAGGATACTCCTGATGGGAGATCACCTATATAAGTATGAAGTGAGGCCACTTCAAAAAATATTAAAATACTTATGAATCCAAGATAAGTTCTATGGCGGTAACGCAGTAAGGGAAATGAGATTAAAATTCATACATTAAAGAACGTTCATAGCGGTAACTCAACCATGATAAGTGAAGATCCCACAAACTTGGTTCAATGAGATAACTAAGTTAAGGATGGTTCAGATGATTACTTGAAACCCATCCCATTCTCAGAAGCTGCCCAAGTACAAACCTACAGAGGTGGGGTAAGGTTAAGCGTCTACGCTTTTAATGATTCCTATACCAGAAAAAGGTAGAGTATGGCAGGATACTCCTGATGGGAGATCACCTATATAAGTATGAAGTGAGGCCACTTCAAAAAATATTAAAATACTTATGAATCCAATATAAGTTCCATGGCCGAAAAGGACACAACGTGAGAACCAAATGATATTAGAGATATCATTGTGTAAATGTTATTGTCTTGGTTTACATAAAAAAGCTGACCAGTTCAAGACAACGCGTTCACTGAGCAGTAGATAAATCCGATAATATCTTACTAGAGAAGGTTCAAAGCCGTAAGCTACCTATCTCGATGCAATAATATTTTATTGAAACTTTTCTTAAAAGTGTCAGCATGCATTAATCATCATTCATGTGGCAGATTGTTGGGTTTTGAATGCATAATTAATGCATTTGGCCCAAGCTGAAAGGTCCGAGCTGAAAAGCCCAAGCTGAGGATGGCAGAATAATTACCACATCGGAAATCGCAATAGAATTTTTCCTGTTTATAAGGAGAAGCTCCAAGCTGGTGTAATATTAAATATTCCACCTGAAGAGCTGATCGAGGCTGCCTCGCACCATCCGAGCACGAGCGCATGCGTGCGCGTGTACGCACGCGCGCTCGTGCACGTGCGTGTGCGCATAGCGCATTAGACGCAGGTCGCAATGCAGCTAAAAAGCCCCAACTACAAGTGCATAAGTATTCCTTAGCATTGTAGTTCTCTCTCTCTCTCTCTCTCTCTCTCTCTCTCTCTCTCAGAAAAGTCTGAATATCCAAGGTTCGCTTGAAGCTTCGAGGGTCGTTGTGCTACGAACTCGGAAGCAGCGTAGTCGTTGTATCTTGAGGACGATTGCCACAACCCGTAAGCACTAAATACGGGGCAATCTCGTCTTACGGAGAAAGAGTCCAACTCTTGTCTCGACTATTAAAGATCCTAATTAAGTACACCACCTCTGACAAACAACATTTACTACCAAGTTTGTAGGCTAGCTGGAGGTTAGAGATATATGCCATAAGCAATCCTCTAGCCTATTGCTGAATGACGCTCCCCCTTGATTATCCGATTTGTAGGTTAACTGGGGTTTAAATTTAGGGGTTTGTTTTCAAAAATAGGAAAAAAAACTTACATATATTTCCTAAATAGGTAAAAACTTAATATATTTCTAAAATAGGAAAAAAATTAATAAAAAATAAAAAAAAATAGGAGACGATCCATAGTTGGGTCAACACACTAATTTAATAAAATATATAATAATGGAGGCGACCTAACAGTAGGTCGCCTCCGTGACATTATACTATTATATTAATATAATATAAGAGATGACCTAATACTAAGTTGACTCTTGTCTAATTTAATTTTTTTTGAACTACTTGTCTAATTTAATTTTGGTCAGGCTCCCCGAACACTGCTTTTTTTTTTGCGAGGAGTACTTCGAGTTATACATTGAGTTTGTTGTTCGTTTGGTATAAGTTGTTGCGATATTATAAATTAATTAATTTTATTTTAATTTGCATTATTAGAAATCTTAAAAAAATTAAATTTTAAAAAGTGGAGTTGAGTTTTTAAATTATAAATGGTACGATCTCTAGTAATACCGATAATACTATGACATTTTATCAGTTTGGTATTTTTTATCTCTGTGGTGAATATGGGGTTCAAAAATTATCTTGAGCCCCATATTCACCATATAGACAAAATTATTGGACATCGGATCCGCGAATAATATTGGACATTGGATCCGCAAAAAAATTATCTTGAACCTTATATTCATGACACAAACAAAATTAAATTATCTTGAACCTTATATTCATGACACAGACAAAATTATTGGACATTAGATCCGCAAAAAATTATCTTGAACCCCAAATTCATCACATAGACAAAAATACGAAACTGATAAGATGTCATAGTATTATGAATATTATATCATAATATATTCTAAAAAAATACAGTGTTCGGACAGGCTGACCGAAAATTAAATTAGACAAGTAGTTCAAAAAAAATTAAATTAGATAAGAGTTGACCTAGTAGTAGGTCGTCTCTTATATTATATCAATATAATAGTATAATGTCAGGAAGGCGATCTACTCTTGGGTTGCCTCCATTATTATATGTTTTATTAAATTAGTGTGTTGACCCAACTATCAATCGTCTCCTATTTTTTTAATTAAAATTTTGACTATTATAGAAATATATTAAGTTTTTGTCTATATAGAAAATATATCTTAAACAAATTATCTATTTTGGAAAAAAATCCAAATTTAGGTACCACTTAGCTAGCTGCCTGTGGTTTAGCTAGTGGTGTGGTTTAGCTAGTGGTGGGATTTAGGTGTGATCTAACATTTCTTTTTTATCTTTGGTAATAAAGTTCATAATAAAAAAATTTATTAGCTCCAAATCTTTTAAGTTAAATTAAAAAATTTCCAAGGAGATTCTAATATCAAAAATTTTTATTTAACTTATGGATAATTCGTGAGTGAAAATCTAACACAATTCCAATCGATTAGGAATTGCTAGTACAGTCACTTTATAACTAATGAATAGTTTTCTAATAATATAGTAAAATCTCTATCAAGTGAAATAAGACCGGAGAAATATATTACTTAAAAAAGGTTATTAAATAAGAAATATTTATGTCTTTTTCTCTATAAAATTAAAATTGAGTTTTTGAGCACTAAATACGCAAATGCCAAAAGATTACTTAGTTTATATTCAAGTCACCTAAAATTTTGACTTATAACGTTATTCAAATGTTATACTCGATTGAAATTTTTTTATAACAAGATGGTGATCAAAAGAACGATTTGAAGACAATTCAGAAGATGAATTATATAAAATTAATCAAACAAGCAAGTCTAGCACAAATTAGTACCTTAAAATTCTTTTTAAATTCTTAAAATATGTAAAAATTTATGTGTTTATTCAAAAATATCACTTTATGCGAAAACTATGATCGAGATTAAGCACTCAATTTTTTTTTAAATATTAGTTATTATAATATAGTGGTTATTAAATTTTAACATTCGTCCTAACTCAGAACCAAGATATTTTATTAATTTAGAAATGTTATCTTTACAAATATCACTTTATAGAGAATTTACTATATTCGTATTCCTAAATTAATTATAATGTGCACTGCTCATATCGCCTATTAATAATTTCATAATAAATCAGGAGACGAAACGAAGCTTACAAGATTCATATATTGGAAGTCAATCGCTGGTATATTGAGCGTTTAGTCAATTTCTTCTAGAATCAACAAATATTTAAAATTTTAAAAAGATAAATTAGGTTTGACCCTTGGAATTTCTTAATAAATACTTCTTTTACTGTTAGACTTATCTTGTGGCAACAAACATTTAAATCTAAATTAATTATGTATAGAGTTATCGAGTTTCAACTATTGATCATTTATAATATTATATATTTATTAACTCAAGCTATTGAGAAAATATAGTATTAAATATTTGTTAAAAACTTTTATTTAATGTCTCACTTGTTTCAACCTTAATGGCGGTCAAGCGGGTGTCCTGATAAAATGCGATTTAAAAAAAAACATTAGTCTTCTCGTCTCGGCAACTTGTTCGTTCACCTGACCGAGACAATGACGAAACATCCGGCCGGTTTTGTAGGACAGGGGTAGTGTCGGAGAGGAAACGTGCCTGTGATGGCTACGGAGGCTCCGTCGCTCTCGTGTTCTTGGCCATAGTTGGAATGATCATCCTCGCTTGTGGCGACTCACACTCAACCCAACTTCTAGTGCCAAAAGCAACAAGGTCCACGAAACTTCTAGTGACAAAAACAGCAACTCTATTGTCTCCGTCTATAGTTGAAACATGGAGTTCAAGTGGAAACCACGTTGGACTAGTAATGATTGTTTGCCTGATAGAAATTTAGTGGACACCATAAGCTATTAACCATTCTTCTCATTGAAATATTGACTAATACAAACGATATTTTTTGGAAAACCATTTAAATTTTGACACATCGACCCTACGAAAATACAAGTAAATTGCGTCTTGTATTTATTTAGTGCAAGGTCGAAACCTCAAAGATGGAAGTGCACATTTGGTCTTAACCTATACCCAAAAAAATGACGAGACATCTGGCGGCTTTTGTGGGAGAAGAAGCGAGGTCGGAGTTGGTGGGATATGGGTGGGGCCATGGCGGAGGATTGCTCGGCTTGTGCATGGCGGGGGTTGTGTTCTTGTCATTAGTTGGAATGATCATCCTCGTTTGCGCTGACTCGCCCTCAACCCCAACTTCTGGTGCCACGAATAGAAATAGGTTTAATGGAGCTGGTGGCTACGCTGTCGCTGCATCAGCTGGTGGCGGCGGTCATCATGGAGGAGGCCATCACGGAGGTCATCATGGAGGCGGAGGCTGTGGTGGAGGAGGTGGTGGCGGTGGTGGTGGCTGCGGTGGAGGAGGTGGAGGCGGTGGCGGATGCTGAAATCAGTTGTCGTTGTATGAAGATTTATGTAGTCTACCTTCATACTATAATATTTTTGGTGCCCACGCAATCATACTCTAATATTTTTGTGGTGTTAGATTTTCTATCTGTGTAATTAGTATTTGGCGTACTTTGGTACATTCTATGTAATACTTCGGTACAAATGAAATCAATAAAATCATCCCGATTAAAAAAAAGTCAAGTTGATTTTGTTTCCTTTGTGTTCGGACTTGAATTCCAGCTTTATTTTCCCTCATTTCGCTAAATCTATGGCAAGTTGTTGATATTTTGATACTTTAGATAATCTAAAGATTTTCAAAAATGATCTTATAGTCTTTCGTATTTAGTTTTATTATATTTTTGGATCATTGTCACCGGAATATGCTATTTTTTCCGTACAACCCTATTTGAAAAGACAAAAATGTCACTCTACTTAAAAAATAAAAATGACCTATTTCCTTCTTCTATTCACCTTTTTCTTGCTCCTGCCTTCAAACAAAACTAAAATTCAAATCAAACATTCTCGGGGAGAATCAAAACTAAACAACAATAAAACAGAAAAATTAAGAAGAGAGGAAGAAACCAAAAAAAAGTGAGGGGATAGGAAGGAGGGAAGGAGGAGGATAAAGTGATGTTCGTTGAGGTAGCTTTCCAAGTTGCAGAAAGTGGGTTATGATGCAGCTGGGCTTATTGATTCGAATTGAGATTTTCAAAATTAAAGTTCTTCAAGTTTTGATCTATCTAATCGATTAAAAAAATAATAATTTTGTGAAAAGTTGGTTACTATCTTTTATTGGTATTGATTGTTACAGGTTGGCAAACACACCTGTAACAACGAAATACACTCCATAGGAGGCCTACTAACAACATGCCAACCCAACGGATAATCTAGTACCGGGTTGGATAGACAATCAACAACCTTATTCCCTTCCCAGTAACAACGCATCATGTCTATATGCCAGCCATGACGGATGAAACTATGAAAACTAATCACGAGGGTCGATAATGAGTGTTCTTTCACTACCAATGGCCATGACCATTACCAACCAAGCCTGTATAGCACAAATTATTATCTTCAACAAATTAGACCTAGATAAACTTATTTCATATTCTTATTCCTATTCTGACTAGATTCTGGACTCCTAATTAGACCTAGATAGGTTACTTGTACACCAAGGGTTTGTCTCTATATAAAGACATGTTACCCTAAGGTTTTGTATGGCTTTGTGGCTCGGAAACTCATCAATAAAACTTCTCCTTTCTCCCTGTGGATGTAGGCATTAGGCCGAACCACGTTATCTCTTGCGTCCGTGTTCTTTGCGCGTTTGTTCCCTATTTGCTAAATTCCTAACAATTGGTATCAAGAGCTTGGGTTGGAGGATGACGGACGGCGCGAAGTTTGCTCTTGTGAAATTCGATAGTTCTTCGAATTTCGGGTTATGGCAAAGGCGTGTCAAGGATCTCCTCGTGCAACAAGGGATGGTCATCGCGCTCTCGGAGAAGAAGCCCGAGAAGATGGAGGAGCAAGAGTGGAAGGAGATGGGGGCCAAGGCGGTGGCGACAATTCGCTTGTGCTTGGCGGATGATGTGATGTATCACGTCATGGATGAGAAGTCAGCAGCTGAGGTATGGAAGAAATTGGAGGCAAGGTATATGTCTAAGTCTTTGTCGAACAAGCTTTATCTTAAGCAAAGATTGTACGGGTTCAAGATGAATGAGGGCTCGGATTTGAGCCAACACATTAATGGTTTCAGTCAACTTGTGAGTGACTTGAGAAAGGTTGATGTGAAGTTCGAGGAAGAAGACAAGGCATTGTTGCTGCTGAATCTTTACCTGGCTCCTACGAAAATTTGGTTACAACTCTAACTTGGGGGAAGGAGTCCCTGGTGTTGGAAGATATCACAAGTGCTCTGCTAGGGTTTCATCAAAGAAGAAAAAATGGCGATGAACAAGCGGAAGGGCTGGTTGTGAAGGGTAGCCATGGTAATCGTAGTGGAGTAAAAGACGGGAAGGGATCCAAGTCGTGGTCAATGAGGTTCAAGGGAAATTACTTCGAGTGCGGAGAAAAAGGGCACGTGAAGAAGGATTGTCCAAGAAGAACTCGGGATCGCGAGAAAAAAGGATCAGGTTCTGTGAATGTGGCCTCACATTCGGACGGGTCGGATGGTGATCTCCTTTCTGTTTTGTAAAGTCCAAAGCATTCTGTTTCCTGGATTTTGGATAGCGCTTGCTCTTTCCACATGACGCCCAAGAGAGGGTGGTTCGACACCTACAAGTTCATTGATTCAGGTATAGTGACTATGGGTGATGGTTCTACTTGTAGAATTGCTGGCATAGGTGATATCTGAATTAAGATGTGGGATGGTGTTGAGAGAAAATTGTGTGGGGTTAGGCATGTTCCAAAGTTGGAGAGGAATTTGATCTCGTTAGGAGCCTTGGATTATAGTGGGTACAACTATAATGTTGTAGGCGGGCTAATGGAGGTGGAGAAGGATGCTTTGGTGGTGATGAAGGGTGAAAGGAATGCTAGAAACACCTACAGGTTAGTGGGGAACACGGTTGTAGGTGGAGTCACCTCGTTGCGTTCTAATAGAGGGGAGAAAAGCTCTTGTGTGATGGAGCAAAAGCTTGACATGAATGGTTTGAGTAGAGTTGAGATTCGCAAAGACAAAGTTAGCAAGTTCCCGCTATGGTTGTCTAAAAGGACGTGCACGTCAAAGGTGTTGGGTAGGTTTTGCATGGGAAATATTAAAGCTTGTTTATGCTTCCTTTCATGAGGTACTATGTACAGGAGGCATCCTTTCGTCTCGGATTTGAATCTTGAGTTAAACTATTATGCAAAGGCTCCGGATTCAGAATCCCGGAAAACAGCAAAGGCTCCGAAGCTGGTGATCAGAAGAGTACTTGAACCTCACAAAACTAGTTGAGAATACAATCAGAGAAGCCCTCCCATAATTCATGGACGGCTTTGTGTCCCACCAACAATCTGAGAAGCTGAGCAATGAAGCAGACGGTGGCGCAGATGACCGCAGCACCGACATGTTCCATTCCCCGTTGCGAAAAGTTGCATCTTTGTCAATACCATTACCGGACCAGAAAAGCCATTCCGAGCAGCCGCAGAGGTTAGAGATAGGTGGTATAAACGATCCTCTAGCCTATTTGCTGGATGACGTCCTTCCTTTGGGAGTTGGATTGGGTACGGAGTGAAGAAATTGATTCCGTACAGTTTGGACTGAAGGGGGACCGCAGCGGCAAGCGCATGTATGTGATAATGATAAACGCAATTATGTGATAATGACAAGTGCAGTTATGTGATAATGACATTTATTTTTTGAAAACGGCAAGTCCCCGTTGATGATAATGGTATGCATAGTTTTTTTTATTTTGGTCCCCCCTTGTTTTAGCATGTTTGCAAAAAGGTCACACTGGCTCGCACTATTATGTGATACTGGCATGCGCAGTTATGTGATACTGGCATGCGCAGTTATGTGATAATGGTATTTGTACCCGGCCTGTGTTTGTGCATGACTTTTTTTCATTTTGGTCCTCGTATTTTACCGCATTTGCAAAAAAGTTCTCGCGTGTCTTCATTCCAAACGGTTCGGAATAGTGGCATTCCGTACCCAATCTATACCCCCTCCTTTGACTACCCAATTTGTGAGTTAGTTCGAGTTAGATTTAGGTACTACTTAGTTAACTACGTGCGGTTTAACTAGTGGTGGAGTTTGGGTGTCATCTAACTTTATTTTTTTTTCTTTAGTAATAAAGTTCATAATTAAAAAAAAAATTATTAGCTCTAAAACTTTTAAGTTAAATTAAAAAGATTTCTTTCAAATATCAATTTTTTTATTTAACTTATGGATAATTCATGGATGAAAATCTGACACAATTCCAATTCGATTAAGAATTGCTAGTCCAGTCACTTTATAACTATTGGATAGTTTTCTAATAATATAGTAAAATCTCTCTCAAGTAAAATTGGACAGAAAAAATATATTATTTTAAAAATGTTATTAAATAAGAGAGATTTACATCTTTTTCTCTAAAAAATTAAAATTGAGTTTTTGAGCACTAAATACAAAAATATCAAAAGATTACTTATTTTATATTCAAGTCACCTAAAATTTCAACTTATAACGTTATTCAAATATTACACTCGATTGAGATTTTTTATAACAAGACGGTGATCGAACGAACGATTTGAAGACAATTCAGAAGATGAATGATTGTAAAATTTATCAAATAAGTAAATCTAACACAAATTAATATCTTACAATTTTTTTTGAATTTTTAAAATATGTAAAAATATATGTATTTATTCAAAAAAAATATTTTATGCGAAAATTGTGATCGAAATTAAGCACTCCATAATAAACGAGGAGACGGAACGAAGTTAAAAAGATTCATATATTGGAAGTCAATCGCTGGTTTATTGGATTTGATAAAAGTCGTAGGCCGCTTCGTTTTATTGATCCGTACAAGAGTTGTACTTATAGCCCTTCACGTCATGATCAGGGACTTACGAACTAATAATAAGACAAGATGATCTAGTCTAAGTTGAATTCAAGGCAAAGTAACGACCAGGTAAGCTAAGATGAACTAAAAGAGATTAGCTATTCAAATAACAAATGTAACAGATGTTATCCTCAACTCGAACACTATTGACTAATACAAACTTACAAGTAAATTGCGTCTTGTATTTATTTAGTAAAAGGTCGAAACCTCAAAGATGAAAGTGCATATTTGGTCTTAACCTATACCCAAAAAAATGACGAGACATCTGACGCCTTTTGTGGGAGAAGAAGCAAGGTCGGAGGTGGAATGATGATCCTCTTTTGCGCTCACTCGCTCTCAACCCCAACCAGAGGCGGAGTCAGAAAATTTGGAGAGTAAGACAATATAATTTTTTTTAAGTTCAACGTATGTAATTATAATATTTATAAATATCATATACGATCACTCATGTATTGAAATCGCTCCATAATAGTTACATTGTCAATATAATAAAATATGTATTTCTCGATATATGTAATTAAACAATCAGCTAGTAATTGATCTCTCATCTTGTTGCGAAGACGGTTCTTCAAAATATTCATGGCAGAAAAAGTTCTCTCAACACTTGCAGTCGCAACCGACAATGTCAAAGCTAATTTCAGAAGCTGAAATACCGTAGGATAAATGAGATCTCTCTGTGTTTGCACCAACTTCTGAGCCAAAATATCGAACATTTTCTACAACAAAGGAGTCTCCACCTCTGTGCTTGTCATTTTCAGGCTTAAATAAATAGCAACAAAGACAAAATATAGTTTCTTTGTTTATGCTATACTCCAACCAATTTTTATGGTCATCAAACCAAGCAGGATTAAAAAAATGTGCCACAGTTCTTTTTTTTTTTGAAAATTGTGTCTCCTTGGCTAACAAAGTCCAGATAACAGATACTTTCTTCTTACTCTATCACGGACATCGGGATGATATAATAAAATTCTTGGTCTCAAACCATGATTTGAAGGAAGATTTTCTAAATTAATCTCGACATAAGCTTGCTTGAAATTCCTTTCTGTGCTTTTAGAACCACTAACTTTGTCAATAGGCCACTTACCTTTGTAACGTACTTATCCATAACTGATCAGAAATACAAAATCAAACAGATTAATATAAATTAATACCGCAATAAGGAAGACAAAGTCATTTATTCAAAAAGATAGCAACTTGTTCAATAGGCTATTGCAAGGATAAGTTTGGTACAATTAAATAAAAATTTTGAAATTTAATAAAAAAAATTGAGAGCATTACCGTTCTGCATGACTCTCTTTTTTTCTGGGATTGAGACTACTAAGTACTGTAAGCTTTTTTCCCTTTTCTAGTTCTTCTTTGGCGTTTCCTAACCCTTCTTTTTTCTTTTTAGTGAAACCCTTTGATTTTGCTTTTCTTTTTAGCATGAATTTGTTAATTTTTTTTTCTTTTCTATTTGCTTGCATGGGGGTGTGTGCCTTTGTTTTTTATTTTTCTATTATGTGTTTGCCTGCGTGGACCACTGGACTGGGTTAGGTAAGTACTATCTTTTTAAATTTTTTTAGTCGATTGCTTTATTATTGATGGTAGTATAGTTAGACTAATTAAGATTTTATAATATATATTAAAAGACTAATAAATGTCTAAATTTTTTTAAGATTTGGTTCCAATTTTTAGGTTGATTAATTTTTTAGTGGGATCAATTTTAAATTTTAGTGGGGACATACATTAAAAATATACCTAGTTATCCAAAAAAAAATTTTAAGTGGGGCAATTGCAGCCGCAATCTTCTTTGTCCCTCCGCCCCTGACCCCAACTTCTCGTGCCAAGAATAAAAAAAGGTTTAGTGGAGCTGGCTACGCTGTCGCTGCATCAGCTGCAACAGCAGATGGCGGCGGTCATCACGGAGGAGGCCATCACGGCGGTCATCGTGGAGGCGGAGGCTGTGGTGGAGGAGGTGGCGGCGACTGAAATCAGTTGACGTTGTATGAAGATTTATGTAGTCTACCTTCATACTCAATCGTACTCTGTATATTTGGTGCCCATGATTGCATACTCTAATATTTGTGTGTTGTTAGATTTTCCTGTTTGTGTAATTAGTATTTGGCGTACTTCGGTACATTCTATGTAATATCTCGGGTACAAAAGAAATCAATAAAATCATCCCGATTAAAAAAATGTCAAGTTGAATTTTTTTTCTTTTGTTCGAACTTGATTTCCAAGCTTATTTTTCTGCCAATAATTTTTTATGGCTGTGATTCCTTGCGAATATATTGGTAAAAGATCAGGCCGACGAATCTTTAGGCAAAATTGGAGGCCAACACAACAAAAGAAGCTAGCACTAGTTGCCGGGAAGCCAGACAAAATTGGACGCCCAACAACAAAACATACCTATAGCTATGTTTGTTATACTAAGATATTTTTTCTAGGAAATGCGTTTCTTTAGTTATTTCACAAAGTTGTAAGAAATAAGACACAAATTTTGTTATAAGACAAAAAATTTAAGTCAGATTCTTGAACGAGTTGTTAACTTTAAGAAAATGCTTTACAAAAAATTTGGTTGAAAGTGCACGTTTTGCCAGCCCTCATAACACTCCAAGAGAAGACTTGTGGTTTTAGAACAAATTATTGCTCTTTCCTCTCTTTCTGTCTGCGCAACAACATTCTCGTCCGATCTAGCTGCAACAAAATGGCAAGACATGTGACGGCGGCTTTGGTGGGAGAGGGAGTAGGGTCGAGGGTAGTGAGATATTCATTGAACCATGGAGGCTTGCTCTGTCGATTTGGTTAGAGAAGCTTCGATAGAGTTTGAATGGAGAGAGAAGTGACGGTTATCGGTGGAAGAAATAAAAGCTTCGATAGGGATAAGATTATCTATTCACAATAGTATTTGATACGTGTCAAAATACAGCTGGTAGTCTACTATTTAATACTATTTCTAAGTAATTTAACTTACGCCCAAATGGGCTGTGGGCCGCGTCTCGTCAACTTTCCCGCGTGTACCTAGCTGTCAAAGGATAAAGCCGTTGGTATTTTTGTTTTATAAATAGAATTCTATAAAAATAACGAAGAAAAAGTTATTTATAAACTAGTTAAAACTCGCATTCATTCGAAGGCAAAGCTAATCACTCATGGAAACTATCAACATCATCCATTAATAATTAGACATCAAATATAAAATAATTAGAAAGTAAGTACTTCATAATATTCTAATACAATGATCGCTAGAATTAATAGAGGTTCAAGTTCAATCCCAAAAATGTGTAATTTAGTGTAAAAACTCATATTTTTCTAATCAAATAATTTACAAAATTCCGCTCTTTAATTTAAAAAGTCCAGATAACGTTTTTCATTATTTACTTTTTCTTTACCTAAAACTTATTCGGATCTATATTAATTCCCAAGTTAGTAGCGACTGAGTGAAGCCCCTAGTGGAAAGTTACAAACGGATATCTGGGCTTTCTTTATATTAAAGAAACAACATCGTCTCTCTCCTCCCTGTGCTCCTTCTCCTCAAACCACTGAAAAGAAAACCCCAACAGTCTGCCCTTTTCTTCTCCAAACTCGAATCATCCTCCCGCCGAGGAAAAGGATGAAGGTCGGGAAGAAGAAGGTTTCAGTGAAACTACCCTCTTCAAATGCAGACACCGCCGAAGAAAAAAGATCCCAAAAAGAAGAAGAAAACCATCAAAACCCAAAACTAATTTATTCACTAGCTCAGCAGCAATTTATGCCCAAGCTAGATCCGAACTGACCAGAAAGAGCGGACGCACCACCACGAACCCAAGAAGATGATCCCCGTGGTTGCAGTTGGGGGTGGGGACAGCCACTTGCAGCGCATGTAAGCGGCGGTTCTCCAGGGGGCACGTGGAGGCCTCGCCTTCGAGGGACTCCTTGGCAGAAGAGGAGAAAGAGCGTCTTGCCGAGTTTGTTCTCGGAGTCGACAAAGATCGCCAGGAGCGTGTGTGATATGCGCTTCTGGACCCATGATTTAATTGAAGAGTAGTATGGATCCGAATCGAACTTAACTCAGTTGTGGTCAAGGTGAAACAAAAATCACCAAAATTAACCTAATCGAACCACCCGACACCACCTCCATCTAAATCAACACAGGGAAATGCAAATGGAGGAATATGAACCGTAAAATTATCAATTTTTTATTATAACCTATTATGACCTGAGGGTAATTTACCCCAAAGAAATATAGTGAGAGACAAGATAACGAGTTGTGAGTGGAGAAGGAACTGAGGGACTGACTGAGAAAATAGAGCTGTGATATAATAATGCAAAAGCTGTGGAGGTCTTTTGGATCGAGAAGACCTCATGAAAGGATCAAAAGGAGCAGCAGAGGGTGAAGGTGATGAGGAAACAAGTTGGTGTGAGGATACAAAGTCTGAAGGTTCAGGTAAAGGAGAAGCATACGAGGAATCAATAATTGGAAAGAAAATTAGTAGGCAACTCTGATCAGTGTGCAGAGTCTGAAATGGAATAGGATTATACAAATTGCCTGAGGAGATGTGATACCCTTACCCATAAACCAAATTTGTTACAACGTAATAAGGTTAGTTTTTCAATAGTTTAGGCATAGTCTGTCGTTGTTTGGTAAAATAGGTGTATATTTATAGTTTGGGCTCCAAATGAGGTAATTCTAACTCTTGTGAATTTATGACACAGATCTATAACCATGTGCTTTGTTATTTGAGATATATAGTTCGTCGGTATTGAAAAATTTTGTGAAAATAATTTGTTACGTGATTTTATTCTAATAAGGATCATTTTGGAACTTATTAGAACATGTTAAAAAATTTAGAAATGATTTTGAAAGGCTGAAAAAGTATAGGATTAAAAGTGAAAATCTGGTTGTAAGTTGACTAGGTGGCAAAACATGGTAGAGTGACAAAGCTACTTGGCATACATATAAAGAAAAATTTCCTTGGACTAGAACTTAAGAACGAATCGTATAGGTATTTAGGAGAGAAAAACAGAATGCATAGACTAGGAGAAAGAGGGAAACCGAAGGAAAAAGAAGAGGGAAGAAAAGGGGCTAGATTTGAACAACTTGGAAGCATAGGTAAGTAGGTTTATAGGATTTTACTTAATTTGAGTAAAAATCCTTTTGAACCTTGTAGAAGCTAATTGGTAACGATTAGAATATGTTTATAGGGATTTAAATAAATTAGGATAAGGTGAGTTTGAGCTAGGATTCGAATATATAACAATTAAAAGAGAGACCAAAAATTGGGGGTGTAGTTTTGTAAACTATAGCTTAGATTTTTGGGGATCCCTTGTATAAATCCGAAACTAATAGGCTAGTAATGATAGTGACAAGTTGTTCTTTTGAATATTTAACTAAAGTTTTGAATCCGAGTGCCACGAGTTATAAAATGAAGCACATAGCTTATCTTTGAATGGTTTGAGCAACCATTGTCTTATAAGTGGATATTTTTTCTTATTAAGAATGATCAATAAATGAGCGGTTAGAGCCATTAACGCCCTCATTAATTACGGTCAATAAATGATCGGCTACAGGAGTCATAAATCTCAAATTCATGACGGCCATCAAAAACCATATCAGTTTAAAGCCAATTTTCTTTCACACCGAGAATTGATTTTCGCAAGTGTCATTCATCATTACGAAATTTTCTCAACGAGTTTCACATTGATATTATAGACACCTAAAACCTATTGTTGTACCCACATTACAATTAGCTCAAAGTTTCTAAGAGATTATATTTAATTAGAACTCTCTTTTTTTAAGTAAGTTTTATTAAATACCATGATATATACATCCTACTTAATTTCATATTCTCCCTATCATGACAAAATGGGGTTGCGAACACCGGCCTCGTCAAAACCCTACCACACCAAAATTCAAGAAAAAAAAGGTATTGGGTAAAGAGTACACCGATAGAAAAACCTATCTTGACATTAACATCCCAAAAATATATCACACCGTCACCAAGAGCTGCTAAAAAAATAACTTCAAAAAAAACCCACGCAAAGAACCATAAAAAAGAAACCCAACAGAAGGGTCTAAACCCAAACTGAAACAAAAACACCCTGATACCATCCGAAATACACCCAGAACCCAAAACACAATTCGAAACCCCGAAGACAATCCAGAACCACACCACCAAAATCAGCCAAAAACACGAGCGGCCAACGCCAAGAAAGCATCTTGATGAGCAGACGAACCAGACAAACCCGACCAACAAGTCTATTCTGTAAAGGCCCTTTGAACCAATAAAGTCAACCGTCTAGAACAAACAACCTACTGGTCAAAAATAAACCTATTCCGCTAGTTCCAAGCACACCAACAAATAGTCGCGAAAAGTGTATGCCATAAACCTTTCAAATGAGCACCCCCAACCATACCCATCCAATCGTCCAGACAGCCAGCCACGAAACCACTATTATACCAGTTAATTAACTTATTAGTTCTAAGCCCAAAATATATTTTTATTGGATCAAACTGCTCGTTGAATTAAAAATCAAATTCTCTAACAAGTCAATCATCACACCTGCTAGGGTGGAGGTCATCATCTCAACGGAGGTTCTGGTTTTGGTTCAATTTTTAAAAAATATTTATCACGATTTTAAATATTTGAGATAAGTTCATTTTAGTACCCTGTAGTTTTATCCATTTCGCCTGGAGTACCATGTGGTTTCAAATTGATATTTTAGTACCCTGTGATTGACCTCCAATTTTTCGGGCAGGTCCAAAGTAGCTGCCCGACGAAATCCGCCCGAAACGTCATCGTTTTGAGATGACGTGGAAGACATGTGGCGCCAGACCTTAATTTAAAGCTGACGTGGATCGTAATAAATTATCAATTCAGTCCCAATTTATTTATAACTCCTCTCATTTATTATTCCCTCTTACTTCGTCTTCCTCCTCTTCTCCATCGGTCCTTCTTCTTCCTTCCTTCCTTTTTCGGTCAAACAAATTCCGATGAACTAACAAAAATCCAATTTGATATTCTTGCCATCCTCCTCAAACGTCACTACATCCAAAAAACCATCCATACAGTAAATTCTCCCAAATCCCAATCCAATCCAGAAAACCCTAAGGAGTATTCGAGGAGTTGGTGACGTCGACGGTGCCCTTGAAGAAGGACCTGAGGAGGATGCCAACGATGCACTTGCAACCCAGATCTCGAGAGTGAACCGGCTTCACCCTCTCCGATATGCTCTCTCCATGGTCGTCGAACACTAAGCTCTGACTCCCCGGCTTCGCCCTCTCCGGTGAGCTCCCTCTCCGGTGGACTCGTGCTCCCTCTCCTCCTCCCCTTCCCCGCCGTTGGATTAGCTCCTGGTCCCCGACTCGGTTGCTTGAAGGTTCTATTGGTTTTGGGTGTTAGGTTGCGGAAGGGTAAAGATGGAACCCACCGTGTATATTGTTGGTTGAAGGTTATGTTGTTGCTGGGGATTTTAGGAGATGGGTGTGTTTGAATTTTTTGACAAAATCTATAAATTTTTTTGTTTGTTCGTCGAACACATATAGAAATCGATTATTTTAGTTTCCGATTCTTTCATTGAATTGATTATGGGATCTTATTTTTGGTTGGTTTCTAGATTATTGTTGGTTGGTTTCTGGCTGAATTTATAATATAATATAAATAAATTAAGGATTGAATAGGTAATTTACCACGGTCCACGTCAGCTTTAACTTAAAAAAAGTCTGGCCCCACGTATCTTCCACGTGGTCTCAAAATGATGACGTTTAGGGCGGGTTTCGTCAGGTAGCTACTTTGGACCTGCCCGGAAAATTGGAGGTCAACCATAGGATACTAAAATACCAATTTGAAACCACATAGCACTCCAGGTAAAATGGGTGAAACTACAAAGTACTAAAATGAACTTATCCTTAAATATTTTTAACGTGTTTCAAAAGGTCTTATATATTCTCAACCACCTTCCTTATAAAGATTGATTGCGAAATTGGTGAACTTCTCGTCAATTATTCTCTGAAATTGAGGATAGCGCTTTCTACTTAAAGCAAAATCTGAAAATACTTTCGATCAGTTAAAAATGAGTCCTATGCAATAATCTTATGCTGGAAACATGTAGCATTACATGCTGTGAATTATATATAATACTGGGAATTTGGTAATAATTTAACCGGGGAAGAAGACTGAATACATCCGGGAGAAGTCAAATTCAATATTAGCAATAATAATAGTCATACATCATAACTCCGTTATCCTCTCGAATTTACGATCCTTTTGAGCTAATAAAAAATATTGGTTCTAAATAGAGACTAACATTAAGATTTAATAATATTTCTATCATAATAACCAATATTCTTGCAGAAAAATTTAATGTAAAGTACTTTATAAGTATGTATATTTTAACATACTTTATTGATTTAAAAAGTATTCTAAAATACTAATTTGTATTATGCTTATTTGTAAAATAATTTTTACATCATCATTAATCTTCTGAAATGTTCATTATAATTGTTGTATTGTTGTAACAAAAATATCATATCTCAATCGAGTTTAACATTTGAATAAAGATAGTCGTCAAGATTTTATATATCTCATGACTATTTTTTGCAGTTTAAACTCTCGTATAAGTGGTCAACATTGAGTGTTGAGATATTATCTACAAATTTATTGCCTTAAGATTTTGGGTTGGATGTGGAGATTTTAACATAGTATGAGTGCAGATTGGTCTCGTACCTATTGTTGTCCTAGCAGATCTCTGTTTCATATATGTCGAATTTTATTTGAGGGGGCGTGTTGACAATACCATATCGATAGTTACGAGTGTGATAAACCTCAAAATTTTTGGGTTATATATAAAAATTTAAGTGGTCCAAAATTTAATTTTAATTATTCCGAAACTAAAAATAAAAATTCTCAATTTAATAATCTCTAAGTTATGCTTTTCTACGATGATTTTCGAATAATGTAGAATGTGTCACGAACTCTGTTGTCTCGGCCTATAGTTTAACATGGAGTTCAAGTGAAAAACGATATTGACCATTCTTCTCTTTGAACTATATTGACTAATACAAACGATGTTTTTTTGGAAAACCTTTTAAATCTTGACACATAGACCGCACGAGAATACATGTAAATTGCGTCTTGTATTTATTTAGTGCAAGGTCGAAACCTCAAAGATGGAAGCGCACATTTGGCCGTAACCTCTTCCAACAAAATGACGAGACATCTGGCGGCTTTTGTGGGAAAAGAAGCAAGGTCCGAGGTGGTGGGATATGGGTGGGGCCATGGTGGAGGATTGCTCGGCTTGTGCATGGTAGGGGTTGTGTTCTTGTCAATAATTGGAACGATCATCCTCGTTTGCGGTGACTCGGCCTCAGCCCCAACTTCTCGTGCCAAGAAGAGAGGTAGATTTTATGGAGCCGACGGTGGAGGTGGTGGCTGCGGTGGAGGAGGCCATCACGGTGGTGGATGGGGCGGTGGCTGCGGTGGAGGCGGTGGTGGCGGTGGCTGCGGTGGCGGCGGCTGAAATCAGTTGTCTTTATAAGAAGATATATGTAGTCTACCTTCATACTCAATCATACTCTAATATTTTTTGTGCCCACGCAATCATACTCTAATATTTTTGTGTTATTAGATTTTCCTATTTGTGTAATTAGTATTTGGCGTACTTCGGTACAATCTATGTAATATTTCGGTACAAATGAAATCAATAAAATCATCCCGATTGAAAAAACGTCAAGTTGATTTTGTTTCCTTTGTGTTTGGACTTGAATTCCATGCTTATTTTCCCTCATATGGCAAAATCTAGGGAAAACACACTCTATTTTTGGGTCCCTAGGTTTACACAAATAATCTTGTAATTTTCTGTGCTTGATTTTATTATATTTTCGAATTCCTGTCGTCAAAATATATTATTTTTTCCGATAAATTTTCACTTGAAAAGACATAAATGTTTTTCTTACTTAAAAAAACAAAGACCTCTTTCTTTCTTCATTCACCTTCTTCTTTCTCCCACTATCAAACATATTCAGGGAGAATCAAAACTAAACAACAATAAAACAGAAAAATTAAGAAACGAGGGAGAAAAAAAAAAGAAGAAGTGAGGGGATAGGAAGGAGGGAAGGAGGAGGATAAAGTGATGTTCGTTGAGGTAGCTTTCCAAGTTGCAGAAAGTGGGTTATAATGCAACTTGGCTTATTGATTCGAATTGACATTTTCAAAATTAGGGTTTTTCAAGTTTTGATTTATCTAATTAATTTTTTTTAAATGATTTTGTGAAAGGTGGGTTACTATCTTTTATTTTTTTGAGAGGTATTATCTTTTATTGGTATTGATTGTTATTAAGAAATTTTTATTTTGAAAAATATTAAGAAGGTTTGGGTTTTAGTTGAAGGTGGGATGAGAAAGAAGTTGAAGAGGAGGAAGAAGATGGAGGGGAGGAAGATGGAAGAATTTTCTTGTTTTTAAGTGGGAGGAGCATTTTAGTTTTTTCAAGTGGGGCTTCGCCGGAAAAAATTTCTAATACCGACATTAGCGACTCTATAGTATAATAAACCAAACACGAGAGACTTTATCATCTATTTTAATAATCGAAAGACTAAATCATAGATTTAACTATACTAAAAAGATCCAAGAATAATTTACCCTATTTTTTCGTCGTGGTTCCTTGCGAATATATTGGTAGAAAATTAGGACGACGGACAAACCCTAAACCCAAGAAGCTGTCACTAGTTGCCGGGAAGCCAGACAAAATTGGACGCCCAACAACAAAGTACACCTAAGGCTATGTTTGATGTACTAAAATATTTTTTTTAGGAAATACTCCTCTCGAGTTATTTCACAAAGTCGTGTAAATAACACAAAGATTTTTTTTATAAGAAAAAAAAATTGAAGTCGGATTCTTGAACGAGTTGTTAAGTTTAAAGAAAATGTTTTACGAAAATTTTGGTCATAGAACACTTTTTTTAAATAGCAATAATTTTCATTAAGACAGTAGAACTGGTTTCTATAGGAAAAAAATGTATTCAACTAGAAAAATCTAGATAAATTATTTCCGAAAAACCGATTTCGAAAAACAAACAAATCGTTAACAGGAGTTTAAGGTATCCCCACCAGCGATAATATGAGCATAAAACATATTCAGAATCTAGTTTGCCCAGAATTGTGGACACTCTTTCAAATTCATCAACGGCAGATTTCTCTCTAGCAGCTTTTCTTCATTATCGTTGTGTGTAGTACTTGGTTAGAAGTGTAAGCATACTCGAGATGGACAGGTTCGTTACCAGGGAGGTCTCTTCTTGGAGATTTTTTAAAGTAAGTGCAATGTCTTCCATCGGAGTCTTGGCTGCAGCGCACGTTACCCACATTTTCCTCGAGAACTCCATCTTCAAGGTCTGCTGTCGGATCACGAGCACATGGCGGCCAGCAGACCTCCAAACCGAACGCTCCGGAGTTGAGATGGGAAACGGTCGTTAGAACTTCAAATATACAGCACGGACATCTTCGATTCTCTTCCGAGGTGAGTGTTCCTGCTTCATATTTCTTCATCCGGGATAGGCTCTCTTGCTTGTGCTCACACCGCTCTCATCCCTCATTGCCAGGAGTTGCTTGCACCCATACCGGAGATGTGGAATGTACATTAGAGATTTATATTCACTTATCAAATGGCCAAAGTATAGACTTTTCTTCTGTTTGATATATCTTATATTGAAACCAGTACATCATAGTTTATTGTAAATGTGAAAAATTATATAAGAATAGAAAAGCATTCTTGCTCCGTGCCTCTCACCAAATCTCTCTCGACGAAACTTAGTTAAAGCATGGAAGTGCATATTTATTCTTGATGCAGAAAATCCAGTTTATACAATTTGATTGTTTGTCACTGATTAATTCTTCTTCATGTACCGTGGAAACAAATAACGATCGTTACAGCCTAAATGCCCCGGAGAGTTTCCGGAAATATAAGATGTGTTTTTTTCTCTTTTCTGATTTTTTTAATCTGTAAATCTCATGTTCTATCTTTTTCATTTTAAAATATTTTTTAGGAAAGAGAGGTTTGAAGTGTTATTCCGTATAAACAACTTTACCCGCTCAAAATCTTTTAAGTTAAATTAAAAAGATTTGGAAAAAGTACACTTTAGTACCTTGTAGTTTCACACTTTTCGTGTAGAATATCTCGTAGTTTAAAAATAATAATTGAGATCCTGAGGTTTACCAACAATTTTCTGGGCAGATCTAGGACAATTGTCCATTCAAATGCGCTCGAAATGACATCATTTTTTATTCGACGTGGTAGACACCTTTCACCTAATGTGGAATCCGGTAAATAACCAAAACAATTCCAAGGTTTTTATAATTTTTCAAAAACCTTTCACCTTCATCTTCTTCCTCCCATCTTCCTTCAAAAGTGCCAATCCACTACACACAATCTCTCGCCTTCCTTCTCCTCACAGCTTTCTCCCTCTTTCGACCCCATCTCCCTCCTTCCTCCATTAAATCAAAACTTCCTCCTCACCTCCAACTCCAAGCCGTGACAAGTAGAAAGCCCAAGGCCGAACCTTTTTTTACACCAACCGGAGCGGCTCACCATTAAGAATCTACCCAATTCCAAGCTTGGGAAAGTAGATTGTAAGTCTCACCCTTGAAGCCCGACTCGAGTTGCAAAAGGGTAGGGCGATATTCAGGAATTTTATTCGAGTACCATGATTCAAACCTTGAAAACTAAATTTCCCAAACCCACCACCGGATTTCTCACTCCAAGAAGCAAAACCTAAGTCTCCCCACCAGCAAGTAAACATCCGTCCTGATTGACCTTCTTTCTGGGCTTTTTCATTGCGTTGGAAGGGAGGGAGGTGAACAGATGGTGGTGTAGGCTTGGAGTTGGAGGTGAGGAGGATAGGGTCATGGGGAAGGAGAGATGAGTCGGGGCGGAGATCCTCTTTCCTTTGGAAGTTGGATAAATTATATTATAAATAATATTTCTTTATGTACTCAAACAACATGGCACTTGGAATGTAACTCGGCCACATAACAGACCCGTACCCATGTTCGATTCTTGACTCGGGCAATTAATTGTTTGATCTTTTAAGCATTTATAGATGGGTTTATGAAAAAATATATATAAATTTTAGATGGGTTTATGAAAAAATATATATAAATTTGGGACTGATTAGCTAATTTATCATATCTTTAAGTAAATTTACTATATCGAAAACGACGTTATTTGTTCTAGACACTCAGGAATTCAATTGTCATTTTTAAACCAAAGAGTATTCCACGCGAAAAGCCTGAAATTACAGGTTACTAAAATATACTTTCTCGAAAAGATTAATGGGGAGATTCAAATATCAATTTTTTATTTAACTTGTGATTAATTCATGGGTGAAAAATCTAACACAATTCTAATTCTATTAGGATTAACTAGTTCAGTCACTTCATAACTCTCGGGTAGTTTTCTAATAATATTCGTATTCCTAGATAAATTAGAATGTGGACTACTCATATCGCCTATAAATAAATCCATAATAAACCTGGAGACGCCACTACGTTAAAAAGGTTCATATATTGAAATTGAATCGCTGGTTTATTGAGCGTTTAGTCAAATTCTTCTAGAATAAACAAACCCTTGAGAGAATTATTTTTTATTTGATTAAAAAAATTTGAGTTCGAGTCATTGATAATGTATAATGTTAAATATTTGTTAACCATTATTTTTAAAAATGTGGTCCGATTGATGATTCGATGGGCAGACCACGAATTAGACCACTCTCCTTTTTTGAAAAGGTGGTAAAAATGGTTACCTAACGAACCGGATGAATTTCAGTTAGTCCGGGCAGTTTGCACGAAAATTTGACCCATATTTTTTTGGAGCCTTTTTTCTGAAGGGGTTGATTTTTTCGACAATTCTCTGAATAGGGTTCTCAGAGATTGTATTCTGTCTGGGGTTCAACACGAAAAATGCTCAAAACCGAGAGTTTACGATTGCAAGAAAATGCTGCAAATAGAGCATTTTATATGTAACCACGCTCAACTTTCAGCATTTTCGGTCAAAAGCCGACTCCAATCTGCCACGCCGTGTCACAGAGAATATTCACATTGGGCGTTAGCAGCTCAGCTCGGCTTCTTAGAAAAATGCTATAGTTTGGGCATTTTCGAGCAAATTAATTTACCCAACCGTTTACCCCAAAATTAATTATTACCGACATCTTCATATTTAATTCTAGCCAGAGGTAATATTACAATTATACCCTCAAATTTTAGCAATTGGCTGTTAAGTATAGGCATGAAAGAATTGATCCCTTTCGTTGCGTTCTTATGTTGGCAGATTTGGAAAGACAGAAACGACATCATCTTCCAAGGATCACGGCCTCTTCCCGAGATTACCGTCTCTAAGGCGGTTCAAGCTTGGCAAGAGTGGAACACGACACCATCACAAGTATCAACTCTTATCGATGTTCTTCAGGAAAGACGGTTTGAAAGAATGAGATGGTACCATCTGCTGCATAAGAGGTGATAGTCAACTGCGACGCGACCTGGCTCGAACAAGATCTGAGTGCGGGTTTAGCGGCAGTGGCTAGGAACTATGTAGGCCATATTGTTGATGGCCTTACTGTGCTTACAAAGGCCCTTTCGGCCTTGGATGCGAAAGTGCAAACCATCAAACTCCCGTTGAAGATGGTTTTGTAAAACTTCAGTGACAAGGAGGTGATCATTCGCTCGGATTGCAAGTGGCAGTCGAGTTTATCAATGATATTACAAGCGTCATAGATTGACAGATTGAGAACAATGCAATCTTGGCTAGGTTTTTCATTGCTCCTTTGCATCAATGTAAGCTTATTTTTGTTCATAGGGAAGCAAATCAGGTTGCCAATTGGCTCGCGACTCGCTCACGTACCTTTCTCCTTCGGAGCTAAGATCCCTCTTGTACCAAGATTTCCCAAGTTGAGCAGATTTATATAAGTGGTATTTCATTCTAAAAAAACACAACACGAGAAGCCAGCACTAGTTGCCGGGAAGCCAAACAAAATTGGACGCAACAAAACATACCCAAGGCTATGTTTTTGCTAAAATATTTTTGGGCAAATTATCCTAGGTTGCTGGTTTATAATATAATTACTGATAGGAACTTTGCTATTTGAAAAATTATTGTGTTATTCCTGCTTTATGATTTAATGTTGATCTTATATCCCTAACTAACGTCAGCAATTATTCTTTCTTTTTTTCATATGAAAATGACCAAAGTATTTTTAAACAAAAAAACTAATTTCTATCTCATTCTCTTTCCTCTCTCTCCACCGCTCCGCCGGCAAAACCAAAAGGCCAATGGCGACGGCGGACAAAACCAATCCCAGAAATTTTGACCGACGAAACCTATCCCCAAGCTGCCCGGCAATGATACCCAAGCCCAGGTCGGGAAAACCCAGATCGGCAAGAAAACAATCCAAAAATTGCGGCCGACAAGAAATCCCAGACCAGAAAGCCCCCAACTGCCAAAACTGACAAAACCAATCCCAAATATTTCTGCCAACAAGAAATCAGAGCTTGCCCATTTGGCTGGTGTCACTAATGGTGTCGAATAAGAATGCATAACTTGGTGGTGGCGACGTGAGGACCACAAGCCTAGATCAGGAAATCCATCGCCACCGCTGAGAACCCTTGAGGGCTGGAGAAGAAGACATGGGTAGAAGACAAGGGTTGTCGATGTTCTTGGAGATTCTTGTTTGCAAAATTTTGGGCTTAATTACAGATCCTCGCTCCGGCAGATTGAAATCATCGAGTTTGAAGACGATGGGTTCTTGGAGCTCCTTAGAGACGACGACGGGTTCATTTTTTAGCTTGAAGACGACGGTTTAATTTTTGAGCTTGGAGAAGACGGGTTCTTGGAGCTCATTGGAGGCGAAGATGGCTTCAATTACAACGAAGACAACTTCTTGGGAAACTGAGATGTCGATGAAGATGTGTTTCAGGAGGATTGGGAGTCGAAGATACGACCGACGAAGATGACATGTATAGCAGATAGGGGTATTATTGTCATTTCTGAAATAAAATAATAATAAACTAGTTGTCGACAGACCAATATTAAATCAAAAAGTAGGGATGCAAAATAATTTTTCAAATAGCAAAGATAATATCAATAATTACACTATAGATCAGAGACCTGAAAATAATTTGCCCAATATTTTTTCTAGGAAATAATTTTCTCAAGTTATTTTACAAAGTTGCAAGAAATAACACACTAATTTTGTTATAAGAAAAAATTTAAAGAAAATGTTTTACGAAAAATTTGGTCAAAATTTTAAATAGCAATAATTTTCATTAAGACAGTCGAACTGGTTTCTTTAAAACAGTATTCAACTTGAAAAATAAAGAGAAATTATTTCTGGAAAACCGATTAGGAAAAAACAAACAAATCCTTGATAAGAGTTTAAGGTATCCTCACCAGCGATAACATAGTCAGAATCTAACTAGCCCAGAATTGTGGACACTCTTCAAATTCATCAACAACAAATCTCTCTCTAGCAGCTTTTCTTCATTATCTCACTAGCCTTACTCTGAGGTCCTATGTACAAAAGGCAAGTCCCCATCCATGGACAGAGTGATTATTGCAGCAGCTCACCGCCTCTGACGATAACCTCTCCGAAATGTTGTTGTATCGAGGACTAATCTCATATGAATGCATGGTACAAAACCCTATGAATGTTTCAAGTTCTAATAACCGGACCCTTGTATATCCCTCTCCGTATCACGAAGTTGTCGGGCGGTTGGAACTCTTCCAACCAAGTCACGTCGGGGACTGTTACTCCATTCAACTCAAGCTCGCCTTCATTCCGATAACACATGCATTGCAAAATTTAATGTTCAGCAGTATGATCGTTGTGTGAGTAGTACTTGGTTAGAAGTGTAAGCGTACTTGAGATGGACAGGTTTGTTACCAGGGAGGTCTCTTCTTGGAGATCTTCGAAAGTAAGTGCAATGTCTTCCATGATCTGATGAGTAAGGTGGAGATAGGATGTCAAAGATGGCACAAGGAGTTACAGCTCTGAAGCAATGAATGTTGCCTCCAGTGGTTGGATAAAGGACTGTTGTTTGACATGGGCCGGTCATCTCCTCGTCTCTAACAAGCTTAGCAGGTCTTGCTGCAGACAACAACAACTAGTTATGAAAGGTCGCACCTCGTTCATTTCAGAGTTTGGGAAAGAACGATAACCAGCCCGTCTTCAACAAACGACCGACCATGTGTGGCATTTGCCTATCCGAAGAATGCAAGTGCAACAATAAGATTGATGTCTTCTCATTTTCACAAAGACAGTTCCTTTCTTATCCAGAAAGCTTATCATAACTGGGCCTGTCCAATTCTGTGCTCGGGATTAACAACTTTGCAAACAGAAGAATACATTTTTACATGGTCATATAAAATAAAGCAAACTTCTCATTAAACCTGAAGGGGGAAGTGTTAACAGTATGAAAGCAAACCTTGTGTCGGGTCAGCAGGCTCGGAAAAATCAAGCCAGTCGTATGACCTCACATGCATTGAGCCATAAATAAGCCTGCTCAACACAGTCATTCCAGGATGGTTATGCAGAGGTATGATGGACGACGGTGGCATGCAGAAGATTCCAATCTGCACAAAGATGTGTATCCATGAAGTGGTCTTGATACCAAGTAGTGAAATGGCATGTCTCTATTTCACCATTTCGAGTTTTAATACCAGTTGCGAATCTGACAAATAAAAAAATAGACTGCGTGACACTTCACTTGCACGTCTCCTCTTGTTATCAAAGGAAAGGCATATGCTAGTCAGCAAGGTAAATACATATTTCTAATTATATAACTAATTTCTAAATAACTGAATTTCAGACATTTTCCCCATGTGAATAGGTACAAAGACAAGGTTGTTTGCTTCCAACTTGTAATACACGATGACACTTTAAACAAAAACATTGGAGCATTTTTTTGCAAGTATAACTTGCAAATCACGTTCAAGCATCATAATCTGAGACAGGAGATAATAATAGAAGTGAATGTTATTTGTGCTTACAGAAAAGCTTTCGCACTCGTGCAAATGCAGATATTTAATTGGTAGTAGTGTTTGATGCCCCCCATTACGTCCATTCACTGGATTGGACCAATTACGTACCAATTGTGCCTCTTGTTCGAGACCCACGTCAGCAGGCTTCATTTTCTCTGAAAATAAGGTTTTATATGGAATAAGTAATAAATAATTGACCAAAAGGAGCCTCTTTGAAACAATCTCTGAGCATGATGGAGATTTAACTTGGCTAAAGTACCACCCTTTAGGAGATTTTTGGGTAAACTCATATCCACATCACTAGTGACAAATAAAGCATAATCGAACATTTAATGGAAAAAAAAAGCATCTAAACTTCCTAATATTGCGAGATTCAGAGCATTAATTAGCCTATTCCAAGAATATGCAGTTAATCTGTCAACCAAGCACAGTCACCAGTGAAATGGTGACTCTCAATGCCAAACTTTCTAACATATTGAGTGATTCCATCTGTAGTTATTCCATTCCAAACATAGTGGCCAATAGCCTGATATCATCCAATTCCCACTTAAATTAGTTGAGAGAAGCAAAAAGAACAAGAATCAAGGTAATCTATTATCGGTAGCATTCACAGCCACCCACATGTCCACATGGGACAGACGTCCAGAGCGTACTCTCAAGTTTGGGAGATCTGCAACCCTGCTTCAAATACATTAGCTAACCCTGTCCCTGCCCCACTAAAAGGAAAAATATGTAGATAAATTGGTGCCAGCTAGCACGAACAGAGATTTCTTTCAAGTGTTCATAATACTTTACAGGCGTGACATGTTTAGATCAGTCCTACAACATTCTCGTGACCAATCATACTCTCAAGTCTATCGACATAGTAAGCATCAGAAGGTGTTGGTCATGACACAAATGAAAAAACCAAGTTGTTTCTCTTAACTACCTTCTATGGACTTATCTGACGAGCCGGTATACTACATTAAACTATTGCAGATATGGTTCGATCGATATTTCAACATAACTTAAAAAGAAGAAAGGACTAGCATCTATCTACATGGTCAATGAATGGAAGGATGGAATAAGAAAGTGGCATGCAATATCTTAGCATTAGCCACATACTGCAGTAGCCGACTACATGCAACAATAGGATAAGGCTTAGTTGTTGTGGTAGCCACGCATTGTCAGGCTTCCAAGTTTGTTCAGCCATATATATCACCACTGAAATTCTGCATGCAGCTGCTCCATTCCACAGTTATTAAGCTCACATTGCTTTGCAGGCCTCTGCGTGTAATCAAATCCTCAATTTCTTGTTCAACATCTACATCAACTTTCTTGTGTGGTCACTCATTCTATTATATCCATCATAAGAGCTAATTCACATGTCGCAAGTATCCTCATCATCTGTCCATGTCCACAGAAATTATGATGATTGATGTTTAACCATTTAATGTCAGCAGAATGCTACTCTAATCCCTCATCCATACGTAATACTCAACATGAATTTCATATTGGTGCCAATTGGCCTGTTCTAGACAACAGAAACATGATCTTTCTCCTTAAATACCATTGAAAGGTGACAAAGGTTGAAGCCTGGCCTCTGGCTCAAAAACCAAATATTTGACCATGACACCAGATAGCACCCACATTCAACATGAATCGTTGTTATCTCCTGATTTCAAAGAGTTGAAGTACCATAGATGCCCCTTTACATGTTAGGTGAACATTGTTAATCTTCAAGACTCCCATTTGTGCTTCGATATTCTTGATCCACCTATGCACTAACAATTTCTACTAGCTCATTTCCAAACAATGTCACCTCTCAACTTTTAAAGGGGTTCTTGCCGACATTACTTAAATGGGATTATTTTGTTAAAAAATGTTAAATGGGAATTGGATACTCTCACAGTGAATGAAAAAAGGCAAGTTTTGTCACTAGATCAGAATTGACCAATCAATCTCGGTCGTTTTCATTAAATTCAATCGCGAACTCGAGACTCAAAATTACCGTTTTACATAATAAGTCCCGACACACCGGAAACAGGTCAAACGCAATGAATGACGCTAAGATGCTCTTTGTTCTTTTGGACGGGCGCGAGCATACTTCTTAATGACATAAGATCCAAACTAGCTAGGATAACGAACAATAACATAACGTAATCGACATACCTAGCAGGGTGCGGACCTTATCGAGGGCTTCATCTGAAACAGGCCCATCAGGAGAGAACGATGCTTTGCACGTTCTGTAAAGTCTCTGAATGAAGTAAGGCATGATGCCAAGACGATACCAACTCAACTGAAACGGAGGTAAGAAGCCCCAGGTATCAGCAAGCCGGTAGCGCCTCCTCAACTTTCACCAGAGCAACAAAACGCGGGCGACAGCACGACAAACAGATTCCTTTCTGCGAATCAAGCAGGCAGCAGTAGTCATAGATATGCATGGCAGTCATCCAACACCATCCAGCTTAATCCTACTTATGAGCACCTATTAAACCAAATAAGCAATTCCATTCAATAATCACTCCAAAGGTACTAACTTCCACGACGAAAATCATTCAACAATCACTTCCTTAACCTAAACCAGCTAATAAGGGACTTCCCCCATCAATTGCGTTACCAATTCACCGGGAAAAACTCAACCCTAAAATGGGAACAAAAGGGAACTACAAAAAGACGGGAAATTGGGGGTACCCATGTGGGAAAAACCAGGTAAAAATCTGAGGCAAGTTGAAAAAGACCAAAAAAAAAGAGAGGAGGAAATGAAAAAAAAAAACCATCATAAATGACCAGGCAATGAAGTTATTGAAAGAAAAGGGTAAAACACAGAGAGTGAAAAAAAATAAAGGATTTGGATAGAGAAGTACCTGAGGGTGCACATGACGAAGGGTGGGGGGGGAGAGAGAGAGAGAGAGAGAGAGAGCTGGGTCCTCGCGCGGGGATGCAAGATCTTGGACAAGTCATCTCTTAACCACCCCTTTTTTTTGTACTAATAAAAAATTAATCTTTTGTGTCTCCAGGTGATATTCATTACGTGTTTTTAAAGGTGGGATACATTAATAATTAATATTTGAGACGGGTCATACGTTACATGAGAATACAAATTTAGTCACGATGTCTATTTTTTTTAATAGCAGATATTTTGACACTAATTATTATTTTTAAATGATAAAAGAAATTTGGGTAACTTACTCCCTAGTCCCTGGTATTTGGTCATTCTTTCCTTTGGGTCCCTGTATTTTTAAAAATTATTTTACCGTCTCCCTTTTTTGTTTTAGAACCGGAATATTTCATTTTCTTCTCAAAATATGTCATTTTTTCCGGCAAATTCCCATTTGACAAGACTAAAATAGTCCTCACACTTAAAAAATTAAAAAATAACTCTCTCTTTCTCCCACTTCATCTTCTTCCTCCCCTTAATCTTCTTCCTTCAATCTTGAACTAAAATTAAAATTCAAACTCAAATTTTGTTAATAAAAATCAAAATAAATTTGAAAATCAAAACTTAAAAAATCTAATTATCAAAATTTTAATTCGAGTTAAATTTCCAAACTAAAAAACCCAATCGCCTTTATGAACCTTTTAATTTCCAATTCCCAATCTGGGCTCGTCATACCCAATTCTCAATTCTGTCAAAACCTTTCAATTAGGGTAGAAAAAAATCAGAAGGTGAAGCCAAAGTAGATGTTATAATTAATCTCCAAGTATAGTTACAGAGAAGTGGCAATTGTTTACTTTCTCGCCGCTGGCCTGACTTCCTCGGTATCTTCTCCCACCGGCGTCGGAGCCCAAACTCTAGGGTTCCGGTTGGCCCTCCCTTGGTCAGATCCTCCAAGGACGCCGATAGGATATCCGTCCTCGATGGGTTTAAGGACTGTGCAAAGCTTGAAGGAGGTTGTCACCAGCGGCTATTGAAATTCAAAAGGGTTTTTAATTGGTCCAGCGATGATGGTTGGAGCCCCTTACATGATATGTATGTCTCCTTCTTCCCTTATATTCACCGTACATCTCCTTCTTCCCTTTTTTTTAATTTCAATTCAGGAAAAATCTGGGGTTTTCAATTTTAATATAATTATAGCTAATTGTCGGGAAATTAAGGGGAAGACAGATCCATGGGAGCATGTCACAGGGATGGATGGGGTTGGGGGCGGTGTTTGTGAATCAGCTGGCCAAGGCCGCCAACGAACCACCGCGCATCTCCAAGCTCTTTGAACAAGGAAGAGGACAACACGATGTTTCTACCCTAAATGATTTTTTTCTACCCTAATTGAAAGCTCCAGGCCTGTCAAAATTAGTTGAAGGTGGGAGGTTGAAGATGAAGTGGGAGGAAGAAAAAATAAGTGTCTTTATCCCAAAAAATATTTGAGTATTTCTAACTAAAATTTTTGGGTATAAAATAATAATAAAAATAATTATATGGAGGATTCAAATTCAGTGGGGACATAGGTGATCAAAAGAGGATCAAAAGAGAACGAAAAGATAATCTAGGTATTAAAGAAATAATAAGGGTAATATCATACAAATATAATTTAGGTCTGATACAATCAAAGAAATAATTAAATAGAAAAATATTGCCAACCAATTTTCCTAAACTTACGTTAGAACTCAATTAATAGACATGAGAACCAAAAAAATGCAAATACCAGTCTTCGTTGGAACCCTAATACCAAAAAACATTCAATCATGAACCCTAATCCAAATTATTTCAACCTTCGTTCCAACCATTCTTATGGCTAAAGTGAATGTAAATCAATAAAACGAAGAATTCTTGGATGACGAAACAAATATCAGCATATTAATTGAATGTAAATATTTATTATTTCGATTTTTCTATTAAAAAAATTCAGTTTCAATATTTTTTCGCACTCGAATCCAAGTTACAGATTTAAAAAAGATGTTTGTGTCACAACAATTTGATTATAGTTTCCATCGGTATCGATTTTGCAGTAACACCAACAATGAATACGAAGAAACTCAGTATTACGAAGGGCAATATAGTGGATTCATGGATGATGGTAATACTCGAATTTAAGCATTGGAATTATTGAGTTTTTATTGTCCGACAACGTAAATTTTTTTATGAAACTAATACTTTAACTAACGCATACCAGTTATATATCGCATGATAATAGTTTCCTTCTATTATGATATTGGTTCCTTCTACTCCGATATTGGTTTCATTCCCCACTGATATTGGTTACCGTTTACTATTAAATTGGTTTCTTTCTTCAATGAAATTGGTTTATTGCTTATATGATATTGGTTTCTTTCTTCTGTGAAATTAGTTTCCTCCTCCATTGATATTGGTTTTCGTTTACTATGAAGTTGGTTTTCTTCTTCCATGAAATTGGTTTATCGCTACCAGGATATTGGTTTCCTTCTTCTATGAAATTAATTTTCTTCTTCTATGAAATTGGTTTGTTGCTTATATGATATTTGTTTCCTTCTTCTGTGAAATTGGTTTCCTCCTCCACTGATATTGGTTTTCGTTTACTATGAAATTGATTTTTTTTCTTCAATGAAATTAGTTTACCGCTACCAGGATATTGGTTTCTTTCTTCAATGAAATTGGTTTACCGCTTTTAGGATATTGGTTTTCTTCTTCTATGAAATTAGTTTTCTTCTTCTATGAAATTGATTTTCTTCTATTCTAATATTGGTAGCCTTATACTCTGATATTGGTTTCCTGCTACTCTAATATTGGTTTCAAGTAACAATAAAAATTCTTATGCAGAGAGAAACATTTGAGAAAATGAAAAATAAAGAATGGTGAAAAACATTACAATTTCCTATGGTGAAAAACATTACAAAAATAAGTTGCCCAAGAAAAATAAGCAGCTCATAGTTTGGCTTGTCCCATTTCCAATGTCAGCTTCTCCTGAATACTACAAAGCATCCCTCGCAGAATTACCTTGATCAGGCCCATACCTCAACTTCCCATACAAAGAATCCCTCTTGAAATGTTCTTGATCAAACTTATACCTCATATCCCCTTGAAGACTCTGCATTAAAAAAGATACACATTAAACTCAAATCAATCACGAGAACAACACCTCCAATTCAAAGTTAACCAAAAAAAAGAAGAAGATCAAATTCGCTGCATCTCTTTCTTGTCCAAGTCAATCTAAAGCTAAAATTGAACAACAATTTCATCTCTATGCTTTCTTCGGTGCATCCACAAGATACATAAGAACTATTCCTATCCACAAATCAGAAGCATACACCTTTGAAATAGATTTACCATTAAATCACAGAACTATCACTAAAGCTTCAATCTATCCATTTTCCCAGAACCAAAAACAATGAAAAGTTAGTAACCAAAAACCCAAAAAGGCGAAAACCACTGACTTTGCAAAATTCTTCGTTTCTAACAGCCACACACTCCCTAGGAATCTCGAACATGGAATGGTTATCTCGAACATGCAGCAATTAAAGATCAATCAAAATATAGTAGGATATTTTCTCAAAATTCAGAAACGTATCGGGGGATACTCATAGCGAAGTGGGTACCATCGAAAAAGGACAGTCGATGTTCGGAAAAGGACGGCAAATGGGACTCTACAACAGGTCACGGTAAGCGTCGACGGGAACAAAATCCAAACGAAAACCATCCAGTCCTTCAAACAAAATCGAAAAAAATAGGGGTTAGGGTTTACCTGAAAGCAAAAAGGGACGGTAGAACGTAGCGGGGGCGGCGGAAGAGATACTAGTGGGGGCGGCGGAAGAGACGACGAACGTAGCAGGGGGCGGAATAGACACAAGTGGGGGACGGCGGAACGGCGAACATTACGGGGGGAATCACGGCGAAGTGGGTATCGTTATCGGACTGCCCATAACGTCCGCAACCCGATGAAGATGGAGGATGCATAGGTGAGGGAAGGAGATGAAGATGAAGATTCTCGTAGCTGTCGAGGTCTCAAGGAGATGAAGATTTTTTTTGGGGATTTTTTTCTTCGTTGGGGGAGGAAAATACGAAATGGTGGGGTGTGTGGAAAGGAAACGTAGCTGGCTGTTTTGGGGTTAAAACCCCAAAATGCCCTCTAACGAATTTGGACCGTTATATCTGAATTTTTTTTATTGAATCTAATGGTCCTAATTTAGTCCATACTATGGGGATGACTTTTATGTAATCCCCACTGAATCCAAATCCTTATGTGGAGACATTTTGTAGTTACCCCGGCACTGCCTACTCGAACAAATTTTCATCACTTCAGACTTGAGAATTTTTTTGAAATGATTACCTTAGTAACTTTGCATTAGATATAAATTGACTATGGAGGTAATCAACATATCTTGATTATGAGGTCTCCTGCTCATGGAATACAACCATTTTAAATAATTATAGAAATTTCTTGGGTAAATTATCCCCTAGCCTCTGGTATTTGGTTATCCTCTCTCTCAGGTCCCTACATTTTCAAAAATTATTTTACCGTTCTCCGTCTTTGGTTTCAGAAATTCTCGGGTTCCTGGGCCTAAATATGTCATATTCTCCGACGAATCTCCAATTGAAAAGACTAAAATGCAACTCCTACTTAAAAAATAAAAAAATTTGAAAAATTAGTGAAATAATTTTTGGGATAAAGACATTTAAGAGGGCCCAGATTCTGAATGATATTTTATGAACCATATAGATCAAAGAGACAAGAAGTGGCATTTTCGTTATTTATTCAAAAGTAATAGCCAAAAGGACAAAGTTACATGTGCGTTTAGGGGTGAACAAAAAAATCAAGAACTATAGAACCATACCGAACCAAACCAAAAATCCAGCCAGAACCAGAACGAAAAAGAAATTGTCAGGATCCGTTCTTTTTGCTAAAAAATAGTTATCAGATCTGGTCCGAATCTTTTTGCAGAGAACAGCAAAGATCCAGACCAACAATTTTCCCATTAGGTTAAAAGGCCACCGACACCCTAACCTATATAAAATAATCTCAGCCGTATCCATTAGGCTTTATCAATATTTCAAGCTAGCAATTTAATCTCACTTAAAAGTTATAGATGCACAATTTTTTATAGGTAGAGAGTTTTTTTATAACATTTAATTATCTCCTTATGAGTTCAGAGGGACACGAATATTTAGGTCTTATATTTTCAAGGACGTGACGAAGTTACAATTTATAAATATTTTTTTATAGCACAAATTTTAGATGCACTGATTTTTTTCATTTAATAGGTTGTCTATTCACCAAGATTTTCCTGGTCCTCGGTTCTGGATCGAACCAGAATCACTTTTTTGGTTCGATTCTGATCCAGATCAGAGCTTAATCATATTGGTTCAGATATGTTTTCTTCTCTCATTTTGGTTCTCGGTTCCTATTGCTTGGATTGGTTTGGTCTGGTTCGGACCAATTGCTCACCTCTACGCGCGTTAAAGAGGGACCACACTTTAGAGAGGGAGACCAAATGGATACACGCGTAAGAGAGGGTTTTTTTTAATAGCCTCCACTTTAATTTTTTTGGAAATTAGGTTTTTTTGTGGAATTTTGGAAATTAGTTTGACCGTGCATGTTATTTTGACATAACATGTTATGTCATTTGGACATAACAAGTTATGTCATAGCAAGGGAATTCAAGTATTATTTAATTTTTATTATAAGTATTATTAAATATTAATTGTGCATGTCATTTTGATATAACAGATTATGTCATTTTGATATAACTGGGCATATCATTTTGACATAAAAAGGCAGCAGATCCAAACACATATTTCGCCGATTGAACATGCATCTCAGGTGAGGGAAAAAAGAGTGAGAGATTGAGAAAGGATAGGAGAGAAGAAGAAGGAAGATGAAAAAAAAGGGAGGAGGAAGAGGAGAAGAAAAAAGAAGAAGATGATGATAAGGATAAATCGTAGAAGAAGAAGGAAGGAAAAGAAGGAAAAATTAAAAGCTAACTTATCTCGGAAGCTGGAGAGAGAATGGAGAGGGAGAGAGAATGGCAAAGTCGAAGAGAGAGAAAGGGAGGAATAAATGAGTAGGGTGATTGGAGAGGGGAGGGACGAGAGAGAAGAGAGAGGGAGGGAAAGAATGGAGGTGAAATACGAAAATATCCCTGGGAAAATACTACTGTTAGATCTCTGACGGGCGCATATCCTTTAAAATGATGCGTCTAGATTCGAGTATAGACATGTATAGTTATAGTTCATGTGGTATCAGATCCCCATTCGATCTGATCTGATCAAAATTCCAACACTCTAGGTTTGGTCGTTATTTTCCTTCCTAGCTTCACTTATCTTGACCAAGTTATTAGTTATAGGATCAGCCTTGCCTATTAGACAAAACTTCAACAAGGCATCGAGACCCCATTGCTCCTTATCTCACTCGCATTGAGTTACCCATACCTAGCCTAAATAACCTTCAACAAGGCATCGTGACCCCACTGGTCCTTGCCTCGCACACTTTGTGCAATATGTACCTAGCCTAGCCTACAAACTGAGCAATAATTATGGAAGAGCCGGACACAGCAAAATGTCTTGGTGAATTAGAAACCTCAATGCAAGAGGTGCTTTGCCACTTTGCAACCTCCAGTTACTATTGGAGTTAATGCTAATGAAGATTTAGTTATTGATGATTATGATGCTACTGAATCTGTGCAAGACATAAGATTGGGAGGTCGTAGAGATTAAGGGAGACGTGGGAATGTAGATGGTCCTGGAGGATATGGAGGGCGTGGAAGGGGAGAAGCCCTTAGAGGTGATTATGGAGGCGCTGGTGCTCCTTATCGAGTTGATCGTCCATTCAAAATGAATATAGAGAAGTTTTATAGTGATATTGATGTTGAGCCTTTCTTAAATTGGTTGGACTTTGTGGAGAAGTATTTTGATTGTATGGAATTGACTGAGGAACAAAATGTCAATTATGTTGCTTTCAAGTTAGAGTCGGGAGCTGCTGTATGGTGGCGCAAGGAACAAGAATCAAGGAGGAGACGAGGGCAACAACCTATTCGTGATTGGGCTTCCATGGAACAGGCATTAAGAGATCGAGTTTTGCCTGTGGATTACCATCAATCTTTGTATTTGCAATTCTTGTCTTGTTCACAGGGAAACCAAACGGTTGATGAGTACACTGCTGAGTTCATGAGATTGGCTGCTCACAACGATGTGGAGGAGAATGAGGATCAGCAAATAGCCCGTTATATCGACGGATTGAATTATGAAATCAAGATTAAAATAGTGTTTGACACGTTTTTGTACTTTAAAGATGCCTGCCACAAGACAAGAAAGATTGGTGCTACCTTAAAGAAGAAGAAAGCGGCGACAAACCGATTTGCTAGCTCTAGCCAATACTCCGCTAGTGCTAGGGGTGCTGTTGACAAGGGTTTGGGACATCTAACAAATGGCAAACCCCAACTGAAGCAAAAGGAGGTCTCAGAATCGTCTCAAAAGAAAGGGAAGGAAGTTGCAACTAATTCTGGCCTCAAATGCTTCAAGTACAACGCATATAGACATAAGTCTAGTGAGTGTCTAAGAAGGAAGTTCTCCCAACTTTGTGAAAAAGATGAGCTTGAGAAATCATGTGCCTTTTATTGTGCTCCAGTGGAAGAGAGTGGAGATGAAGAACAGGAGACTTCTGAAGGTGATGAAGAGTATTGTAGCGTCCTCTAGAAATTTGCTCTAGCTACTCAGAAGGCAGATGATTCACAACGACACAACTTTTTTGCACTAGAACATGGCACGAATCATTAATAGAGTCTTGGAACTCTTTTGCGGATGACATCAATGAAATCAGCATGTATTTTTCAGAGAAGGGCTTCAACTTAGCCTTAACATGTGCCGGTTTCCTCGGTAATAATGTGAACCACTGCCTATTCCTTTGGATCTCATAAGTATTCTCTTGACCAAGATGCATATCATTATTGTCGGACTCTCATGCCCTTCCCAACAATATATTACATGCATCAATCTCAAACACATCGCATGTAACACTATCTGAGTACTTTCCAATAGAGATTGGTACCGTGTATCTATAATTTACCTTGATCCCTCCTCCAAATTGTACCCAACCTATTGAATAAGGCATTGGGTAGGGTGTAACCTGAAGACCCAACTTCTTTATGGTATAATCGCTAATGAAGTATTCTTGGCTCCAGGCATCTATGATCACATCGCACACCTCTTTTTCCACATATCAGCGAGTCCTAAAAAGGTTGTGTCACTGTGAATCATTCACCTTCTGAGTAGCTAGTGCAAATTTCTGGAGGACGCCATAATACTCTTCATCACCTTCAGAAGTCTCCTGTTCTTCATCTCCACTCTCTTCCACTGGAGCACAATAAAAGGCACATGATTGCTCAAGCTCTTCTTTTTCACAAAGTTGGGAGAACTTCCTTCTTAGACACTCACTAGACTTATGTCTATATGTGTTGCACTTGAAGCATTTGAGGCTAGAATTAGTTGCAACTTCCTTTCATTTCTTTTGAGAGTATTCTGAGACCTCATTTTACTTCGGTTGGGGTTTGCCATCTGTTGGATGTCCCAAACCCTTGTCAACAGTATCCCTAGCAGTATCGGAGTATTGGCTAGAGCTAGCAAATCGGTTTGTCACCGCTTTCTTCTTCTTTAAGGTAGCACCAATATTTCTAGCCTTGTGGCAGGCATCTTGAAAGTACAGAAAGGCATCAAACTCCATTTTACTCAACTTCATAATTCAATCCATCGATATAATGGGCTATTTGCTGATCCTCATTCTCCTTCACATCGTTGCGAGCAGCCAATCTCATAAACTCAGTAGTTTTCTCATCATAGGCTACCCAATCACGAATAGGCTGCTGACCTCGTCTCCTCTTTGATTCTTGTTCCTTGCGTCACCATATAGCAGCTCCTGACTTCAACTTGAAAGCAAAATAATTGACCTTTTGTTTCTCAGTCAATTCCATACAATCAAAATACTTCTCTACGGAGTCCAACCAATTCAAGAAAGGCTCAACATCAACATCATCATAAAACTTATATATATTCATCTTGATTGGACGATCAACTCGATAAGGAGCACTAGTGCCTCCATAATTACCTCTAAGGGCTTCTCCCCTTCCACGCCCTCCATATCCTCCACTACCACCTGCATTCCCACGTCCCCCCCCCCCCCCCCCCCCATCTCCATGACCTCCCAATCTAATACCTTGTATAGATTCAGCAGCATCTTGATCATCAACATCTAAATCTCCATCAACATTAACTCCAGCAGCAACTGGAGGTTGCACCGCCAAATTTTGCAACCTCTTGCATTGAGGTTTCTAATTCACCAAGACGTCTTGCTGTGTCCGGCTCTTCCATGATTATTGCTCAGTTTGTAGGCTAGGTACAGGTAGCACAAAGGGTGCAAGACAAGGACAAGTGGGGTCACGATGCCTTGTTGAAGTTTATTTAGGCTAGGTATGGGTAACTCAATGCGAGTGAGGCAAAGACCAGTAGGGTCTCGATGCCTTATTGAAGATTTTGTCTAATAGGCAAGGCTGATCCTATAACTAATAACTTGGTCAGGGTAAGTGAAGCTGGGAAGGAAAATAATGACCAAACCTCGAGTGTTGGAAGTTTGATTAGATCATGTCGAACGGGGCTCTGATACCACCTAGCGTAGCTTAGCGGAAATAAATCAATCAGGACTTTAAAGGAACCAAGGTAACTTCTTCCACACGGGACTTCTGTCAGCAAATGGAAGGTTTGTCCAGCTATGGACGGCCAGTCAAGGACAAAAAGTTACAATCTGGGACGCACCCAATGGTAATATACAAAAAGTATTGTTATTTCTGATATATTTCTGAATGCATAACATTACAATAACATCTCCTTTATATAAGGATCTTAAGGAAACGAAATTCATGCGTTAGATGCATAGATACATGCATTAGACCTTGAAAGGTCATTTATTTTAATGATAGACCATAAAAGTTAGTTATTGAAAAGTCTTTTTTGCAATTATTAACTTCTGGACCTTGAAAGATCTCTCATTATTAAGGCTACATTTTAATGCCACACGTCCCTACGGCATCCACCAATTAATCTTCTTATTAAACATCACAGCATGGACATCAACAACGGACTGAGAACAAGACCTATCAATATCATCTTTGCAACCTTATTCATGAGTCCAAAATTCTTCAAAACGAAACGACATTTCTTGAATTTAGAGAAATTTATAGACAAAAGCAAAAAGCAGTGGTCAGATCCATTAATAGGACCGTGCAACAACTGAGCATTTGGAAATAAATTTATCCATTATTGATTGGGACATCAATCTATCTTTGTAGAAATTTTCGGGCCTAGGAAAACAGTATGATATATTCATCAAAAAAGAGAAATATGGACGTTCAATTGGTTAACATCAATAGGAGTGAGTTCGGTGCGGTTTTGCAGTTTTGGTGTGAAAATTGACACCGCAACGCAACTTTTTTTTTTTGTAAAACTCACACCGTGCGGTTTGCGGTTTGGTCGAAAACCGCGGTGTTCGGGGTGGCGCGGTGTCAGGGTGGTGCGGTGCGGGTCGCGGTTTGGACCGCAAATTCGAACTTGGCCTATTTAAGTAGTCCCAAATTTAAAAAATGGCTAATTTCATCAATTTTTTGGGCAAAAACTAAGCCCACGAATTCACAACAAGCCCACGAATTCACAACAAGCCCACGCTTAAATATAGTAACAAATCAACACTAAACCTATATTAAATATAGTAACAAATCAACACTAAACCTATATTAAAACGACGTCGTTTTATAGATGCAGTGCGGTGCGGTTTTACGGGGTGAAAAAAATAAAAACCGACCCCGTACCGAAAGCATACGGTGCGGTGTGGTGCGATTTGAAAATACCACTTTACCTTTGCGGTTTCAATTTTTTCGGTGTGGTTTGGTGCGGTTTACAGTTTGTTTCGGTTTTAAACTCACCCCTAAACATCAATGATCAAACATTACCGAATTGGCTAACCTCGAGTACCATCTTGTCGGCGAACTGTCCACACCATAAACGTCTAGCAATTCCACATCCACTTCACATGCATTTATTTATAATTTAGTGTTTTAGACATCAGATTCTTTTATTATTTTGACCACTAGAACAGCCAATTTGATATGATTTTTTTAATCTCTTGTATTTATATTCGAACATTGTCATTTTAATAAAAAATAATTTTTTATTAAATACCTATAGGGGATAAAAATTTTTTATTAAATACCTATAGGGGATAAATAAGTATTGAATTTCTCGTGACCATATAGTATAGCTCGAGAATCTTCCATGATAAAATTCAATTAGAAAAAAATTACGGTAAAAAAAAATACCTGATTGTTAACACTGAGAAGACACAATTCAACACACTTAAAGTGAATTTAAGGATAACTATGTGTTAGTAAGTCAAGTCCCGCTAAACTGAATTTATCTTTCTGACTTTCTTACTACTAAACCAATAATTTGAAATAAGGATAGGTGTACTAGTATTCAAATATTTGTCATGTTAGTTATTTTAGAGAAAAACACGTGTTATTTAGACATATATTCAATATATGTAACAAACGCAAGCAAAACAACATTTTCTTATCATCGGGAGAAAGGGATTAAAGGAGCACGAAACGAACGAAAGCTAGAGACAAACAAACCAAATTAATTAAAAACAAAAATCGACAACCGACCATCCCAGATCTTCATCCGACGGTCAAACCAAGAAGCTCTAGATACCAAAATAATTAATCTGAAAACTCCTCAGGAACAGGCAAGTCCTCGTCGTTAGGTGACGCCGTGACCCACTCCCCGTTGTCGTCCCTAACCAACCCCTTGTTCTTCTCCACCCACCACGAGCCAGGAACCAGCAGCTCATCCTTCAAGAACTCGCACGACTTGTTGACCAAAGCCACGCTCCTCTTCACCTGGAACCCGAACTCCTTCTCCTTCCCGTTCCACCCGGCGACTATATGAAGCATCGCCTGCAAGTTGTGCCAGTCGCCGACGTTCTTCGAATCCTTCAAGTACGGCGACTTCCTCGTGTCGATGTCGAACTCGACCCCCGTGTGCCGGTACCCGAGAAGCCTCCCCGGGTAGTGGGGGATAAGGTCTATCGTGTTCTTGGTGTGGAGCACCTTGAGGTTCGGGAACTCTTTGAACCTCTCGTTGAACGCCTTGTTCCCTACTTCCGGGCACCCGAAGATGAACGCGGCCACCGGGATATCCCTCACGCCGTTCTCCACCACGTCGAATGACGCCAGCACCGAGAGGCTGGCTCCTAAGCTGTGCCCCGTGAAGATGACGGCTAGGTCCTCGCCGCTGTACTTTTTTCGTATCTCGTTGATCTTGCTCAGGATCTGCTTCCTCATGCTTAGCTTCGTGAACTCGGACTTGGGGTCCTCCGATGTGTAGATGGTCATCCACCCTCTCATGACTTTCGGGGTCCCGTCATCGTCGTCGTCGTCGCTCTCGTCGTCGTCGTCGTTGTCGAACTTGAACTTGGTTGGGCTTAGTAGAGAAGTGGCGGAGTCTTGTTTCGCGCCCAAGAGGTCTATCCACTCGTAGTTCCTCGAGGTGCCGCGTAGCGCCACGTAGACTTCGCGGCGGCCGATGGTGGAGGAGTACTCGTCGGAGGTGACGGCAATGTAGCCGATCCAGTTCGTCTCGCGGTCCCACGACTCCCGGGACTGCGAGTGTAGGAGGAATGCCTCCGGGACGCTTACCCTCGCGGTTGCATACAAGAACGAATACACCTGATAAATTTATTTATGAGTCAGTTCTGATAGGATCTAGTGCATTAACGCTCGAAAAGAAAAGAGACGCTGACCTCGTAGTTGTTGGCGTCTTCGAGCATGACCTTGTTGAAGAAGCCGGCCTTGCCGTACCGGGAGGTGCCGCAGTACTTGGAGTTCTGGTCGTTGTCGAAGGAGTCGTAGGTGGCCTGGCAGAGGTCGCCGCACCGGAGGATGAGCTTCCTGACGTTGATGTCGAGTGGGTCGAGGAGGTTCTCCCAGTTGTTGCTGCCTAGGGTTTCCGCCCATGTCGGTTTCATCGATGCCTTGCAGCTACAGTAACGGAACTTGGGTGGTCGTTGGTGGAAGGAAGAAAAGCTTAAATGTGGAGTGGGATGGTGGAGTACTCTTATCATAATCTTATGAACATATCCGAACTGGTTCGAAAGTTTCGTTTATGGGAAGACAGAGCCGAGGTGGGTTGGGATTTAATTTGAGAGGTAAGGACGAGGTCTGCGAAGAGATGAGAATTTGTGGTTTCAAACCATCATCACACTCTTTTCCAGGTGGGATTTTATTTCTTTTTAAGAAACTGCTGCCTCGTGTTCGGATATCGCATAAAATCCAAGGGTATAGAATTAAACAAGCTTTCAAAACTATAATATAAAATATAGAAAAGTTCATTACTCTATAGTTTTACATTTTTTTAATTTAGTACCCTGTGATTTAGATTTTTTTTCCAAGTGACAAAGATTTGCAAAAGTGACACTTTTGGTGACAAATTTTTAACTAGAGTTAATTTTTCTAATCCAACTCTACACAGAAGCGCCACATCAGCGCCACATTTTTTTTTCTATCCTAGGTGTTGATGACGTGTCAAAATAAAGCTCCCAATTTTTTTAACTCTAATTAAAATCTCAAATTCCTATTAATTTTAACCCTAAAGCCCTAAAATACTTACGGAACTATCTCCCTGACTCCCTCTGTCGCCTCACCATCTCCACCTCCAATTTTCCAACCCAAACTCTCAAAATCGCTTCTGTATTTACCGGAACCCACTAGCCCAAAAAGCCAGAGCTCAACTAAAGCATTAATGGAGGATGTTGTACCCCCACCATTGTGCATAATCCTCTCCTTCCACTACAGCTCCTTTAAGCCCACAGAGGCTCAATAACTCCTCTTCTTCCTCCTCGAGCACTATCCCTTTCAACTGGGAAGAAAAACCCAGAACACCGAAAGCCAAGAGCAACGAAAACGAGGGGGCTCGTGACAATTTCAGAGAGGAGTTCGAGTTCAACTTTAGTGGACAGCTCGACAGGGCTTTGTTATCAGCCGATGAGCTCTTCGATAAGGGGAAGATTCATCTGTTGAAGCCACCCCCCGGTTACTACGAGCACTCTTGGCCCTCTTCGAGATCGTTGTTGGGAAAGAAGAATGAGTTGGAGTTCGACCCTTTTCAGGTAAAACTTGGAGGAGAAGATCACATTCACAACTGCAATTAATAAACCCAGGTCTTCGATCTTCTCATCCCTTTCTTTCACTTCGAAGCCGTATTCGAAAATAGAACCTCAAGGATCTTCTGCTCTTCAGGAGTGCTTCTGAGGGTAGTGGAAGTGCTAGAATTCTTTTTGGGTTAGTGAATTAGAGGGTTCTGTAAGTATTTTAGGGGTTTAGGGTTAAAATTAATAGAGATTTGAGATTTTAATTATGGTTAGAAAAATGTGGCATTGATGTGGTGCTTCTGTGTACACATTAGAAAAATTTTTCCAATGTGGCATTGGAAAAATTAACTATAATTAAGAATTTGTCACCAAAAGTATCACTTTTTAGAGAAAAAAAATATAAACCACATAGTACTAAGTTAGAAAAAGTGAAAGTACATGGTATTTAGGTGAATTTTTCCGATAAAACATTTACATGAATTTAGAGGCGGCGTGTCTTTTTCTCTCTCTTTTTGTGGTTCATCGTGTGTGGAGACTGAGACCTTGGTTGTTAGGATCTAGAGTTAACTCCTTGGATCTTAGGATTTTACGATTCACTATGAGCAAAACAAGTCAGAGTTTGTGCAAGATCTAGAATCGAGCGGGATCCGTAAGATCTAAGTGATAACTCCTAAGATCTTGAGATTTATGAGTTAACTCCTAAGATCTTGAAATCTACAAACTAGAGCGATGGATATTTCTCAACGCTTCCAGAGGAGAGAGAATGATAAGAAATTATCCTTTGTTTAATATTTTAATAATATATGTTATCCGGATAATTATATTTTTTTTACTGTGTAGACCAAAATACAAAAATTTACTATACTTTGTTTAATATTTTTTAATAATATTTCTTATTCGGATAACTATTGATCGACTAAAATGCTTAAAATGATACGATTGTTGTTGAGCCCAGAAATTAATAATCAAATTTATATTTATTAATATCTCTGAAACTAATAGTTTTAGAATTATTTAAATCCATATTTTCATCACTAATTTTTTGTCACTTATTTTATTTATTGACCATCAATCACATTATGTAATCTATAGATACGTAGTGGATTACTATTAAAAAATGTATTGAACGAAAATTTTTGTGTGTAAATTTATGAAAAAAATTTGGTCATTAGAAAAAAATTTATGGAAAAGTAATTAATCTTAGTTATTTCTATAATTTTGTGGATCTTACGATTCGTGTTATGATCCTACGATCTACACTTTCTCTATGCCCAAATGATCTTTAGTGAGATTTTGACAACTTTGACGGCGACGGTGGCTTCCTCTATGGGGACTAGGGGTGAGCAAATGAGATCGGTATTCGGGATATCCCGAAATTATTTCGGTATTCGGGAGTTCGGGATCAGGAATCCGGTATTCGGGAGTTAATTCGGTAAGGTTTTTGAAAAAATTTCGGTAATTTTGGTATTCAGGATCGGTTCGGTATATACCGGTATTATTTCGGTAATACCGAAAATTCCGAAGTACCAAAATGTAATTTTACCAACTTATATATATAAACAAAAAAATCCACTCACAGAACGCACCCCCTCTTTTTTCTCTCTCCCCTCTTCTCCTTTCCTCTTTCCCCCTCTTCTCTGTTAATCAACAAGAAAATCAACCATTTTTCTTCTTCTTTAACCCACTCCGGCAAGCCACCACCACGAGACAGCGACCGGCGACCATCGTAGCTGCCCTCTTCCACCACGCTCCTCTCCTCTCCTCTCTCTGACTTGTTCTAATTAGTAATTTTTTTTGACTTAGGGTTTCGTATTTTGGGGGATTTTGCAATAGATTGTGAGTTTGTGTCTAATTTAAGTTGATGCATGTCAATAGATTGTGAGTTGGTGTTGCTCTCAAAGAAAAAAGAGGTGAGGTTGAAGCGGTTTTGATTTAGGAATTAGGGTTTCGTTAAATATTTTTTTGCAAAATTCGGGATATTTGGAATTTTCGGGATAATCCCAAAATTCTAATTCGGTATTCGGAATATTCCAAAATTATTTCGGTTCGGGATCAGAATAGATTTTTTTCGAATTTCGGTATTCAGAATTTTCGGTATTCGGGATCGGGATATCCCGAATGGTCACCCCTAATGGGGACCACGCTATGGATGACCAATAAGATGCATAATTATTGATGTGGCCTCTTCTCTTGGCCCACCTCTACTTTCACATCACATCCAACTGGCATAAAAAAGGGCAATTCAATCTGTCAAATAATTCAACTCAATTGAAAGAATTTGGATATATAAATCCAAGGACTAATTTGAATTGGGATTCGTTTCCTCCAACTCAAATTATAATTGGATTTTCAATGTATCTAAGATTTAATTCATGATCACCCCTATGCTATCCTAATTATATGCTTAATTGATTGTACATTTTTTTAATTAGATTCGAACAATGTCGGACCTATAATGTCGGACCTTATAGTAAATGATGATTTTTCAATTAAGGTATTTTCTATTCATCATAGAGAATTGGATAAAAAAAATTCTTAAAATTCTAAATCTCTTTCTACAAAACCATTTTTTATCGGCGGGAGGATGACATTGTGTTTGACAACCGGACAATTCAATACTCAATAATACTATGTTCAGTTTGGTCCATGAATTAGCCCGATCCATTAAGCGGCCCAAAACGGGAAGCCCTAACCACTAAAGTCGCCACTAACCCCAAACTAAAACCCCTTTCTCTCTCTACAGCATCTGGGGTTTAACTAAACTCGCCCAAAACGAAGGGAAAAAAAGATAAAGCTCCAAAAATGGGAGGCATCAAGCTCCTCCTCCTTTCCCAATCTCGCCGCCTCAGACCCCCCACCACCACCACCCTTCCCCACCTCAGATACTTCTCCTCCTCCGACCCGGCTCCGGCTCCGGCTCCGGCTCCCGATCTCCCTCCAGACACCCGGCCGCCGCCCTCACAAATCCAGCCTGTCTCCTACTCCCTCAAGCCCAAGGACCCGTCCCCTCCTCTCCCAGAGACCGACCCCTCCCCTGGGTCCAGGGAACGGGTGGCCAGTACGAATTGGTCCCGGGAGGACGCCCGCTACATGAAGGACGCTCCTCAGGTCACCCCCATCTCGTACACGGCCCGGGTGGCTCCGCTTCCGGACGATGAGGTGGCTGTTCGGGAGGGAGGGGGAGCTGTCGAGGGGAACGCTGATGATGCGGCGAAGGAGAAGAATGCGAGGTTGGAGAGGAGGAGGATGGTTAGGGTTGCGGCTGTGGAGGAGGACACCGCGAAGGTGCCTTTCCCGAGGTTGATTATGCCCGTGAAGAGGCAGAAGAAGCCTCTGCTTGAGTTGATGGACGCCATTCGGCAAGTCAAGGTCAGTGTGCCATGTTCTGGTGTTTGTGCTGCCATTGTGTTTAATCTTGGAAATGGAAACTGAAATGGACATGAGTGTATTTTCCGCGGATGACCTAAGATGTTAGGGTTAGTGTGTTGCTTCGGTTTAGGTATCGGTCTTGTTGGTGTTTAAATGGAGGGCGGTTGACTTGAATAGATTTGATCATCCCGTTCAATGTCATTTGGTTCGTATGGAGAAAAAGAAGTAGCTCTTTCTGAATCTGTGGATAGATGGTGTAGGATTTTATGTTTTAGGTAGAGAGGAAGATAGTTTAGTAGTCTTCAATATTAAGAATGTGAAGCCAATGGTTATATCATGCCGTGATTAGTTTCTTGGGATGCAAAGAGAAACAAAAGTAAGACAACAGGTCGATAAATCAGTGCTGAATAAGAATTTTGGTCTCTCTATCACTGTCTTCATATTAAGAAGCTCTCTATATTTTAATGTTTGGGATGTAAAGGAATGGTGTTGGCTGCCTATCACAAGAAGCTTCACATGAAATTTTTACTGATCTACAATTCTTTGTGGTTTTTACCGATCTACAAGTCTTTGTATTTTGTTACTGACCTACAATTTTTTAGATCGGAGCAGCACTGAGATTGTGTGGTAAAAGCAGTCAGTAGTAGATGTTAAGAAGGATATCCAACTTTTTTATTCCTTGTATTTTTCCTTATTTATAGGATTTTGGTTCAGGATTGCTTTGGTCAAGCTATTGGCAGCTACTATATTGTTTTTTGGTTTAAATGAACAGGCTAATGGGCGGAAGACTTTTGACGAGACTCTTGAAGCTCACGCAAAGTTAGGTATAGAAAAATCACGTTCTGACCTGGTATGTAGGAGCTTCTTCGATGAATATCATTTTGATTCCAATTTATCTTTGATGGATGATCAACATTGATGACTTTCATGCTGTCATGCAGATAGTTCGTGGCACCTTGGCACTTCCTCATGGTGACAAAAAGGTTTGTTATAGAGACCTGATGCCATGTTGAATTAACATTAGATTGTTGCTCATATTATATCAGTTGTGGTTATAACTGTGGTATTTGTTCCAGGTTCTCCGGGTGGCTGTCTTCGCTGAAGGGGCAGATGCAGAAGAAGCCAGAGCTGCAGGAGCTGATGTAGTTGGGGGTAGTGAGCTTATCAATGAAATTGCAAGTAAGAAAGTGAACTTGCTATTTTATGTAGTGCTCGACTCATTTGAAGGACTTTTTTTTTTCCAAGCCAGGTTTTATCATGTCAAAATGTTAATTGTTTTGAAAGTTTTATTGGATAAAGTTCTCTTCTTTGCATCGAGTATGATCAAGAGATTCAAGACTACTGGATCTGAAACTATGCTGCCTCCCGAGTCCCGATGCATATAAGAGGAAAGATCTAGGGAATCATTTAGGCTCTTCACACTATTTAAGCTAGCATTACCTGTAGAAGTTATTATGGTATACTAGTTACAAGAATTTCAGTATTCTTGTGGTGTGGTTGGAACATTATTAAAGATGCTTTGGAAACATGTTTAAAACATTCCTTCTGTCACGAAATCCAAATCTATCTTGACTAATGAGTTGGGAGACTTCACAGGTGCTGCTGCTTACACATGTATCCATGTAAATACTATGGTTTAACATGGAGCAAGAGAGGAGAATGCTTTGTAGTAAGGAAAAGCCTTGGGTTTTTTAAAAGTCCCATGGTCGATCTGCCATGTCAATTGATATTTGTTTAGATTGTTTTCTCAAAGCTCTTTCAATCTTAAATAATTTTACAGGTTGAATAAGCTGATGGATTTGAAAAATCTTAAAATTTTGCTTTCATTACACAGATCAGTGTAATGTATGATATGAATTGTGTGACACAATTCTGTTCACCTGAAAATGGTTGCTGATAGTCCTCCTCCGCTTTCTGTAAAAAGAAAGTCTATTAGTGCCACCGTTTAGCTCAAACATGAGCATGAAACCAAAATTAAATTGTGATCCAGACTCTCATTACCCATTGTTTCTCATATTTTCTACCTCAGTAATATTAAAGTTTTCTTTACTCCCTATCCCATACGCCTGCTATTTATCTCAAATTACCCCCTTCGTCAATGACCATTGCTTCTCTTTACAGATAGTGGCAAGGTTGACTTCGATAAGTGTTTCACAACTCGTCAGTTGTATCCACGTGTTGCTAAGGTTGTAAGGAAGTGATGTATTCTCTGATTATTTCCTTGGTCAACAGGTTGGCCACCTTATCCCTTCTGACAATTAATGTTTGTTCTGTCTTGTACTTTCAGGTGGCGAAGATTCTAAATCGTCATGGCCTGATGCCTGATGCCAAAGTCAGTGTGGTTTCTAGCATCTTTGACAGAAGTTATTCAATGATTGGAGATGCACTTACCCCAGTGTTTGGTTGTCAAATGTAGCAAGGTACTGTGGTCAGTGATGTTTCTAAGGCAGTTAAAGAAGCAAAGAAGAATCAGATCAAGTTTAGAATGGACAAATCAGCAATTGTGCATGTTGGACTTGGCAAGGTATTGATTTCTTGGTCCAAATTTTGATGCTTTGAGGCAAATCAAGTTGTAATAGATTCTTATTCTGTATGATCCACAGCTAAGTTTCTCGGAGGAAGCCCTGCGTGAGAATGTAGGTGCATTTATGGACGCACTTTTGCAAGCAAAGCCTGCAGGCTTGAAAAAGAGTAAGAAACTTCTGTGCTGTTTACATTCTGTTCCAGCTTTTGAGTAAAGCAGAATGACGAAAATGTTTGGTTGATATTTTCATGAATGTATGAGCGTTGCTTGAGAATATGACCCTTAAGAGCTGTATGTTAATCAGCCCCTATGCCACAAAAATATGTGAAGTAGTTCTGGTATAATTAATGATTTGAGTTTGTAAAGGAGTTTCTCGACATATTTCTCTCTTAAATTATTATCATTCTACTAATCCATTGACCTTAGTTAATGAGCTCGTAAACTTTAAAAAACAAGAAAAGTAATGGGCTTGATCAAGTGGTTGCAACGTAGAGTACTTAAAAAGCTATTGGAGAAGCTCAGATCAAAAGTGAATTCAACATAGCTGCTTGCTTTAGGAGGTTCATTTGGTATAAATGGCATCTTCGTTCTCTGACAATGCTTTCTTCGGTTTTCTTGCAGCTTCCAAGTATGCTGGTTACATTACCTCCTTCAATTTATGCAGCACGGTGAGCTGATGGTTTCTTATGCCAATAGTTGGTATTTCTTAGCTTCTTTTTGGGTTAAACATTCTGAAGCTCAATCTGTTGCCCACAAAGAGTTGTCAACTCTCAACTAAACATATTTTGTCTGAGAATCTGGCAAGTAATACCGGTGGAAGTAAGATATCGGTATAAGTTGTACTTTGTGTTGCCTGTGAACAAACTCCCTTTGCTGTGTGTATGCAGATGGGACCTGGATTTCCAATCTCAGTACAATCGCTATCTAAAGCAGTAGATCACTACAACAAAGTGCATCTTAAAGAATGACATGGAGGGGCAATGCTTACTTCACTCTCCCCCCTCTCTAGAACTCCCCTTCATTCGGATGAACGTGCCGTAGGACCCGGTTTTAGTTTCCAAAGAACTTAGCTGTAGTTCTAATGTGCTCGATTGTTTCTCCCTGAGCTGATATGTATCATTCCGAGTTTCGGTTCCATCTTCGTTCCCCTGTTCATGGAAGAGAGGAGAGATTCCTTTTAAGGTCGGTGCTAGTTGCTGGCGTTCTAATTCCATGCAGTTTTTGTAGCATCATCTTGCCGATTGATGAATCTCGCCGACGAATAAATAGTCGTTTTTATATCATCCAGTGATTGGAATTTGCGTGTTGCTTTTGTTTAGGATCATTTTGAATGATGTAATAAGGTTTTTCTTTTATGAGTAGTGGAATCGAACGGCTTCTACTTGGAAGTTTAAACCAGCGGATACTTGCATCAACCGGCGATGCAACTGGAAATGGAGTTAATCTAGTTTAAGAGGTGTTGAGTTGAAATTCTCGAGAGAGCTATACTGTTAAATACTTGTTGAGAGAGTTTTATCATCATTTAAAGATCATATCCGTTTTAAACTTAGATTAGTACACCCGTTATCGTACCAATGCGAACCTCGATGGCGAATCTATCAATGAAGTAGCATTCTGAGTTTTCAGTTTCACAAAACGTGTAGATCAAGTATTGCGATGTTATTCTAATTTTATTAAAAATCTCATAATAGCCTTCGGGCGAGGTTCAAACGTTATGGTGGATACCTAGGCCTGGAATCAAAGGAAAGACGTATAAAGCGGCAAAATATTTCAGGAAATGGCAAATAAGGGTAGATCTAAAAATTCTCAAATAGGAGTTTAAATTCCTGCGATGGAAATGCAACCGCTGAAACTTGGTAAAAATAGTATTAACTTTTTGTTGTCGGTTGGATTTTAATGTGGATTTTCTAGTTGTGTATCCAAGTGTGAGGTAAATAATGAATAGGGCAAATTAGTCGGAGGTCTTTAGTATTTGACGAAATTGATGATTTAGTCGCCTCTGTTTCAAAAAAGATTTTTTCATCCCCGTGTTTAATTTTATTATACTCTCGGATCACTGGATGACGTCAGAAATACTTTTTTCATTTTTGTCATTGAAAAGACAAAAATACCCTTTTAAAACAATTTCCTCTCCTCTCTCTTTCAACTCCAAGCCGGAGCTCCACCGTCGATGTTCTTCTCCAACAGCGGGATCAGTTTCAACACCTAAATTACCGTTTCCAAATCCAAAAAATCAACATAAAACAACAATTAGTTCAACAGCACAAAGAAAAAATCCAACCTTCATTCATCTTTTTTTTTTCAGAAACCAAAACAATGGCTTCGCTGTTGAAACTAAAACCCAGAAAGGTTGAAGACCCAACCTTCTCCCTCGTCGCCGGAGCACTGTTGGCAAAGCGGGACCGTGAAGAAGGCAAAGCTGCAGTCCACGCTGGCGGCTTTCCTGACCAACCCAGTCGTCACCGTGTCCACTCTCCGGTTCGATTGCGGTCTGGGTTGGGCCCAGAAGAGGCAGACGCCCTCCTCCCACCCGCCGGAACATGGGTTCGTGGCGTGCTCTGCGAAGTCGCCGTTCCCGTCACTAAGCGTGGCGGCGGGCGTGGCAAGGGTTGAGTCGCTGCGCCTCTACTCGCTGTTGCAATGTCGTGTTTTGAAATTAACCAATTAAATGGTTAAACGACCTTATAGGTATTGCGGTGGTTGGTGGGTTCGAGCGAGAACGTCAGCTGGAGACCCGAAAGTATAATAAAATTAAATATTTTGAAATATTTTTTAAAATAAGAGACTAAATCGTCGATTTAAACATACACGAGAGACTTTAGAGTAATTTTTCCTAATTAATATTACACAGTTTTTGAGTTTAATTCGTAAGAACACTATTAAAATTAGGGAAAAGATCTTTATGTCCTTTTGTCGTATGGCCCAGATGAGACCTACACCAACAGTTGGCTGGTAGTTGTCCAATATTAGGTAATTTGGACAAAATGTGAAAACAATAGTGTTACATGTCATACAAAGGAAAAGAAAAGCAAAAGGAGATAATTACTATCAAAGACCCCAGGGTATAGTCAAATAGACTCTGAGGACCCTGTAGTTTTCCTACTAATTATTGAGCCCCTATAGTTTGGTTATTATTATACATTCCGATCCCTGGATGATGTCAGCATTTTTTTCTTCCTTTTTTTGTCATAGAAATGACCAAAATGCCCCTCATACATTTCTCTTCTCCCACGTATCGTGTTCTCCCCCTCCGGCGACATGGCCATCTCCGTCGGCTATGCCCTTTGGAAGGACATGCCCACGAGGAGGGGCGACGACGAGGTTGTCGTCTTCGACAAACTCCCCAACTGTCCGAAGTACCCCTGAACCCACCTCTCTCATTTTTATCGCAGCTACGTGGATCGGGACCCACTCTCGGAGTTCATCAAGGAAGGGAACCTCGCGAATAGAGAGAGCTGGGGGCTGGTGGTGAACACCTTCGACGGGATCGAGTCGGTCTACTTGGACCATCTCAGGAAGGAGCTCGGCCACGATCGGGTCTGGGCCGTCGGGCCCGTGAACCCGAACGGGCTCAAGGAGCGGGGCGGGCCAACCTCTGCCCGCGAGGAGGTTCTGACGTGGCTGAACCCGCGGGAGGAGGAAGGGGATAAGGTGGTGTACGTCTGCTTTGGGAGCCAGGCGGTACTCACTAACGCTCAGATGGCGGCCTTAGCACTTGCGCTGGAGTCCAGTGGGGCCCAGTTCGTGTGGTCCGTGAAGGTCCCTACTAAGGGACACGTGGGCAAGGGGTACGGGGAGGTCCCGGAGGGGTTCCAGGAGCGGGTAGAGGGGTGCAGACTTGTGCTGAAAGGGTGGGCCCCGCAGATGGAGATACTAGGACACAAGTCGGTGGGGTCGTTCCTGACCCACTGCGGGGTGGAACTCGGTGCTTGAGGGGCTCGCAGCCGGGGTGACGATGCTGGCCTGGGCCATGGGGGCCGATCAGTTCTTCAACGCCCCGATTAGTGGGAGGGGCATTTTGGTCATTTCTATGATAAAAAAAGGAAGAAAAAAATGCTGACATCAGCCAGGGATCGGAATGTATAATAATAACCAAACTACAGGGGCTCAGTAATTAATAGGAAAACTACAGAGTCCTCAGAGTCTATTTGACTATACCCTGGGGTCTTGATAGTAATTATCTCAAAGCAAAAGTGTCTCTCACGAGACCGTACGGAGTAGTATACAATCGGTTACCACCTTTGTTAATCTTCTTTTAGTTTGGTTTTGGGGCCTTTGAGTTTGATCATCCTCATAGTCATCAGGTTTAAAGCTTAACTATTCGCATATTTTAATTTAAAAAATCACTTTAGTGCCTTGTAGTATCTGGAAAATGGCATTAGGACTTTACTATTTGCAGATTTCAATAAAAAAGGGAAACGTTTATTTAGTACCATGTGGTATCGCGAAAACCACATTAGGAGGATCCTGTAGTTTAACTCATCAAACGAGTCCAACTTTTTCGAAAAAAGTCACTTAGTGCCTTGTAAAAAGTTTCGAGCCTAGGTGGCCGAAACAATTTCGTTTCTCTAAATGCCCTATCAGTTATTGTTTCTTGCTTGTAAAATGACGTGACAAGTGATCAAATTACCAAAAAATCACTAATTTGTTTATAATTATTAAAAGTCCCAATTTAAGACGGTTTTAAGATAACAGCTTTGATTTTAACTGGAATCTTGTGTTTGATTTTTCAGGGATGGAGAGGTCCGACGAGGAGACCGAAGTTGCTAGAGGTTAGGGGTAGGGGTATGTTTGGAACACAATATGTTGAGAGGGATATTGAGTCTTTTTAACTATTATAAATAAGTGAATGATTGTTTTGATAATTTGACCAATTGTCACGTCATTTTACAAGTAAAAAGCAAGAACAAATGTGACGTTGTCACGTTGTTAGAGAAACAATGTTATTTCGGTCACTTAGGTTGGAAAATTTGTCCGAGGCTCTAATTTTTTTTCCCAAAAAATGTAAACTCGTTTGATGAATTTTAAATGACAGGATCCTATTGCGATTTTCGGGATACAATAGAAATAAGAGATAATTACTATCAGGACCCCAGGGTATAGTCAAATAGACTTTGAGGACCCTGTAGTTTTCCTACTAATTACTGAGCCCCTGTAGTTTGGTTATTATTATACATTCTGATCCCTGGCTGATGTCAGCATTTTTTTCTTCCTTTTTTGTCACTTGAAAAGACCAAAATGCCCCTCCCACAACTCCTCCCCACCTCCTCTACCATCAACGATCGAGTACCAGCCCCACCACCGACACCACCCGCCGCCGTCGCCACCGCCGCAATTTCAGCGACCCAGCCCTAGCTTGTCCTCGCCGCTACCGATCTCGTCCTCCTACGCGCCGCACATGCTCCTGGCCCTCTCCACCGGGTCGGAGCCATCTCCGAGGAAGCGGCATCGGACCATGTTCAGCCCGGTCCAGAAGGAGCAGATGTTCCGGTTCGCGAAGCGGCTCGGGTGGAAAATGCAGAAGCGCGACGACGAGCTGATCCAGGCGTCCCCTACCATCAACGATCGAGTACCAGCCCCACCACCGACACCGCCCGCCGCCACCGCTGCAATTTCAGCGACCCAGCCCTAGCTCGTCCTCGCCGCTACCGATCTCGTCCTCCTACGCGCCGCACATGCTCCTGGCCCTCTCCACCGGGTCGGAGCCGTCTCCGAGGAAGCGGCATCGGACCAAGTTCAGCCCGGTCCAGAAGGAGCAGATGTTCTGGTTCGCGGAGTAGCTCGGGTGGAAGATGCAGAAGCGCGACGACGAGCTGATCCAGGCGTTCTGCAACGAGGCCAAGATCGATAAAGGCGTCCTTAAGCATATGGGAGGGGCATTTTGGTCTTTTCAAGTGATAAAAAAGGAAGAAAAAAATGCTGATATCAGCCAGGGATCAGAATGTATAATAATAACTAAACTACAGGGGCTCAGTAATTAGTAGGGAAACTAAAGGGTCCTCAGAGTCTATTTGACTATACCTTGGAGTCCTGATAGTAATTATCTCTAGAAATAAATCAAACTTTTCCCAAAAAAAAAAAGTGGTCTTCCCCGGTATTCATTTTCCACTGTCCCGACGATTTTGCCACAGAACAAGACAAGACCTCACGCATAATCATGGCAGAACCACGGGGTCACTCTCTCCCCTGAAAAAAAAAAAGAACCAAGCAAGCAGCAACCACACACACAGCTACAGGGGAACAGAGTGAGAGAGAGAGAGAGAGAGAGAGAGAGAGAGAGAGGAGAGAGTGGAAAAGGAGGAGTCTTTCCTCCTCCCTGACACAGTGGTGGCCCACTTGCTTGTTCTTTTTTTTATCTCTCCCATTATAACATTTGTTGGGTTTTTTTTATTTAGAGCTAAACGAGGAGACTCAAAAAGGGGAAGGAAGAATGGAAGGAGGGGGAGAGGAAGAGGAGTACAGGAGGAAGGAAGAGGTGGCACTTGTGATCATAGTGGTGGTTGCCTCTGTTACTTTGGCTTCCCTTCTCGTTGCTTTTAGTTACTACTGCTACATTCGCTCCAAGCTCTCCAGGTCTAAGCTCCTTCATAACCACCACAATGCCAGTAACTCTCTCTCTCTCTCTCTCTCTCTAGTTGGTATGTTTGGTCTCTCATGTTGTTTGGCAGAATCGTGTGTATCTGTTGACACATTTTCCCCCCATTTTGGAGGAAAATGTGGAGTCAGTCGTGTTCGGTTTCGATCGAAATAGGATGGGGGTTACTGTGAAGTGTGAATCTTCCTGGAGCAAATGTACAGCATTGCTGTTTGCTTTGTTCCTGGATGACGAAACTTCTGCGGGTTTACAGCTCGTCTGTTTCATTATCCGATTTTGGACGATGAACATTCCGCATTGCTATGTAGGTGATGAAAAGGGTGACTCCAAGCATCTGCAAGTTTCGTCCGGGACAGGGCTTCGAGTGTTCACTTTCAAGCAGCTTCATGGGGCAACCAGTGGTTTCAGCAAGTCGAATGTAGTTGGTCATGGTGGTTTTGGTCTTGTGTATCGCGGAGTGCTCAATGATGGAAGAAAAGTTGCAATTAAGTTCATGGACCAAGCAGGAAAGCAGGGAGAGGAAGAATTCAAAATGGAGGTATTAATGAGCTAATTGTACCATCGTGCATGTTAGTTGGACCACTTGGCTACCTTATAAACTTTAAGGCCTGTCGATCGATATGCAGGTGGAACTGCTAAGTCGCCTACGTTCGCCTTACCTGCTGGCATTACTTGGTTACTGCTCTGACAATAGTCATAAGTTACTGGTGTATGACTTCATGGCAAATGGTGGCCTCCAAGAGCACTTGTATCCAATCAGTGGTATGTTAAAAAATTCTTCCTCTGTAGTTGAAGCTACTTGTGGGCTATGTTTTGTTGTAACTGATTAGAAATTCATTTCATATACAAATGAGTTCACAAATAAAATCTCTTGTTTGGAATCCATACAAAGATCTGCAAATGAATTCGATAATCCGACCAGACATCAGCATGCGAGGATTTAGAAATGAATTCTTCATTTTTAACCAACCAAAATATGGAAGGATGAATTTTACACAATCAAAATGAATTCTTCACCTGTCAAACATAGAAGTAATTGACACAAGCACAGGAACAAAAAATCTCACAGAAGCCTATTCCTCTTTATCTCCTGTTCTGCTGCCTGTGCCTCTTGTCTTATTAGTTCGAGTAAAAATTGAGGCGCTTTTAATGAGTAAATAAGTTTGATCTGCATTTATCATGCCAGCTTTGTCTTGATCCTGAGTACCTATGTGCAGGCTCCAGTGTGAAGTCCTTGCAATTGGACTGGGAAACACGACTGCGAATTGCCCTTGAAGCTGCCAAGGGGCTGGAGTATCTTCATGAACATGTCAGTCCTCCGGTAATCCACCGAGATTTCAAAAGCAGCAACATTCTCTTGGACAGAAACTTCCATGCGAAAGTTTCTGATTTTGGATTGGCTAAGCTTGGATCTGACAGAGCTGGAGGGCATGTTTCAACTCGAGTGTTGGGCACCCAGGGATACGTCGCCCCTGAGTATAGATTCTACAACTTCTTTGGCCTGTTACTATGCTTAACGACTTTGGCTCTTGGCTTATTTTGCATTTAACATTGATTTTGTGAACAACTAAACTATTTTACTTTTCAGGTACGCAATGACTGGCCATTTAACAACGAAATCAGATGTCTATAGCTATGGTGTTGTCCTCCTAGAGTTGCTGACGGGCAAAGTTCCAGTTGATATGAAGAGACCACAAGGCGAAGGCGTTCTCGTATCGTGGGTAGGGCCCTGTTTTGTCCTCTGCGTTCTCTTTCTGTTCGTTTCATTATGATCTTTCAACCACGTTATTGAGTCTAATCCATCCCATAGTTGGTCTGGATTCTTGCTTACCGGGTACTCTTCATGCAAATAGGCTCTGCCCCATTTGACAGACAGGGAGAAGGTCGTGGGAATTATGGATCCGACATTGGCCGGTCAATACTCGATGAAGGATGTAATCCAAGTGGCTGCCATCGCTGCTATGTGCGTGCAACCAGAGGCCGACTACAGGCCGCTCATGGCAGATGTTGTGCAGTCACTAGTCCCTCTCGTTAAAGCTCAGCGATCGAAGGCGGTTAGCAGTTCCAGCTCTCACGTGCCGCGTTCCCCCATGTCACAGGACAACTAGAGAATCTCAGAATGTGATCCATTTTGCTTTAGGATAGGATAATCTTCTGCAGACATGTCTTGGAGTTGCCTCATGAATGGTTCTTTCAGAGATAATATTATAAAGTTTTTGCAGAAATGAGACTGCTACTTTTTATTCTTGAAATGTAGTTTCCTTGGGAGTTGATACTAATGGTGTTGGTTAAGATGGACTAGCTGCAGGGTTTATCTTCAATGGAATATTAAGTACTAAATTTTTTTGTAAAGGTTAAATTTTTTTTGAGGTTTTTATGTAAAGATAAATTGATTACACCTGCTAGGAATGAACCTGAATATTTATCGATTCGTGAACACCTTGTATCATTAGAACACTCTTTAAACAATACATGTAGTTTGTGATAATTAGATTGATGAAGCACAAAAAAGGAAACGCTAGAACCGATAAATATAATTTCAAGTGGCCAGTTAACACTACAAAACTTATTTTTACATTTTATTGTATTTATGTATTATCTTGTTAAAATATAATCTTATTCTGTAATGAAGATTTCTAGGTCATATTCTACCGAAAAAATTAAGATGTAATGTCGTCCCCAAAACCAGAGAACGGAGGTTTCAAAGCCGGAAGTTTGGAGAACCAAATTCGAAACTATGGTCAAAGTTCGGAGGATCTTACTTTTTTTTTTAAGGAAATTTGAACCACTACTCATTTTGGAGAAATTTTATGATACTCTCTATACCAAGTCATATGGTGACTTGTATAGACCCACTAATCCACAATTGACATGTGGGTTGATAAATTTTTAATTAACTAAATAACTTGGATATATAAATATGGAAACTAAATCATGACATGATTATAGTATATATTTAAATAAATTATTTTCTAAAAGAATATCTTTAATTAGAAAATAGTCCACTGAATCCTCTGGAATGATAGAAAACTCACAAAGAATTTCTCACAAAGAAATTCACGAAATAGTTTTTTAATAACTAAATAATTTCTCACAACCATCATAAACTTTTTCGTGAACTATTTCTCACAATGAACCCTCCAGAATTACACGAAATAATTATTTTAATAACTAATAATAGGAAACTCACAAAGAAATTAATATTAACTTCACTTATTTTAATAACTAATATTAAGAAACTCACAAAGAAGAATTCATATCAAAGTCTATTATTTTGCTCCTTTATTAGTAGACAACTTTATGTAACTAGAAAATTCTTGTATTGTTAGATTATGGATGATAATCTTTCATTCTTTCAGAATATTTTAACGCCTCATTTGAGTGTGATATAGTTAAGTTTGTACCCAGCAAATTCAATAACAATTTCATCAACTCTAAGTATAATAATAATTTTTATTAATAACAATAAAATATGTGTCCCAACAAATGTGTAAAAGTAAAATTTGAATTTGGTTGTGGAATTACCTATCAAAATATTAAACGATTTCATTTGAATTATATTAGTCATGTGTTATCTATTCGTGTGTAAATATAACATTCTTTGTATTTCCTATTAGTCGTTGGACTTTTTCCTAAGTAAAAAAATTCTATTAGAAAATAATTTATTTAAAAATATATCATAATTATATAATGATTTAGTTTCCATATTTATATATTCAAATCATTTAGTTAATTAAGAATTGACAACCCACATGTAAATTGACATTGGTCGGTCTATAGCAAGTCACTATTTGACTTGGTATAGAAGGTTCACCATAAAATTTCTCTGAAAATTTCGGGAAGTATGTAAAATTGTACCCATTTAGGAAATTTTGAAATTTCTTTTACCCAAAATAGGAAAAAATCCGGTATCTGGTCCACATTTTTAACGAATATCATCGTTTAGTTGTGAATGATTTATAATATAGTGGTGGCAATTACCCATTCCTTCAAGAAATTTACGCCTAAGACGATGTTGTTCCTCGTGAATAATATTAATAACTAGTGGTCACTTATCCAAAAAGGAAAAAGAGCGAAATATTGGCTGCACTGTGTTACTAATATTACAACACAACGGCTATTTATTTTCTTGTTCAGAGTTAATATTAACGACTGTATAGACAAGTTAATGAACAGTGTTCAAGCCGTTGGTAAAAAATATTGTTGAGAATCTCAAGTTTATAAGTGTGAAAAATTCATTAACACATAGTTTTAAAGTTTGAGTTGGATATGAAAATTTTAACATGGTATCAGAGTGGGTTGATCCGTACCTATTGTTGAGCTCGCATGACCTCCATTTCTTGCACTTTGGTATTGAGAATTCCAAGTTTACAAGTGTGAAAAATCTACCAACACATATTTTTCAGATTTTGAGTTAGATATGGAAATTCTAATAAATATTATTAGATGAGTTACTTCTAAACTATGACAAAATAGTATTCAATTCTAAATAAATTGTCTGAAAAAAATAAACTATGTTGGTGCCCGGTTTGATGAATGCAAGCGAATCACAGACATGTAGACTATGTCAAAACTACATTAGATCAGTAATAATTGCATTTATTGCCGTTTGTTCTAATTGGTTAGAAGACAGGTCGATCATTAATTACCTCGACTTGCAAAACAGGAAATGTCCATGAAACTTAAACGGGAAGCGAATCGAGGGAGATTTCGTGGCATTAAATTAAAATTAAAACTATATTAACTCTTCCTGTTACCTATATATATATATGATCTTCGGTTCTGCGCTTCTATTACAAAACAAAACCCGTAATTCTATAGACATGGAGGGAGGCGACCTTCCACCGAAGCGGAAAAGAGAGACAAGAAAGGCCAATTACATTTAAAAAATTCTCAACAATGACAAGGCAACCAAATCAAGTAGCTTCAGCAAGCGGAAGCCAACTCTAAAGAAGAAGGCTTCCGAGCTTCAAACGTTGTGTGACGTCTCCGTTTGCATGGTGTGTTATGACGCCAACGGAAACGTGGACACATGGCCGGAGAACCGACCCGACGTCGTTTCTCTGATCGATGAGTACAAGAAGGTGCAGGAGAAGCGTGGGAGTGACATTATCCGAGCTGATGAAGAAGAAGTTGGCGGATAACGTTCTAGAGAGTTGTCCAAGCTGTTTGATGGGCTATCTCAGGAGGAATCTCTTGATGGGTTGGATTCCAAGCTCAAGTCAATAAAGGAGAGGATGAAGAACAAGGAAATCGGAGAAATTGAACCAGGGTTGGAGAATGTTAATACTAAATCTCGTCCCAAGGTCGAACGGTTAGCTATTATGGTTGATAACAAGGATGATTGTGTGAACAATTATAAACCCTTTTATCACACCAATTGCAATGATGATTTGAGAGGCTACATTGATAGTAATCCTATGGTCGGATTCGTTGGTGACAAGGACCTTACTTCTGCCAATTGTTTTGGTCACATTGGTACAATTTATAAACCAAGTGAGGCTTTGCCAGAAGGTTACTCGCTTAATTATCACTTGGCATGGCAGAATCCTCTCAACAATAGTACCGTACCAATAGTAACTATAAGCCCTATTCCCAATTTCCATGATCCAATTTGGTGCGCTAAGTAGCAATCTTTTCAATTCTCCTTGTAACAGGATTGGAAGTTCTTGGCTTTAAGCCACATTTTGCTCGTCGTCTTACATATAGTTGACTTTACTTTTAACTCGTATGCTCATTGTGTTTCCCGGATAAGAAGCATGTTTGCAACCACCATCCAATTTTTTTTGAGAAGTAGATTTTTGTTGTGATCACGATTCAACCCTAGTCACTCTCTATACCTCATCATTCTCTTATACCATTACATCGAGTGTTCATTGGTAACTTCTTAAAAGCCTTCAACTGATTCAGTATTTAACAAAGATCACAGTTTCACCGATGGAAACAAATTAACTTCAAATCCATTTTGCTTTAGGATTATCTTCTGCAGACTTGTCTTGGCGACTTTTCATCTGTTGATGGATGAGATTTTGGGAAATTGCTTAAGGTGCAAACTGAAATGTTTTAAAACTAAACTGATGCCTCATGATTAAGATGGGGATTTTTTCCAAAATAGGCAGAAAATATAGATATATTTTTTAAATAGGTAAAAATTTAATATATTTTCAAAATAGGCAAAAATTAAATTTAAAAATTAAAAAAATAGAGGTGATGACCCAAGAGTGGGTCGTCTCTTTCTCTTTAAAGAACACATCAACTTTACAAAAAAAATATAATAATGGAGGCGACCCAAGTGCAGGTCGCCTCCCTGATAATTCAAAAAATTTGCGACTCTTTTTTTATTTATTTTATAAGTGGCATAAGTTAGTGTTAGATTGTTCGAATGAGTTAAATTTTGATTTAATTTTGCTTCATTTATCGAGACATATGCGTAGAGCTCAAACAATTACGCAAAATCAAAAAAAAATTAACCCGTTCGAATATCCGTGCAACGAATTGTCCACTTAACACACTTAAAAAAACTATTAAAAAAAAATTAAAAAGGAGAGGCGACCTAGTTGCAGGTCACCTCCTTAATCCATTTTTTTTAAATTTTTTTCTTTTAAAAGTTGCATAAGTTGGTGATCATTTGTCCGAACGAGTTAATTTTTTTTATTTCGCATATTTTTTGAGCTCTACGCATAATCTCGATAAATTAAACAAAATTAAATCAAAATTTAACTCATTCGGACAATCTAACACTAACTTATGCCACTTATAAAATAAATAAATAAAGAGTCACAAATTTTTTGAATTGTCAGGGAGGCAACCTACACCTACACTTGGGTCGCCTTCATTATTATTATTTTTTTGTAAAGTTGATGTGTCCTTTAAAGAGAAAGAGATGACCCACTCTTGGGTCATCACTTCTATTTTTTTAATTTCGAATTTAATTTTTGCCTATTTTGAGAATATATTAAGTTTTTGCCTATTTAGAGAATATATTTATGTTTTTTTGCCTATTTTAGAAAAAATTCCATTAAGATGGCATGCTGAACTGACTACAGGCTTAATCTTCTCTGGAATGTTTTGATAGTGTGATAATTTTGTGAAGGGAAAATTAGTGACGTTAGAACTTCTTCTTCTTATCGGATCATAGTAGAGGAGAGAGGGGAGGAAAGGAGAGAGGAAATAATTTTTTTAAAATTAATTTTAATTTAGGGAAATTTTGATCCTTTCAAGTATAATTTTGCCAGAGTTATTTTCGAATATCGAAGTTATGGACGCAGAGTTACATTTTATCAAACTTGAAAGACAGATATAGAAGTCTTAAAATAGTAAAGACCCTATTGATAATTTCATTAAACTCTAATGATTTGAGAATAATTTACTTTTTTTAAAAGGCAGGAATCAAAATGTGTATTTGTAACACGCACCCTGGAAAACTTCCCAGGAGGTCACCCATCCTGATCCTACTCCCGGCCAAACACGTTTAACCTTGGAGTTCTCTCAAGATGTGTGCCAGAAAAGAAGGTGCACCTTGTTGATATGAATAGTACCAATTAAATCACTTAAGACATTTCAGACAGAACAGATCATTAACGGGGTATCGCAGTATTTTAACAAACATAGTGGACCCGATACCATAGCTTTAAAATACAAATTTTGGTCTAACTCTATCCTTCCTCCAAGGTCATTTGGTCTGACTGGTCAAACTACCGGTCTGACCAGATTAAAAAATAATAATAAATAGGTTACAAGATGACCAACATCTCTCCCCAAAACCCCTTCGTTACCCCTAAAAAGAACTCATTAAACCCCCTCATTCCCAAGAAAAAAAGCAACGAAAACTTTTAAAAAAGCCCCTCTGTTAGGGATGACAAAAATATCCATACCCTGAATATCGGACCCTACCCTTATCTTACGAATATAGGGTATGTTGACTTTGACTAGGTCTAGGGTAGGGCATAGGTATGGGTCCATGTTTAGAAGTAGGGTCTAGGATATGGTATGAATCCATAGTTAGACCATGTGGGTCGGACCATACCCTTACATTTTTACCATAGTTTAGACTCTACCCTAGTTAGACCATAGTTAGACCATATTGATAATATATATAATATACTTTATGGTTAACTTTAACATATTTATTATGTTATTACACAACATGTTTAGAAAATGTCGTGAATGATGAATCACTAGAAGTCGACATTCTATATTTTTCTTTTGTTGAATTGTTTATATACTTTAAACTTGAAAAGAAAAAATTTCTACTATTGAAATTAAATTACAAAATTTGATGTTTCATCAATTTTCTATTTAATATTGATGTGTAATATAATAGATATCTTGAATTTATTTAAATTTTATATAAAAATTAATTTTTGATTAAAAATTATCAAAATGCAGAACGTTAAAGGGTCGGACCCTACAGACCCTAGATCTTCAGAAGGGTAAGATATGAATCTAACAATAAAAAATTTGCAAGATCGAATGTAGAGTATGTGTCCAACTAAAAAATTTAAGATATGAGTACGATCCTACTAATATCCTACTCATTGCCATCCTTTCTCTCTCCAACTTAGAAGACAAGGAACGAAAAAAAAGAAAAATATTAAAACCCAACACAGAAAACGAGACAAAGGGGTGGATAGATAAGAGAGAGAGATGGGCTTAAAAAAAAGGGATCGCCGAAGCAAGGAGACGTCGCGAAGAAGCCTCGCCATGGGAGAAAATGGAAGGGAAGGGAGACTAACAAACGACCGGTCATCTGGGAGTCCAAATAGTGGCGGGAGAGCATGAAACGGATGTAGAGGGAGAAGAATTCAAGGAAGTGAGTTTTGGAGTTCCTTTTTCTTATTTCTTGTTCATATTTAATTTAGGGTTTTAAGTTTGTGGGTAGTTGATTTTTCCCTCCTTTGAGTTTTTATTGCTTGTTCGGTTTCCCATTTTTCCACTTGCGGAGAAGGGAGAGTGAACGAAGAGGGAGGGGAAGGTGTGGCTAGGCTGGGCTAGGCTCTCTGGGCATAAATTTTGATATTTTTCCAAGCTCCGGTCAAATCGTCCTTCACTGATCAGATCAAACGCAAAAACCATTCGGTCAGATCAAAAATAGGATTGTTCGACCGGATCCCATTTTTATCCCTAAAAATATGCTGCTCTATTGAATGATTTGTTGTCTAATATATTGGATCGTCGGTTGGACTAGACTTGACCATTGTTAGAATTCGATTCGTCAAAAATTCGATTCATCAAAAATTCGATTCGAATTTGTTTTGAGACGATTTGAATACTGTTTAAGGTTTTTATAATTCGTCGAATCGGAGAATTCAATTCGAATTTGATTCGAGTCGAATTCGTCCATAATATGTAACAAATTAAAATAAATAAATAAATAGTAGTGAAGTTAAAAAGGGAAAAAATTAGGGGGGCAATTGAAAATTTTAACTCTCATTTCCCACCTGGGGAGGATTTGGGGGGACAAGGATAGTCCCCAAATTTGGGAACTAAAGAAGATGGGGTGGCATGCTAGATATTAATAAACTTTTTAAGAGTAATTTTGGAAAATTATTCTTCACCTAAAATTGAAGGAAAAAAAACGGAAATTAAAAAAAGCAGAAATAACCGCCAGTAAACGTGGAAGACTTTTCAACTTCCTTTAAGGAAGGACTCTTTACCTTACCAATAACAATAGCAAAAATCCTACCAGCCACTTTATCAATAAACTGAATTCTCTATAACCAAAAATCCATTGGAGACCTTTCAAAGTTATCGGAAAAAAACTTGAGCATATTATTGTACTATTTTTTTCATTGTACGCAAATTCAATTACACATAATTCTACTTCTCTCATCTGTTGAAGGTACGTGTATTTTATTTTTTTACAAAACCTTCTTCGTCTTCGATAAGATCCGCTTTTTAAGGCGGTTTAGATCTGTATTTAATCATGGAGCTCTTCAACGATGATATTGGTTTTACCCTTTGTCGTTTTTAGTTGTTCCCTTTGTATATTTTATTTTGTAGTCTGAGTCAAATACATCTTTGTTGAAGGTAAGTTTGTCTGATACAGAGCGCGACCAATATTAGAATGTACTTAAACCAATAACAATATAGACTTAAACCTAATAACAGTACATAATGAATCCAATATCATAGTACATACTCGTTGTGTTGGAAAAACAGGTTAAAACCAATGTCAACGAACATGACAATCAGGCAGTCCATTCGAGTTTGAAACAAGTCAGAAAGAACCTAAATCAAGCTTGAAACAAAGTCAGAATTATCACTTCTCATACAAAATAACGTCGCCATCAAAGATCCTAAACAAGCCTGAAACAAATCCAATTTCTAACCGAAAAGTTGCTACATTATAAGTTAAAATACACGGCAAGACCGCTATCCCTTAGACGACTTCCTTGATCTTGTATAAACCTTTTTCCTTCTTCCTTCATCCCACCGCAAAGCTTGAGCCAATACAGTCGGCAGCAGCAAATTATCCGGCTGTGCTATAAGTTCAACACAAATATTTTTTTTGAACTCTGCCAACACATTGGAATCAGACCAATCCAATTCGGAGAAATCATGATCTCCCAAAAAATGTGTGTAGTGCTCCATAAATTTGCATGCGAAAATTCCACAACTAAAACCATCCGGTTGTTTCGGACAATTATGTAGGACTTTCCATTCAAAATTCATACCATCATAACCTTTGATTTTTGCCACGAAAGGAGCAATGTAATCTTGTATCCTTAAGCCAATACTTGACAAGATAGCAGCCTTATCGTCTCCAACATCCATACTGTCCAAAATGTAACACCTTTTTGACAATGTGTCAATGACAAAGACACTGAAGTGTCAATTATCACAATATGGAAAGATCCACTTCAACCAAAAAGCCCAAAAAATACATTCATCAACATAATTTTGTGTTAGAAAGATACTGATGTACAAAATACAGTCAAAATGGTAAACCAAGTATCACCGACTTACATATGGAATTTCAGAGACGTAGCTCATGGCATACGGATATGACAATTCAATAGTACGTCGTAATTCATCGCAGATCACTTTCCTTATTTCCTCGGCTCGTTGAGTTCCAACATCAGAAAATACGAACCTTAAAATTGTCCCCTACAGTAGAACAACGAGGTGATGCATGTCAAAGAGATATTTTAATCGCTTCGTTCTGGATAAGATTTAAACCAATATCACTTTTTAATTTAAAAATTTTCAATAAGGGTATAAACAAACATCACAGAAACTACAAACCACGAATGTTCAAGCGGAAAATCTATATTTCAAAAGCTTAAACCAATATCACTGAAGGTTTAAACCAATATCACAAAAGGTACAAACCGATATTAATACTGATGGAAACCAACAACTATATAGTTAAAAATCAATATCAGTTAAGCTACCTACAATTATTAGTAAAGCTGTAAACCAATCAATTGAGAACGAAGCAATCAATTCAGGCGTGAACCAAACTCAATACAACTCAAAACCACAATCAATTCAGGCGTGAACCAATCTCAATACAACTCAAAACCTACTAAGTTTACCTGAAAATCGAAAACACATCGGGATAAAACAGGTATCCAGAAAATCAATATCACTGCAGGTTTAAACCAATATCACTAAAGGTACAAACCAATTTTAATAAAGTGAAAACCAACATCTATACAGTCAAAAACTAATATCCGTTAAGATACAAACCATTATCAATAAAGTTGTAAACCAATATCAAGTCAGGTCATAACCAGAATAAATTCAGGTGTAAACCAATCTCAAAAGAGCTCAATATTAAATTATCCCCTACAGTAGGACCACCAGATGATGCATGTCAAAGAGACAGGAAATTATAGTTCAACGTAAACTTGCATACGCAAATCACTATCAACACATACTATAACAATTATTAATACTGGTTTAGACCGATATTAATACAGACTAACACTAAAAATAACATCAATTCAGTGGATAACCAATGTCAATAATGACTTAAACCAACATCAATTCAGCAGATAACCAATATCAATACCAATTGCAACCAATATGAACAAAATATCGCATATTAAAATGTTAGTTTAGTGTAACTTATGAAGCAGTAAGAAAATACTAACAATTATTTTGAAAGGGAACACAATGCGATCAATATGTTGGTTCATATTATGAACCCGTCTTGCAAGCCAGCGTGAATACGCATCAACAACCACCGAAGAAACCCATTTCCTCCCATGAAGGGTTACAACGTCTTTCCGCATCACATACGATGTCTGGTCAAAAATCATTAGCTCCCCACTAAAAAGTCAAAAAATGACACTACAGTATAAGAACTTTTGTGGTCTGAAAAAGGTAACTACCAAATATTATCATTAAAGTCATTTTATATCTACTAAATAAGAAATGACTTATGGTAATTCTTTTGCTTTTGATCTATCATTTGCATAGTTTGACAGAATGTTCTTCTGTGCAACCATCAAAGATTGATAACAAGCCTTGCCAGCCTCCACCTTATCAGGTGTTATGCCAAAGTCACGAGTGAACTGTGTGGCTGGTGCACTGACGAAATTGCTATGATCCATAATCTGAAAATCATCATCATCATCCGCAATGTCTGCCCGCTGACCCCCTTTCGGTAAACGAATTTGCTTCCTCTTCTTTGGATTAGGATCTGTAAATGGAGTCCTCAAAACGTGGCTCACTCTCGTCCGCCTCTTAGGATCCACCACTTTGCTTTCAGCCTCTACCACAGACAAATTCTCGGAGCCGTCAGTACTAGTGCCCACGAGCTTATCTGCAAATGCGGCAACTTCAGCAAAGAAACTCGTATCACCACTTTGATTTATCAAAAGGCTAGATGTGTTGGCCAACTCCAATAAATCTGTTGTCCCAAATGGAACGAGAGATAACTTATCATGAGGTTCAATGTTCTCTGCTCCAATAACCTCCTCCTCATCGTTAGGAACAATGTTCTTCTTTGTCTTTTTATTCACGGCCTCACTTTCACCCTCTAGGGCCTTGTCATCCTCCTCAATTACATTTTCCTCGTTGTCAGAAAAATCATTCTGCCCATCCTATCATACAACAAGAAGGAACGATTAAAACATCAGATGAACTGCATACAATATCAGTATCAAATACAGATTTAAACAAATATCACTACAGGCTCAAACCAGTATCAAATATAGAATTAAACCAATATCAGTACAGACCTAAACCAAAAACAATACAAAGCTAAACCAATAACAATACATAAGCTAACCAATAACAGTATGGACTGAAACCAATAACACAATAGACTAAAACCAATAACCGTACATTAGTTAACCAACACATATACATGTTTAAACCGATATCTCTACAGAGCTAAACCAATAACAATACAGAGCTAAACCAATAATAATACAAACGTTTACCTATATCAGTATAGGCTGAAACCAATGACACAATAGACTGAAACCAATAACCGCACATATTTAAACCATTATCAATACATAATTCAATATCGACTAACGTGTAAACAATGAATATATACAACACAAAACTGAAACCTAATTTACTCCAATATCAATACCAAAAAAATCAATTTAAGATAAAGCTAATAATAAAAGGAAATGAGGTTTAAACTCAAAAAGTCGTTCACCCTTCCATGCGGGTCAATGTTCATGTCCTCATTCTTATCTTCAGGAACAATGTTCTTCTTTGTCTTTTTATTCACGGGCTCGGTTTTAGCCTCATTTTCATCCTCTAGGTCCTTATCATCCTCCTCAATTACCTTTTCCTCGTTGTCTGAAAAGTCATTCCGCCCATCCTATCATGCAACAAGAAGGAATGATTAAAGCATCAGATGAAATGCATACAATATCAGTATCAATACAGATTTAAACCAATATCAGTACAAGCTCAAACCAATATCAGTACAAGCTCAAACCAATATCAATACAGATTTAAACCAATATCTGTACAGGCTCAAACCAATAATAGTACGTAATAAAATCAATATCTGTACATGTCCAAACCAATATCACTACAAACCTAAACCAATAACAAAATAGAGCTAAATCAATAACAATATATACGTTAACCAATATCAATATAGAATGAAACCAATGACACTATACACTAAAACTAATAACCGTACATAATACAATACTAAAACCAATATCAGTACATGCTCGAACCAATATCAATATAGATTTAAATCAATATCAGTACAGGCTCAAACCAAGATCACTACAGAACTAAACCAATAACAAAACTGAGCTAAACCAATAACAATACATACGTTAACCAATATCAATCCCAAAAAACTCAATATAAGATGAAGCTAATATTAAAGGGAAATGAGGTTTAAACTCACAAAGTCGTTCACTATTCCATCTTCTTTGTCATCATTCCCCTCCTCATCGCTGTCTTCATCATTCGTCTCCAGGATGCTATCTTTCTTCATTCTCAGTCTATCCTCGACAAGTAGTTTGACCAAATTAATCAAATCGTCTAAAGCTTTTCTCTTTTCATCTAAAGCATCTCGTTCCCGTAGGAGGCTGAAATGACTTGCATATAACTACAAAGCATAAAAGGACACACAATTTCAGCCTTCATTAATAATAAATCAGTTCAGTAGAAAAACAAATTATTAAGTACCTGGTTCAAAGACATATTGCGATAATCAGTGCCAGCGGTGGCACTCGAAGAAGCACGATAAATCTTTTCGCTTTTGTACTTCTTGAAATAGTCTAACAAAGCATGGGCATTGCAGCCCATTTTGACGAGTGTACTGGTCTTGAAACACTCCAAACATCTCTCAAAATCAACATTCATACTATGAGCCACGAAATTCGGCCAATCATGTCTTGAAACCTGAGAGAGTTGTTCGAAATAAAACCAATATCTCCCTGATATGACCGACGAAGTTGGTGGCATGAGAAACACGGCTACAGCATATAGAATGTAAACTGTAGCCCAGTCATAATCACTCAACTCATTCTTCCCTTTCCTATATAATGCCTCCACTAACTTCTTCACCTTCAGAAAATGTTTGTCGGTTGGCTCCAAACGCAATCTTGTAGCTCCTGTCTTAAACTTAACCTTTTCAACCGGAGTCAGTTTCTTTGCAAAAAAGATTTTCTCATTCCCAAATTCCAGACCGTAAATTCTTCTAACATGCTCAGCAGATAAAACAACCTTCTGCTTGACTTTACAAACTTTGACCACTTCCATCATGTCAATCAGATCAGGATCCTAGACAGTCAATTCCAAAAGAAAGCCAAAGACAGCCTTTCTAATATACCCACTTCTTTGATCCTTGGAAGCTTGTGAGGTTTGCTTATGCAAATACTCATTCACGTTTATTATCTTGCTGGGCTTGCAAAATAGCACACAACTCTAACAAGAACAAAAACACAGCTTTTATCAAGAATCAATATGATAATATATCATTGAAAGTAATTATCTTCAAAACCAATATCTAAACAGCTGAAAACCAATATCAAATCAGCTACAAACCAATATCATCACATCATCTAAACAGATATCAATACAGGTTCAAACGTATATCAACAACAGCGGAAAAAAAAATATCATCTCTTATTTTCGGAATCAGAATACCTTAATCTTCATCGAACCAATATCAGTACATCCAATGTACAGCATTCAACCAACAAACAAATAAAAAAAGAGAATCTTTTCCTTCTGAGGTTCAACCTTCGGCTTCATCTTCAAATTCTTCTCCAATGAACTTCAATCAACACCGATGGGCAAAAAACAAAAAATTATTACAGCTCCATAAACACGACTTGCATGTCGGTATGGTGCCATATAAAATGCATGTTCAAATATAAGCGCAGACGAGGACACAATCGACGCTTCTAAACCCTAATCAGACACCCACAAAGAACCCAATATTCTCGGTTATCGAAAAAACACAAATTGGAGAAAAAAAATTACACCTGGAATAGGGACGCTTCTCCTAACGGAGAGGAAGAAAAGACTAATGGAGCACTGGAAAGTGAGCACGAAATAGTGGCGCACGAAGGGGCGGTGGTCACGGAGGGGAAGGCGGGCACAGAGAAAGAAGGAGGGCACGGATTGGACAGGAGAGCAATAGGAAATTTGTGGAAGGCGAGAGGGGAGAAGTGCCGGTCACTGAGAGGCGGGCGCGGAGGAGTGGCGGTCACAAACGGGAAGAAGAGCGCGGAGGAGAGGCGGCCACGGCTCGGCGGCGGTAGGAAGAAGAGACTGAGAGAAATAGGAAACAAATGGAAGAGGGAGGAAAAGGGTTAGTCCCGAAATTTTGGTTTTTGATATGGGAGAGGAACAGTCAGCCTTTTCATTTTTAAAAAGGTATATTTTGTTGTCTGAAATTGTCAAAAATGCCCCCCGCTAATTTTTAACCATCAGATCGCCAAATTTGGCCACCCAATCAAATCTAACGACTGAGAACGTAGTCCCCACTCAATCCGCTCTCCAATGTGGGCCTTACTTGAGAAGACATTCTCACGCATGGTCAGGTGGAAAATGAGAGCGGATTGAGTGGGGACTAAAGAAATATACTCCATAGGTGGGGACTACGTTCTCAGCCGTTAGATTTGATTGGGTGGCCAAATTTGGCGATCTGATGGTTAAAAATTAGCCGGGGGCATTTTTGACAATTTCAGACAACAAAATATACCTTTTTAAAAATGAAAATGCTGACTGTTCCTCTCCCATATCAAAAACCAAAATTTTGGGACTAACCCTTTTCCTCCCTCTTCCATTTGTTTCCTATTTCTCTCAGTCTCTTCTTCCTACCGCCGCCGAGCCGTGGCCGCCTCTCCTCTGCGCTCTTCTTCCCGTTTGTGACCGCCACTCCTCCGCGCTTACCTCTCAGTGACCGGCACTTCTGCCCTCTCGCCTTCCACAAATTTCCTATTGCTCTCGTGTCCAATCCGTGCTCTCCTTCTTTCTCTGTGCCCGCCTTCCCCTCCGTGACCACCGCCCCTTCGTACGTCACTATTCTGTGCTCACTCTCCAGTGCTCCATTAGTCTTCTCTTCCTCTCCGTTAGGAGAAGCGTCCCTATTCCAGGTGTAATTTTTTTCTCCAATTTGTGTTTTTTCGATAACCGAGAATATTAAGTTCTTTGTGGGTGTCTGATTAGGGTTTAGAAGCGTCGATTGTGTCCTCGTCTGCGCTTATATTTGAACATGCATTTTATGTGGCACCATACCGACATGCAAGTCGTGTTTATGGAGCTGTAATAATTTTTTGTTTTTTGCCCATCGGTGTTGATTGAAGTTCATTCGAGAAGAATTTGAAGATGAAGCCGAAGGTTGAACCTCAGAAGGAAAAGGTACTCTTTTTTGATTTGTTTGTAGGTTGAATGTTGTACATTGGATGTACTGATATTGGTTCGATGAAGATTAATGTATTCTGATTCCGAAAATAAGAGATGATATTTTGTTTTCCGCTGTTGTTGATATACGTTTGAACCTGTATTGATATCTGTTTATATGATGTGATGATATTGGTTTGTAGCTGATTTGATATTGGTTTTCAGCTGTTTAGATATTAGTTTTTGAAGATAATTACTTTCAATGATATATTATCATATTGGTTCTTGATAAAAGCTGTGTTTTTGTTCTTGTTAGAGTTGTGTGCTATTTTGCAAGCCCAGCAAGATAATAAACGTGAATGAGTATTTGCATAAGCAAACCTCACAAGCTTCCAAGGATCAAAGAAATGGGTATATTAGAAAGGCTGGCTTTGGCTTTCTTTTGGAATTGACTGTCCAGGATCCTAATCTGATTGACATGATGGAAGTCGTCAAAGTTTGTAAAGTCAAGCAGAAGGTTGTTTTATCTATTGAGCATGTTAGAAGAATTTATGGTCTGGAATTTGGGAATGAGAAAATCTTTTTTGCAAAGAAGCTGACTCCAGTTGAAAAGGTTAAGTTTAAGACATGAGCTACAAGATTGCGTTTGGAGCCAACCGACAAACATTTTCCGAAGGTGAAGAAGTTAGAGGAGGCATTATATAGGAAAGGGAAGAATGAGTTGAGTGATTATGATTGGGCTACAGTTTACCTTCTATATGCTGTAACCGTGTTTCTCATGCCACCAACTTCGTCGGTCATATCAGGGAGATATTGGTTTTATTTCGAACAACTCTCTCAGGTTTCAAGACATGATTGGCCGAATTTCGTGGCTCATAGTATGAATGTTGAGTTTGAGAGATGTTTGGAGTGTTTCAAGACCAGTACACTCGTCAAAATGGGCTGCAATGCCCATGCTTTGTTAGACTATTTCAAGAAGTACAAAAGCGAAAAGATTTATCGTGCTTCTTCGAGTGCCACCGCTGGCACTGTTTATCGCAATATGTCTTTGAACTAGGTACTTAATAATTTTTTTTTCTACTGAACTGATTTATTATTAATGAAGGCTGAAATTGTGTGTCCTTTTATGCTTTGTAGTTATATGCAAGTCATTTCGGCCTCCTACGGGAACGAGATGCTTTAGATGAAAAGAGAAAAGCTTTAGACGATTCGATTAATTTGGTCAAACTACTTGTCGATGATAGACTGAGAATGAAGAAAGATAGCATCCTGGAGACGGATGATGAAGACATCGATGAGGAGGGGAATGATGACAAAGGAGATGGAATGGTGAACGACTTTGTGAGTTTAAACCTCATTTCCCTTTAATATTAGCTTCATCTTATATTGAGTTTTTTGGGATTGATATTGGTTAACGTATGTATTGTTATTGGTTTAGCTCAGTTTTGTTATTGGTTTAGTTCTGTAGTGATCTTGGTTTGAGCCTGTACTGATATTGATTTAAATCTATATTGATATTGGTTCGAGCCTGTACTGATATTAGTTTTAGTGTTGTATTATGTACGATTATTAGTTTTAGTGTATAGTGTCATTGGTTTCATTCTATATTGATATTGGTTAACGTATATATTGTTATTGGTTTAGCTCTATTTTGTTATTGGTTTAGGTTTGTAGTGATATTGGTTTGGACATGTACATATATTGATTTCATTACGTACTATTATTGGTTTGAGCCTGTACATATATTGGTTTAAATGTGTATTGATATTGGTTTGAGCTTGTACTGATATTGGTTTGAGCTTGTACTGATATTGGTTTGAGCTTGTACTGATATTGGTTTAAATCGGTATTGATACTGATATTGTATGCATTTCATTTGATGCTTTAATCATTCATTCTTGTTGCATGATAGGATGGGCGGAATGACTTTTCAGACGACGAGGAAAAGGTAATTGAGGAGGATGATAATGACCTAGAGGATGAAAATGAGGCTAAAACCGAGCCCGTGAATAAAAAGACAAAGAAGAACATTGTTCCTGAAGATAAGGATGAGGATATGAACATTGACCCGCATGGAAGGGTGAACGACTTTTTGACTTTAAACCTCATTTTCTTTTATTATTAGCTTTATCTTAAATTGATTTTTTTGGTATTGATATTGGAGTAAATTAGGTTTCAGTTTTGTGTTGTATATATTCATTGTTTACACGTTAGTCGATATCGAATTATGTATTGATAATGGTTTGAATATGTGCGGTTATTGGTTTCAGTCTATTGTATCATTTGTTTCAGCCTATACTGATATAGGTAAACGTTTGTATTGTTATTGGTTTAGCTCTGTATTGTTCTTGGTTTAGGTCTGTAGAGATATCGGTTTGGACATGTATATGTATTGGTTAACTAATGTACGGTTATTGGTTTTAGTCTATTGTGTTATTGGTTTCAGTCCATACTGTTATTGGTTAGCTTATGTATTGTTATTGGTTTAGATTTGTATTATTTTTTGTTTTGGTCTGTACTTATATTGGTTTAATTCTATATTTGATACTGGTTTGAGCCTGTAGTGATATTTGTTTAAATCTGTATTTGATACTGATATTGTATGTAGTTCATCTGATGTTTTAATCGTTCCTTCTTATTGTATGATAGGATGGGCAGAATGATTTTTCTGACGACAAGGAAAATGTAATTGAGGAGGATGATAAGGCCCTAGAGGGTGAAAGTGAGGCCGTGAATAAAAAGACAAAGAAGAACATTGTTCCTGACGATGAGGAGGAGGTTATTAGAGCAGAGAACATTGAACCTCATGATAAGTTGTCTCTCGTTCCATTTGGGACAACAGATTTATTGGAGTTGGCCAACACATCTAGCCTTTTGATAAATCAAAGTGGTGATACGAGTTTCTTTGCTAAAGTTGCCGCATTTGCAGATAAGCTCGCGGACACTAGTACTGACGGCTCCGAGAATTTGTCTGTGGTAGAGCCTGAAAGAAAAGTGGTGGATCCTAAGAGGCGGACGAGAGTGAGCCACGTTTTGAGGACTCCATTTACGGATCCTAATCCAAAGAAGAGGAAGCAAATTCGTTTACCGAAAGGGGGTCAGCGGGTAGACATTTCGGATGATGATGATGATTTTCAGATTATGGATCATAGCAATTTCGTCAGTGCACCAGCCACACAGTTCACTCGTGACTTTGGCATAACACCTGATAAGGTGGAGGCTGCCAAGGGTTATCAATCTTTGATGGTTGCACAGAAGAACATTCTGTCAAACTATGCAAATGATAGATCAAAAGCAAAAGAATTACCGTAACTCATTTCTTATTTAGTTGATATAAAATGACTTTAATGATAATATTTGGTAGTTACCTTTTTCAAACCACAAGAGTTCTTATACTATAGTGTCATTTTTTGACTTTTCAGTGGGGAGCTAATGATTTTTGACTAGACATCGTATGTGATGCGGAAAGACGTTGTAACCCTTCATGGGAGGAAATGGGTTTCTTCGGTGGTTGTTGATGCGTATTCACGCTGGCTTGCAAGATGGGTGAAAGGAAAGATTTTCACCCCTCTTGCAATAATGAGTAAGTAAGGGATTGTCGTCCCACAAGGACTAAGCTAGGCCGCAAACTCGACTCTACTACTAGTTTAGGACTATAAGAAATGGAGGTGTCAATTTCAAACACAATATGCTACTTGAAATAAAATTGCAACTAGACAAGGCGAAGGTTTAAACACTTAAAACAAGAGTGAGCTTGGTACCAATGACAACCTAAATAACTAAATGGCTCATGGGGTTTATAAAGTTCATGATATGGTCCGGATGTTTCGAAGGCAACTAATCAACGCTCTCGCGACAAACTAGTCTAAATCGATTCTTAACTAGACTTAGATGAACTAACCACGCTCTCGCGACAAATTAGCCATCTAATCTAACTAAACACCAACTATAATCACCATCCTTTGGACAACTAGTCACCTAAGGTGATCTCTCATCAATAGGTTTCTACTCAACTAGTTAAATGGTCCGTTAATCCTAACCCCTCTCGACAATTAACACTAATTTAGTTCATAATCAAGGTGATCAATCTAGATCAAGCATTAAGCTCATTAACTAGTACACATACCTAGGCATATTAACCCCCTAAACCATTGGCTAAGTAGGTGCCATCAAGGCACCAAACTCACTAATCAACTACTCACACATATTCACCAAACAACTCAACACATCCATTGAACAAAGCAAGCAAAGCAAGAACATTAAAAGAGAGAGTAAGAGAAAGCTCAAGATGGTCTTCAAGCATCCAATATTCTTCCTTCAAGTTCCCTACACAAGCTTCAACAATGGCCTCCTAGATCCAACAATGGAGAGCCAAGCTATTTCTCCAAAGAAGAGAAAGTTAGTGGAGGAGTTGGTGAGTGTTTTTAGCAAAATATCTAATGTCTAAGGTTCTAAGTTGGTTGGCTTTCAAAATAAGCCAAGGAAGCTATTTATACAAGTTTTTGGCTTAGGAAGTGCCAGCCACGAAATTTACTATTCATGCCCAAAAATGGGCCCAAAACAAATCCTAAAGTTTGGCCCACTCGTCAGATTTGTTGGCAGATTCGAAGGTCAACTTTGGACGCGATTTTCCTCCCACTTGGACTCCGAATTTGGAGAAGCCCATGAAGATAAAGTTGTAGCTCCGGATGTCTTCTTTCCAGCGCCACCTTGCTTGCCTCCATTGGACTTTGGATGAGAAAGTTATAAGCATTTGAGTTGCAAGGGGTCAGTTTTGCTCCACGCTTTCTTGGGTCTCGTAAAACGCCAATCGTCCCGGCTGATCCGATCGCCTATGACACGCACCAAAGTGCACCAATATCCTCCTCGCATCACCACATAGTCTCCTAGTAATAAACATGAACAAAAAGTAATAAAAATCACAAGAACTACACTAAAACGTTCAAAGCACAATATATAACAATACAACGATACATAACACACAAAAACGCTAGAAATAATGGAAAATCGACACTAAAACATACATAGATGATAGAGTGTTTTGACACTTATCAATGGGTTCATAATATGAACCAACATATTGATCGCATTGTGTTCCCTATCAAAACAATTGTTAGTATTTTCTTACTGCTTCATAAGTTACACTAAACTAACATTTTAATATGCGATATTTTGTTCATATTGGTTGCAATTGGTATTGATATTGGTTATCTGCTGAATTGATGTTGGTTTAAGTCATTATTGACATTGGTTATCCACTGAATTGATGTTGTTTTTAGTATTAGTCTGTATTGATATCGGTCTAAACCAGTATTAATATTGGTTATAGTATGTGTTGATAGTGATTTGCGTATGCAAGTTTACGTTGAACTATAATTTCCTGTCTCTTTGACATGCATCATCTGGTGGTCCTACTGTAGGGGACAATTTAATATTGAGCTCTTTTGAGATTGGTTTACACCTGAATTTATTCTGGTTATGACCTGACTTGATATTGGTTTACAGCTTTATAGATAATGGTTTGTATCTTAACGGATATTAGTTTTTGACTGTATAGATGTTGGTTTTCACTTTATTAAAATTGGTTTGTACTTTTAGTGATATTGGTTTAAACCTGCAGTGATATTGGTTTTATGGATACCTGTTTTATCCCGATGTGTTTTCAATTTTCAGTTAAACTTAGTAGGTTTTGAGTTGTATTGAGATTGGTTCACGCCTGAATTGATTGTGGTTTTGAGTTGTATTGAGTTTGGTTCACGCCTGAATTGATTGCTTCGTTCTCAATTGATTGGTTTACAGCTTTACTGATAATTGTAGGTAGCTTAACTGATATTGGTTTTTAACTGTATAGTTGTTGGTTTCCATTAGTATTAATATCGGTTTGTACCTTTTGTGATATTGGTTTAAACCTTCAGTGATATTGGTTTAAGCTTTTGAAATATAGATTTCCCGCTTGAACATTCGTGGTTTGTAGTTTCTGTGATGTTTGTTTATACCCTTATTGAAATTTTTTAAATTAAAAAGTGATATTGGTTTAAATCTTATCCAGAACGAAGCGATTTCAATATCTCTTTGACATGCATCACCTCGTTGTTCTACTGTAGGGGACAATTTTAAGGTTCGTATTTCCTGATGTTGGAACTCAACAAGCCGAGGAAATAAGGAAAGTGATCTGCGACGAATTACGACGTACTGTTGAATTGTCATATCCGTATGCCTTGAGCTACGTCTCTGAAATTCCATATGTAAGTCGGTGATACTTGGTTTACCATTTTGACTGTATTTTGTACATCAGTATCTTTCTAACACAAAATTATGTTGATGAATGTATTTTTTGGACTTTTTGGTTGCAGTGGATCTTTCCATATTGTGATAATCGACAATTCAGTATCTTTGTCATTGACACATTGTCAAAAGGGTGTTACATTTTGGACAGTATGGATGTTGGAGTCGATAAGGCTGCTATCTTGTCAAGTATTGGCTTAAGGATACAAGATTACATTGCTCCTTTCATGGCAAAAATCAAAGGTTATGATGGTATAGATTTTGAATGGAAAGTCCTACATAATTGTCCGAAACAACTGGATGGTTTTAGTTGTGGAATTTTCGCATGCAAATTTATGGAGCACTACACACATTTTTTGGGAGATCATGATTTCTCCGAATTGGATTGGTCTGATTCCAATGTGTTGGCAGAGTTCAAAAAAAATATTTGTGTTGAACTTATAGCACAGCCGGATAATTTGCTGCTGCCGACTGTATTGGCTCAAGCTTTGCGGTGGGATGAAGGAAGAAGGAAAATGGTTTATACAAGATCAAGGAAGTCGTCTAAGGGATAGCGGTCTTGCAATGTATTTTAACTTATAATGTAGCAACTTTTCGGTTAGAAATTGAATTTGTTTCAGGCTTGTTTAGGTTCTTCGATGGCGACGTTATTTTGTATGAGAAGTGATAATTCTGACTTTGTTTCAAGCTTGATTAGGTTCTTTCTGACTTGTTTCAAACTCGAATGGACCGCCTGATTGTCATGTTCGTTGACATTGGTTTTAACCTGTTTTTCCAACACAACGAGTATGTACTCTGATATTGGATTCATTATGTACTGTTTTAGGTTTAAGTCTATATTGTTATTGGTTTAAGTATATTCTAATATTGGTCGCGCTCTGTATTGATATTGGTTCGAGCCTCCTATGATATTGGTTTCATCATTTGCTGGTATTGGTTTTAGTCTTTATTGTCATTGGTTCGAACATACAAAGTTATTGGTTTACGTATGTACAGATTTTGGGGCACAACTGGTTTAATGGTTGATTCAAGTCTATGTCAAACAAACGAGTATGTGCTTTGCTTCTATTGGTTTGTGTATCTTCTGATTTTGGTTTGCATATGTACAGATATTGGTTTACTTAATATCAAATTAAGCATGATGTATAGAGATATAGGTTTTTCGCTGTACCAAGATTAATAATAATATTAGGTTCAAATTTAAATAAATGACATAATGTTAACTTGTTCATAATCTTAATATTGGTACAACATTCCAAGTTTAAAAATAGTTTAGTGGTCGATTCAAATCAATATCCATGCCATTTTTTTCTTGTATTGTCTGCTGGTTCGAGGCGTCAGTATTAACGCTTTGCTTCTTCTGTTTTGTCTTCTGATGCTTTGCCATTGCTTTTTGCCGACCAAGCTCATTGTTGCTTTTCAATCTCTTTCTTGACTTGTTTGCATTTTCGCATTTCTTTATACATTTACCCTATGCTTTGGATGCTAGATGGACATAATCATCTTGGTGTGCTTGAGGCGTTGAGGCGTTGGCGTACCTTGTAACGGAAATGTTAAAATATTTATTAAAAAGATGACAACAAATAAAGTAACGGTGCAGTAATTCAAGTTATCGATGTTTACCTCGTACAGTACAGCGTGAGAACTGATTAATCATAATGTTAACATTGCCGTCAACAATTTTGACAGCTTCTGGATCCATAGAAACGAGAGCTGCCAAATGATTCAGCTTCCTTGTCAAATACTGGTAGTTTTGGGAAAATATATTTTCCGGCTTAGGCTCATCCATAGTTATCTCCATTCCTTCTTTTGCCTTTATTGTCCACCGCTTCATCACATATTTCTCAGGCAATATTTTGAAATCATCGTAATCAATGAAACTGCTCAGAGTTGTCATGACCTTAACGATATGTCTGCAAAAAATTTCCAAGGTTTCATACAATCTACACGAACACTCGAGTAGCATTTTGGTCTTCTGAATTTCCACCAATCTTGAATCAATTCTATTTGAATTATTTTCACGCTTGAAAACAGCGTATTTTGAAACGCCACCTACAGTATAATATTCCAATTGTTAAAAAATAGTTTCATACTAATACAAGTCGCATACCTAATACTAATGTTAAGTAAACCAATATCAATTCACTTTAAAAAACCAAATTCTATACAGCCAAAAATAAATAGAAGTTAAGCCGAAAACTAATATCAATTCTGTTCAAAACCAATAGGGACAAAGGCTATAACCAATACCGTTAAAGACCAAAACCAATAACAATTCAACTAAAAAACAATATTGCTAAAGCTAATTGATTTTGGTTTGTAACCAATATCTTCTCAGATGAAATCAATTTCATATTAAAACCAGCATCCGTTGAGAACCAAAGTGTATGAAATTTTAGTTTTACCTGACAAAGGATTTTCGTTCAAGACTTGTTCAATTTGGTAACGAAGAGATTCTTCATATTCATGTTGGAACTTCTGAAATATTCTGTGAGTGTATACCTCTGCTGACGTGACCAACGAGCTGGTACTGTGTCTGTTGTTTGGCAACTTATTCATGGCATCGAAATCTGCCTCCCTCTCTGCATGCCTTCTACCATTAACAAAGCTGTTAAAATGGGTAAAGAACTCAATGAGGTGTTAGTCGGATTGCAAGTACCCCCGTACATTACTGTTGCAAGATTCGACAAGTTGTGTCGTTACCATGCCAGCAGTAAAATGTTTCTTAACTCATGCTGATGACCATTGTGTTCGGTAATCATATATATATTCCAACCATATGTGCCCTCCTGGTTGGAAACAATCTTCTATCATCTTATTCCAGTAAAACTCAAATTCCTCTTCATCGTCAACATTATATATCAGATTTTTGAATGCTTGGGACACTTCGTTCGTGAATACTGACTAAGTCTTTTCTTCGCATTTTCTAGTATGTGCCAGGTACATAAAGCATGGTATGTACCTTTAAGTTCCAACCCCAGTGCCTTACTGATTGCGTTGGCTTGGTCTGTGAATATGGTCATTGGGGCCTTGTTATCCATCAATCAAGGAACGTTCGGAATAGCCATTGAAATAATTCAGCTGTCTCATCGTACATGAGAGCTGCTCCAAAAATGCAAATCATGCGATGGCGATTGAAACCTACAAATAGAGCTGCAGAACCAAATTAACAATATAAGTCCATATACCAAAACGCTTTCAAACCAATACTAAGAATTAGATTCGAAGTATACCTAAAGGACGGTAATCCTTATTTGTTCTGTAAGTTGTGTCAAATGCAATTACATCACCGAATACCTTGTAGTCCATCCGCATCCTATTGTCGGCCCAGAATATATTTGATATCTGTTCATCACTGTCAACTTCAATCTCATAAAAAAGAACGGATTCTTATACGCCTCAGATCTGAAATATTTTTGCAATGCTGTCGCTTCACCCAATTTTATCGTTCGTTGCCGTTGTGTGCCCAAATGGTTCTTCAAATCTATTGGGAGGAAACTATGATTTTCCACACCTCCAGCAGCCATTGCCATCACCTCGTATGAAAATCTGTTCTTAATGCCAACTTCATTATGCATTTTTGCAATTTGTTCTTGAATTGGATTCATCTTTCGGTTGGATCTTAACATATAAGTGAACTGACTCGGGATTAGAGGATGGTTATGATGTACATTCCATTCCTTTATGCAATAAACTGACCTTTTCGGAGAATAGTGGATGACGATCATAGCTTCACAATCTGTTCTTTCCTCAAGTCGTTTATATGACCGGCCATTTTTCTGTTTAGGTTCATCTGACTGCTTACGAAGACCCTCCTTGTTGCAAAGTAATCTGATGTAGTATATCTCCTTAGTCTTTTCACCATTCACTTTCCCATTTTTATGATAATCTTTCCGCACACTGAATCCTTTTCTGTGTGCATAACTAAAGTAAAAATCATGCACCTCTTCCACGGATTGAAATTCTATTTTTTCCCACCGTTCCTTTTCCTCCATATCCTCAACCGTCTCCATTTCTTCTGCACAGTCCGTGGTAGTTCGTTGTATAACGTCCGCAACTTGACAGGCAAATTTAAAAGGAGATTAGTTCTTGTAAACCAATAATGATAAAGATGAAAACCAACATCTATTCAAAACCAAAAAGATCAAACGTACAAATCCAATAATAATTAAGCGGAAAAACTAAGATCAATTAAAATACTATACCTCCAGTTTGTTGATTACAATCGCCCTGTTGACAATCTTGACTATCGATTATTTCATCCATGCTTCGTTCTGAATAAGATTTAAACAAATATTACTTTTTAATTTAAACAATTTCAATAAGGCTACAAACGAACATCACAGAAGCTACAAACCACTATTGTTAAAGTGGAGAAAGTATGTTTGAAAAGCTAAAACCAATATCACTTCAGATATAAACCAATATCACAATAGATACAAACCAATATTAACAATGATGAAAACCAACATCTATACATATAAAAACTAATATCAGTTGAGCTACAAACCATTATCAATAAAGTTGTAAACCAATATCAAGTCAATTCTAAACAAAAATCAAAACAGGTGTAAACCAATCTCAAGACAACTAAAAACCAATATAAATATACCTCAAAACAAAAAAAATATAGTGATAAACCCGGTGTCAATAAAACAATATCACTGCAGGTATAAACCAATATCATAATAGGTACAAACCAATATTAATAATGATGAAAACCATCATCTATACAGATTAAAACCAATATCATTTTAGGTACTAACCAATAAACCAAAAATACATCGGGATAAAACCAGCATCAATAAAGCCAATATCACTGCAGGTATAAACAAATATCACAAAAAGGTACAAACCAAAATTAATAAAGCTGAAAACCAACATCTATACAGTTAAAAACCAATATCGCTTAAGCTAGAAACCGGTATCAATACAGCTATAAATCCAATTTAAATATTGTTGAAACCCAATATCACTGCAGGTATAAACCAATATCACCATAGGTCCACACCAAAATTAATAATGATGGAAACCAACATCTATACAGATAATAACCAATATCAGTTAATCTACAAACTATTATCAGTTAAGCTACAAACTATTATCGGTTAATCTACAAACCAAAACCAATATTAATATACTTCAAAACTAATATTTATATACCTCAAAACCAAAAACACGTCGGGATAAAACATAAATCAATAAAACCAATATCACTGCAGGTTTAAACGAATATCACAAAAGGTACAAACCAATAAAGATAAAGATGAAAACCAACATCTATACAGTCGAAAACCAATATCAGTTAAGCTACAAACCATTATCAATAAAGCTGTAAACCAATATCAAGTCAGGTCAAAACCAGAATAAATTCAAGTATTAAACAATCTCAAAAGATCTGAAAACCAATATTAATATAGCTCAAAACCAATAACACTTACGCATAAAACTATTATCATCAAATCAGAAATCTATTAGCACTAAAAGCGGGGTGAAAACCAAATTCAATTAATATATTAACGAAATAGAGTTTCAAACAAATAAGCCAAACGTACCTTCATTATATATTGGTACAAACCAAAATCTCGATATCAGAAAAACTTACCTTCAACAAAGATGTATTTGACTCCGACTACAAAACAAAATATACAAAGGGAACAACTAAAAACGACAAAGGCTAAAACCAATATCATCGTTGAAGAGCTCCATGATTAAATACAGATCTAAACCGCCTTAAAAAGCGGATCTTATCGAAGACGAAGAAGGTTTTGTAAAAAAATAAAATACACGTACCTTCAACAGAGGAGAGAAGTAGAATTATGTGTAATTGAATTTGCGTACAATGAAAAAAATAGTACAATAATATACTCAAGTTTTTTTCCGGTAACTTTGAAAGGTCTCCAATGGATTTTTGGTTATAGAGAATTCAGTTTATTGATAAAGTGATTGGTAGGGTTTTTGCTATTGTTATTGGTAAGGTAAAGAGTCCTTCCTTAAAGGAAGTTGAAAAGTCTTCCACGTTTACTGGTGGTTATTTCTGCTTTTTTTAATTTTAATTTTTTTAATTTTTTCAATTTTAGGTGAAGAGTAGTTTTCCAAAATTACCCTTAAAAAGTAAGGGAACCCCATAAATAGGTTACCTTTTGTTTGTATGTAATTTTTTTTATCTTTTTAAATTTTGTATATATTCATATTTGTTTCTAAACTCTATAAATATCGCATTTTATTCTTCAAAATTTATACTTTACAATCTCAATTATCTATTTCTCTGGTTGATAATTTGATTTATATGAATTATCTCAAAATTTATTAATTAGCTATATTAATTATATTCTTCACATAATTATTCACATTACTATCTAATTATGTCATCAAGTATAGTATTATATATCACAACTTTTTATTAAGTATTTCAAAAAGAATTCTTTAAAAAAAAATATTTTCAACTAAACACTAACCCTTAAATCCTAACCTAACCCTAATACGAACCCTAAACCCTAACACTAACCCTAATATTTATCTTAGTCCTAAATCCTAACACTAACTCTAAATCCTAACACTAACTCTAAACCCTAACACTTAATACTAATACTAACCCTAACATGTGCTACTCGAATATATATTAGATCGACTTATAACACATAGTTATAGATTCAAATAGGATAATTTTTTTAAAAGATGAGAAAACTCTCCTAATAAATATTTAATACAAATATATTCTAAAAAACTCCAATTTGAAACTTTTTGATTTCGATTTATCTAAATGCTAATAGATAGTGTAAAAGTTTAAGAGAAGTTGTGTTCAATTAAACAATAAGATATTAAATATTAAAAAATTAATTAGAATTCAATTCAAATTTGATTCGAATTCGAAGATTCATAATTCGTATTCGATTCGTCTTTGGACGAATTGAATAAGGTTTAAGATTTTGATAAATTCGAATTTGAACCAATTCGATTCGAATTCGTTCAAATTCGAACCGTGATCAAGTTTAGGTCGGATCACATTTTTTAAAATTATGTTTGAGACTATTTTACAACATAAAAAATAGATTTTCGTGGTCTTCTATAATTTTAACTAGCTCAAACTCGATCTAAAGAATTCTCCAATCTCAGATAGTTCCAACGAAAAATTAAACAAATGCTTTCTCCAAGTACCAATGTAAGGAACCGATCTCAAAACTCATACTGCGCTTTATATTTGTATTCGCTTAGAGTTGGCTCCAAAATATAACGATAGAGTTGGATAGTGTCGAGGCCCGGAACTTAACACAAGTAAGAAGAAGAAGAAGAAGAAGAAGAAGAAATGGCGAAGCCAAAGACAGTTCTGATGCTATGCGGAGATTACATGGAAGACTACGAGGTAACTGATATAGTTCCTACCAAAGTATTTCAAGTACTTACTGATGAAGCGCCGCCGTTTCAGGCGATGGTCCCATTCCAAGCTCTCCAAGCCTTCGGGGTCTGCCCCGGAAAGAAATCCGGCGACGTCTGCCGCACCTCCGTCCTCGACTTCATCGGCCATCAGGTACGTGAAACAAACAGAGCCTTAAGATTGTTGGCTAAACGATGAGTTTAATGTTGGGTTTGTGAATGAAGGCCCAAAAGCCCAAAGGCCCAAAGGGAAGATGGAAGGTTGCAATCCCAGATTGAATAGAGCAATGATGATTTCCTTGTTTATAAAAAATTTTTCTCCTCACCTCTCAACTTGATTGACTACCCAAAAGGTTGACCCACCGCTAGCTGCGAGGACGGTGCTTCACGAGCACGAGCACGCGCGTGTGCGTGTGCGCATGACGCATTGGACGCAGGTCGCAATGAGCGCTTTGTGGCGCACTTGGCACTTGGCAAGTGCGCATCGTCGCGAGGAGCCGGGCTGGAACGTCCAGGAGACTTCCAGAAGGCCGAAGGGCTGCGAGATCCGTCGCAAAAGGGCGCCAGCGCAGCCTGGGCGCGCCTGGAAGGATCCAGAAGCCACCGAAGGGCTACGAGCGCAGCCAGACAGCCTGCTGGCCGAGCGGACGCGTCCCTTTGGGGTGGCTGCCTCCCTGCCTCCTCCAGCCTATAAATAGGTCTGCCTCCTTGCCATAATCCCTCATCCCAGCAGCATTTGCATCTCCGAGCATTGTTGTCTTCTTCTCTCCCCCGTTCTTTACTTAGAAAACAAAGGTCCGAAAGTTCTGGGTATATAAGAGTTCGCCCAAAAGTTTCGAGATACGTGTGCAACGGTTTTGGAAACGCCCTAACAGTCGTTGTATTCTTACGGAGAAAGTGTCCAACACTTGCCTCGACTGCCGAAGATCCTAATCAAGTACACCAACCCTCCGAAACAACAATCGTAAGACGAGATTGTGTACTTGAAGATGGCATCAACAAGCTCAGCACCAGCAGTCCTGGGAACTGTCCACGCCGAAAGGCCGGCCAAGTTCAACGGTACCGAGTTCAAGAGGTGGCAACAGAAGATGTTGTTCTACCTGACGACGCTCAACCTGGTCTGATTCTTGAAGGAAGAGGCTCCGAAGGTGGCAGAAAATGAGGCAGATCAACAGAAGATCAACGCCCTCGATGCATGGAGTCATAGCGACTTCCTATGCCGGAACTACGTCCTGAATGGACTAGACGACACGCTCTACAACGTCTACGCGGAAGCCAAAACCGCTAAAGAGCTGTGGGGTTCACTCGAGAAGAAGTACAAAACGGAGGATGCCGGGACGAAGAAATTCATCGTCGGACGATTCCTCAACTTCAAGATGGTGGACTCCAAGAAGGTCATCGACCAAGTACAGGAGTTGCAGCTGATCCTTCACGAGATCCAAGCCGAAGGGATGCAACTCAGCGAGTCCTTCCAAGTAGCTGCGATGATCGAGAAGCTCCCCCCGCTCTGGAAGGACTTCAAGAGCTACCTCAAGCACAAGAGGAAGGACATGAGCCTAGAAAACCTGATCGTGAGACTTAGGATTGAGGAAGACAACCGAAAGTTCGAAGTCAAGCAAGGCAAGGCCAACTCTGAGACCACCGTGCACCTCGCCGAGGGAAAAGGTAGCAAGAAGAGGAAGAAGTCCGGGGATAAGCAGGAGAAGCAAGAGCCCAAGAAGAAAAAGAAGATCAAGGGCGACTGCTACAACTGCGGGAAACCCGGACACATGGCTAAGGACTGTCGCCAGCCGAAAAAGGACGACCAAGGAAAGGCTAACCTGGCTGAAGACTTGTCCCAGATGGATCTGTCAGCCGTGGTGTTTGAAGCCAACCTGGTGGACAATCCGAGAGAGTGGTTCGTGGACACTGGAGCTACCCGCCATGTCTGCTCGGACAAGGAGATGTTCTCGAACTATATTCCGATCACCGGTCGAAAGCTGTTCATGGGAAACTCTGCAACGTCCAAGATCGTCGGTCTGGGTAAGGTGGTCCTGAAGCTGACCTCAGAAAAGGAGCTGACCCTCAAGGATGTACTGCATGTCCCGGACATCCGCAAGAACTTAGTTTTCGGCTCACTGTTAAGCAAAGCCGGTCTTAAGCTTGTATTTGAGGCTGATAAGTTTGTACTGACCAAAGCGGGTCAATTCATAGGAAAGGATTATCTAGAAAGGGGGCTGTTTAAGATGAATGTAATAACTGTACATCGCACCTTTAACGGTGAAAATAAAGTTAACGTTTCTTCTTACTTGGCCGAGTGTTCTAATTTATGGCATGGTAGATTAGGACACGTAAATTTAAACTCGCTAAGAAAGTTAGTAAGTTTAAATTTATTACCGAATCTAGAGTTCAACCCATCCGATAAATGCGAAGTATGTGTGGAGGCTAAAATGACCAAAGCACCTTTCCATTCGGTGGAAAGAAGTACTACGCCTTTAGAGTTAATTCATACGGACACTTGCGATATGAAACACGTGCAAACTAAAGGCGGGAAGAAATACTTCATCACGTTTATCGATGATTGTACGAGATACTGTTACGTATATCTCCTAAAGGGCAAAGACGAAAATCAACTCAGCGTGAAAATCAAAATGATCTGAAGTGATGGAGGAGGAGAATATGTAGCTCCGTTTGAGGAACTCTGTCAAGAACATGGCATTATTCATCAGACGACTGCTCCATACTCACCTCAATCGAATGGCGTAGCTGAATGCAAAAATCGAACTCTTAAGGAGATGATGAACGCTATGTTGATTAGCTCGGGCTTACCCCAGAACATGTGGGGGGAAGCTGTGCTCTCAGCTAACCACATTCTAAACAAATTGTCACACAAGAAAAGGGATAAAATCTCATATGAACTATGGAAAGGAAGGAAGCCTTCCTACGGTTACCTTAAAGTGTGGGGGTGCCTAGCAAATGTCGAAGTGCCTAAGCCTAAGCAGGTGAGAATAGGACCCAAGACCATTGATTGCATCTTTATCAGATATGCGCAAAATAGTAGTGCTTATCGATTCTTGGTGAATAAATCTGAAAATCCTGAGATAAACACGGGAATGGTCATAGAATCAAGGAACGCAACATTTTTTGAAGATAGCTTTCCTAATAACGAAAGAAAGGAAGCAAGTCCAAAGAAAAGGGCTCACGAGACTACGCAAGGGTCAAATCAGAAAGATGATGAACCTAGACGTAGTAAACGGACGAAGGTAACCAAATCTTTCGGTCCGGATTATCTAACCTATGCGTTAGAAAATGAACCCAGGACAATCCAAGAGGCATTGTCCAGTCCAGATGCTCCTCTCTGGAAGGAAGCTATCAATAGTGAGATAGAATCCATTATGCAAAATCACACGTGGGAAATCGTGGATCTCCCACCGGGCTGCAAACCTTTGGGATGCAGGTGGATCCTAAAAAGGAAATACAAAGCTGATGGATCAATCGACAAGTACAAAGCTCGATTGGTAGCTAAGGGGTTCAAACAGAAGGAGGGATATGATTTCTTTGACACGTATTCACCGGTCACAAGAATCACATCAATTAGAGTACTCATAGCTGTTGCAGCACTCTATAACCTCGAGATCCACCAAATGGATGTAAAAACAGCTTTCCTAAATGGAGAACTGGAAGAGGAGATATACATGGAGCAACCTGAAGGGTTTGTGGCTCCCGGTCAAGAGCATAAAGTGTGTCGGCTAGTCAAGTCACTATACGGGCTAAAACAAGTCCCAAAACAGTGGCACGAGAAATTTGATAGAACAATGCTGTCGAATGGATTTAAGATCAATGAGTGCGATAAATGTATTTACATTAAGGGCACACCTGACGCTTACGTAATTGTATGTCTCTACGTAGATGACTTACTAATTATGGGAAGCAATAAAGAGGTTATTGTGAAAACTAAGAACATGTTGAAGAACTACTTTGACATGAAAGATATGGGTCTGGCAGACGTCATACTAGGAATAAAAATTTCTAGGAAAGCTGACGAAATTATCTTGACGCAATCCCACTACGTGGAGAGCGTGCTCAAGAAATTTGAAGCTTTTGACAAACCTCCGGTTAAGACTCCAGTAGATTTGAATCTACACTTAGCCAAGAATCGAGGGGACCCAGTATCTCAACTGAGGTATGCGCAGATTATCGGGAGCTTGATGTATTTAACAAACTGCACACGTCCCGATATTGCGTACTCAGTTAGTAAGCTAAGTAGATTCACAAGTAATCCAGGGAAGGATCACTGGCTAGCTCTGGAAAGGGTTTTACGGTACTTAAAACATACCATAAACCATGGCATACATTATGCCAAATATCCAGCTGTATTAGAAGGATACAGTGACGCAAACTGGATATCGGACACTAAGGACTCCAAATCCACAAGTGGATACGTATTCACCATAAGAGGAGGAGCTGTGTCTTGGAAGTCTTCTAAACAAACGTGCATAGCTCGATCCACCATGGAGTCGGAGTTTATAGCACTAGACAAAGTTGGGGAAGAAGCTGAATGGCTCAGAAACTTCCTAGAGGATATTCCATGCTGGAGCAAACTAGTACCTCCCGTATTGATACATTGTGATAGCATGTCTGCAATCGGGAGAGCACAAAGTACATTGTACAACGGAAAATCTCAACATATCCGTCGGAGACACAATACCGTTAGACGGTTGATCTCTAGTGGGGTGATCACCATTAATTATGTAAAGTCCAAGGACAACTTAGCTGATCCTTTTACGAAAGGAATCAATAGAGATCAAATGTACAATGCAGTAAGGGGAATGGGATTAAAATCCACACACTAAAGAACGTCCATAATGGTAACTCAACCATGATGAGTGGAGATCCCACAAACTTGGTTCAATGAGACAACTAAGTTATGGAGGGTTCAGTTAATCACCTGGAACCTATCTCATTCTCAGAAGTTGCCCAGGTATTAGCCTGGAGCGGTGTGGTAAGGTTAAGCATTACGCTTTTAATGATTCCTATACCTTGATGAAGGTGGAGTATGGCAGGATACTCCTGATAGGAGATCACCTATGTAAGTGTGAAGTGAGGCCGCTTCAAATGAGAAAAATACTTATGAATCCAAGATACGGTCCATGGCCGAAACGAACACAACGTGAGAATCCAAATATACTAGGATCATTATTGTGTAAATGTTATTGTCTTGGTTTACGCCAAAAGCTGACGGTTCAAAACATCGCGTTCACCGAGCAGCGAGTAAATCCGATAACATATTACTAGAGAAGGTTCAAAGCCACAAGCTACCTATCTTGATGCAATAATAACACGTCAGAACTTTCGATTAGAGTCTGCATGCATTGGTCATCATTCATGCGGGGGATTGTTGGGTTTGTGAATGAAGGCCCAAAAGCCCAAAGGCCCAAAGGGAAGATGGAAGGTTGCAATCCCACATTGAATAGAGCAAGGATGATTTCCTTGTTTATAAGGAATTCCTCTCCTTACCTCTCAACTTGATTGACTACCCAAAAGGCTGACCCACCGCTAGCTGCGAGGACGGTGCGAAGCACCGTTCGAGCACGAGCACGCGCACGAGCACGGGCACGCGCACGCGCACGCGCACGTGCGTGTGCGTATGGCGCATTAGACGTAGGTTGCAATGGGCGCTTTGTGGCGCACTTGGCACTTCGCACATGCGCATCGTCGCGAGGAGCTGGAGGAGCCTTAAGTATTTTGTCCGGGTCCGAAGAGAGCTGCGCAGCTACCGGAGTGACGAGGAGCTGCGAGCGCCTTCAGGTTGGCCACCGAAGAGGCACGACGGGCTGGAACGTCCAGGAGACTTCCAGAAGGCCGAAGGGCTGCGAGATCCATCGCGAAAGGGCGCCAGCGCAGCCTGGGCGCGCCTGGAAGGATCCAGAAGCCACCGAAGGGCTACGAGCGCAGTCAGACAGCCTGCTGGCCGAGCGGACGCGTCCCTTCGGGGTGGCTGCCTCCCTGCCTCCTCCAGCCTATAAATAGGCCTGCCTCCTTGCCATAATCCCTCATCCCAGCAGCATTTGCATCTCCGAGCATTGTTGTCTTGTTCTCTCCCCCGTTCTTCACTTAGAAAACAAAGGTCCGAAAGTTCTGGGTATATAAGGGTTCGCCCGAAAGTTTCGAGATACGTGTGCAACGGTCTTGGAAACGCCCTAACAGTCGTTGTATCTTGGGGACGATTGCCGTAGCCCGTACCGCACTGAAATATACAGGGCAATCTCGTCTTACGGAGAAAGTGTCCAACACTTGTCTCGACTGCCGAAGATCCTAATCAAGTACACCAACCCTCCGAAACAACATTTAATTGCTACGTGTTCGGACATTTTAGACTTGCTCCGAGTTGCGGGGTCATAACTTCCAACTCAACGCTACGTTTGATGACGTGGGTTTCGGAAAGTACGACGGGCTGGTGATTCCCGGGGGGCGAGCTCCGGAGTACCTAGCGATGAATGAGTCTGTTTTGGAGTGCGTCAGGAGGTTCACCGAGTCAGGGAAGCCTATCTCCTCTGTTTGCCATGGACAGCTGGTTCTGGCCGCTGCAGGCGCGGTTAAGGGCCGGAGATGCACGGCCTACCCGACCGTGAGGCCCACTCTCATGGCCGCGGGGCGCATTGGGTCAAGACTGACTTCACTAGGTGTGTTGCTGATGGCAACCTCATCACCGGGGTTGCCTACACTGGCCATCCCGAGCTCATCCGGCTCTTCGTTGAGGCATTGGGAGGGAAGATCACCGGTGCTAATAAGCGGATCCTGTTCCTCTGCGGGGTGAGTTTGTTCGAAGTTGAAGTAAAGTAAACCTTGTGTCATTTACTTACTAGGTTCTGAAAGTTTTTGATCCCATTTCTTGTGTTCGGACATTGTTAGGACTATATGGAAGACTACGAGGTGGCTGTTCCTTTCCAGTCCTTCCAAGCTCTTGGATACCAAGTTGATGCAGTTTGTCCTAGGAAGAAGGCCGGGGACACATGCGTGACAGCGGTCCATGATTTCGAAGGTGACCAGACTTACAAAGTGAGAAACCGGGCCATAATTTTACACTAAACGCATCGTATGAGGGCTTGGATGCCTCGAGCTATGATGCCCTTGTTATCCCCGGAGGTCGTGCACCCGAGTATCTGGCGGTGGACGAAACAGTTATCGCTCTGGTGAAGGATTTTATGGAATCTAAAAAGCCGGTTGCGTCCATCTGCCATGGCCAGCAGATCCTAGCAGCTGCTGGTGTCTTAAAGGTAGCGCTTTTATTAATGTTATCGAGGGAAATATGCCTGACATTACATGTTCTCGTCTCCAGGGACAAATATATATTCAACTTGCAAGTATCAGATTGCATGTGATGGCCATTAATTCTGCACAAATAAATGGATCTTTAGGGACAACAACTTTGGTGTTCTATGAATCGAACGAGCGAAGAAATCGATGCATTACATGTTTACGGTTTTCAAAGAATGACAAACAATAGTATTTCGGTTGGTAACATCTATTTGGCTTTGCGTATGCATCTGGCAGGGGAGAAAATGTACTGCATATCCTGCAGTGAAGCTTGATGTTGTCCTGGCTGGAGCAACCTGGTTAGAACCTGACCCCATAGACCGCTGTTATACCGACGAGAACTTAGTCACCGGAGCTGCCTGGCCCGGGCACCCGGAGTTCATCGCTCAGCTGATGAGACTGCTCGGAATTCAGGTGGCATTCTAATTGCTTTGTAATGCATATGTTTGTTGTTCCTGCTTTTTGCACGAGGATGTAGTTTTGGCACAGATTTATCTGTCGTTTCTGCCTCAGCATTTTTTGTATATGAATCCCAAATGGATCAAAAAAAGCGACAGACAAAAGTCAACAATATCATCTCAAAATTCAAGGCCAAACCTATTGTTTGGTTTTGTACATGTCCGATGCCTCAACTAGGCCAAAAATGCCAAACAATTTATTCAAGGTGAAAAAATAATGACGAACTCCAAATTTCAATCTCTACCATGTGAAAATTTACTTATAAAAAAGTTTGTTCACCTAGATTGTACTCTTGGTTTTTTTTCCTCCTTGATTAATAAAATTTATCGTTACAAAAAAAGTGAAAGCATGTTGATTCTACACCACAAATTCACAACATCTCACAAGCTAAAGGTAAAAGGGCAGCAAAATCTCAATCATGTATTATTTAGTAGACGATTCTCACTAATGTTGGGTCTTTTAAGTAGTTTCATCATTTACCCTTTATTGTGCAGTAGGGTTTTTGAAAAGATTGCTAGGGCCATTTTTTGTGTGAAAGATTTTACAATTCTCACTAGAAACTGATGGTATCTCCTAAATGGCTTTGCGAGTCATTCCCGCAATGGGCCGAAATGTGATTATTAGCTCGATCTGAACGACTGTTTCTACAGATTAATAAGGGTTTTTTTTAGCGTGTTTTTCTCTCACTCACATGTATCCCAGAAATTTTTCAAGAGGTCACACATCCTGAGACTACTTCCGGCCATGCGTATTTGGCCTTGAAATTTTTTTAAAATTTGTGCAAAAAAAAAGATGTACCTTTTTCACATAAATAGTCAAATCAAATCAGTTAAATATTTTAGATAAAATATATCATTTATAAGGTAAGATGTGATATTCTTGGGTCAAAGCGATCAGCTTATGCTGGTGTGATACCATTATAGCAAAACATTCCAATCTGCGGGAAATAAAGGGGTTTAAATAAATAGATGAAACAATATTTAAAAGTGTTCCAGTAAAATTTTCCGTAGTTCTCTGTCTAACGGAAGAACTAAATAGACGCTTGTTTTTTTTTATAATTATTTATTAATAAACATAATGTTACTTGGAAACATGACGAAAAGTGCCCGCCCCTAAAATGTCTTGTTAAGTAAAGGAATAAAATTCGGAGGAGGAAACACCAAAACATGAAACCCCAAGTTGATTGACAGAGCGAAATTAGATAACCAATTAGTAACTATATTACTTTCTCGAAAATCTCGGTGTGCTATTGACGACGGATGAGATTCTAACAACGAAAGACGATAGCAGATGCTCTCTGCTATGCCCACGGTAAAAAAATGTCGCAGCTACTAATGGATCTCAGTTTTGTGACTGCCTTTTTCGGAAAGACGATTCCCTTAAAAAAACGGAAGAAGTTAATAGGTCCGAAGGTTTTGGATTGAGTAGGGAGAACATAAAAGTTGTCTCCACGGAGAGAATTTTGTTTAGATTATCAAATTTTATTAAAAACTGTATTTACAGATCTGAGTTTCATTAAAAATTGTATCTATATATATAATAATTTAATCTATTTCAGTAAGAATAACTCTTATCCCGCTGAATCCTAATTCACGTCGGAACGTAGACGCTTGTTGCGAGCAAAGCACTCGCTTGCTCGAGGGGGGAACATTTGTCCACAAACGGCCACGTGCAAAACATAGACCAAGTGGACCAGATTGATGACAAAGACACCTTCCACGTCGGAACAGATTTTATAAAAATGTTGTCACGGCTCAGGATTTGCCATCTCAGCATTTCTCCCTTCTTCGCCAGAAAATTTGCCCCCTCATAATAATAATAATATTATCTCCCGCAACCGAATGCTCTCGCGCTTAGTAGTACATAGCAAAAGTGTAGCTTAGCGTCGCGAAGGAAGAAGGGGTGAAATGGCTCAGATGGTGTCGCCCGTGTGCACCGACGCTCTCAAGATCAACCAGAACCCATCTTGGCGCCTCTTCTCTAAACCAAGTACTACTTCCTCTTGGCGCGTGTCGAAAAGAAGGTGTCTTCTCGGGAGGGTGAAGGTCGCCACCGACGGTTCCCTCTCCACCGACGCAGTTGCCGATGACTACTACGCCGTTTTGGGCCTGGTGGGTGGCTGTTCCACTCGTAAAGTTTTCATTTTTTCTTTTAAAGTGTGTTTCTGTGTTTGTTTTTTTGTTGTGTTTGGATTGGTCCGGACGGTGGTTAGTTGATTTAAGGTGCTGATTGATTGTAATTTGCTATGTTTGGCAGCTTCCAGATGCGACTCCGGGACATATTAAGAAAGCATATTACAACTGCATGAAGGCTTGCCATCCGGATTTGAGCGGGGACGATCCAGAGACCACCAACTTCTGCATGTTCATTAACGAGGTTTACGAGGTGGGTGGGTGGGTCCGCTTTTTTCGTCTCGTCATTGGGTGTCTCTTGTGCTTCCTAGCGTGATTTGTTGTTGCAATGCAGGTGCTGAGCGACCCTGTTCAGCGGATGATTTACGACGAAATTCATGGGTACGCCTTGACTGCAATCAACCCCTTCCTTGATGATTCCAAGGCCAAAGATCATGTGTTTGTGGATGAGTTCAGCTGTATCGGTACGCTTTTCTTGTTCGAAGCCTCTCTACAATGTGTTTTAGCAGTAGTTTAATTAACCCCATGGCGCTGAGGACATTGTCGAGATAGACTTTTGCATTAGTGTTTGCTTTCCTTCGATCAATACTGCTAACACTTGAAGGCAATTGTTGGGATGGCGAGAAATAGGAAAGACTTATTTCCTATTCCTATTCCTATTCTGACTAGATTCTGGACTCCTAATTAGACCTATATATGTTACTTGTACAACAAGGGTTTGCCTCTATATAAAGGCATGTTACCCTAAGGTTTTGTATGGCTTTGTGGCTCGGAAAGTCATCAATAAAAGTTCTCCTTTCTCTCCGTGGATGTAGGCATTAGGCCGAACCACATTATCTCTTGTGTCCGTGTTCTTTGCGCGTTTTGTTCCCTAGTTACTGAATTCCTAACAAGTGGTATCAGAGCTAAGGTTGAAGGTTGAAGGATGTCGGACGGCATGAGGTTTGCTCTTGTGAAGTTCGATGGTTTATCGAATTTCAGGTTATGGCAAAGGCGTGTCAAGGATTTCCTTGTGCAACAAGGAATGGTTATCGCGCTCTCGGAGAAGAAGTCCGAGAAGATGGAGGAGCAAGAGTGGGAAGAGTTGGAGGCCAAGGCGGTAGCGAAGATTCGCTTGTGCTTGGCGGATGATGAGGAGCCACCAGCTGGGTTGTGGAAGAGGATCCAGGTCGGAGTCAAAGAAGTTCAATGGAAGTGGCTTCAAGTGCGGAGAAGGGCACATGAAGGGGACTATCCAGGATGAACTGGGAATCAAGACAACGAGGAGGGATCGGCATCCACAGCCATGGCCACATGTTCAGACGGGTCGGATGGTGACTGGTTTTCTGTCTCGTCAAGTCCAATGCATTCTGGTAATCTCTTTTTGTTAGGGACCTTGAATTATAACAATGATAGTTATAAAGGTATGCTAATGAAGGTGGAGAAGGATGCGATGGTAGGGATGAAGGGTGAAAGGAAATACCAGGTTAGTGGGGAATATTATTGTAGGTGGAGTCACATCAATGGGTCTGAAGGAGTTGGCAAAAGCTCAGGTCATATGAGGTTGGTTCGTATGAGGGAGTAAAGGCTTGACATGGATGGTTTGAGTGTAGTTGGGATTCGCGGAGACATGGATAGCAAGCTATGGTTGTTTCGTGGAGGCATGGTTGGCAAAGAGCCATGGTTGTCTCGGAGAAGCATTGTTAGCTGTGCCCTGCTATGGTTGTCTAAAGGGACGTGCACGTCAAAGGTGTTGGATAGGTTTTGCATTGGGCATGCGAAGCCATTGGTGATACCACGGGCGAATCGGGTATCTCACTCAAGGCCGAACAGTAGAGTTCGAGGCATGTCGAGGGTTCTACTTAGTAGAATAAAAGGTTGCCCTTTGTATGCTATGGCATGTAGCATTGGTATGAGGCAAGAAGGTCCAGCGGAGAAGCAGTTCGAGGTTGCGGAGCATGGGGTTGACCGAAAAATAGAGAGCGCATCTATTGGTCACAAGTTTGCTTCAGCATGTGGACTTGCTAGTTGGAGTTCGATAGAGGTTGGAGAGAATAGGCCAAGCAAGCTCAGAAGCTCGAGCTTGGGGGCTGGCTCCAAGTGATTGAACAAAAGGTGAAGAGAAAGTTGAGATGGTCTTATTGATGCAGTTATCTATGGTCCGAGATGGATTCGGTGGAGTTGGATTGGTTTTGCAAGATCTCATGGTTCTTCATGGGGCGGTGTTTTGTCAAGGTGGAGTTTGTTGAAGTTCAGGTGGAGCTTCATGGTTCTTCCACGAGATGATTTCTCGCCAAGGTGGAGATTGTTGGGATGGCGAGAAATAGGAAAGACTTATTTCCTATTCCTATTCCTATTCTGACTAGATTCTGGACTCCTAATTAGACCTAGATATGTTACTTGTACAACAAGGGTTTGCCTCTATATAAAGGCATGTTACCCTAAGGTTTTGTATGGCTTTGTGGCTCGGAAAGTCATCAATAAAAGTTCTCCTTTCTCCCCGTGGATGTAGGCATTAGGCCGAACCACGTAATTTTCTTGTTCCGTGTTCTTTGTGCGATCTTGTTCTCTAGTTGCTGAATTCCTAACAGCAATAATGTGGGTTGGTTGTCTTAACAGGGTGCAAAAACTGTGCAAATGTCGCCGGTAATGTATTTAGCATAGAGGAGGACTTTGGAAGGGCCAGAGCCTATTGTCAGTCTGGACCTCGTGATCTTGTCCAACAAGCAATTGACAGTTGGTAAATCTCCGGTTTCTATGCATCCCACATCCCTCTCAGAAACTGACACTTATTTGTACGTTAACAGAATTTCCGATGGTCTGCTTAAAGGAAAATAAGAATGTTTCTCAAACCGAAAAAAAACTCTACTGCTTGGCATTCTGAAACTTCGGTTTCTTGTTGCCTGGAGGTATGGTTTAATTCTCTGATGAAGAATTCGCTTCATGATTAAAATTGTGAATTCTTGTTTTTCAGTCCAGTTGACTGCATCCATTGGACATCCGCGGCACAACTATCATTGCTTGAAGATGAAATGCGCAGAGTCGAAAGAGTCAATGTAAGGAACTCACCTCATGTTTAGCTTTTCAATTCCGAGCTTGTAATGAAGTTACAAGTCACAAATTTCTTCTCGTTGAGTTAGAAAACTACCTCTAGGAAGTTGTGATCCCTGAATCTGACAGACCCTAGCATAAGACAATGTGCATCACTTGTGGGCATGAATTTATGATTTTGAGTCATGTACATAAGACAAGAGTGATGAATTCATGAGGAAATCTCTGGTTGTGCCAGTAGTTTGTTTAAGAATTATACCCAAGAGGAGGAGTGCAAAGCAAGGATTTTTATACATTGTAACAGATATAGAACAGCTGATGCTATCTTCTTCGTGTTTTGTTTTCTTCCGTAGTTGAATCATTAGGTCAAATTATGACTTCTCAGCCTGCACCTTTAATTTCTGTCTGTGTTTGTGTCTGTAATGACTGGCATATCCTATTTGGGTTTGTTATTTGTAGATGGACTTGTAGGGAGGGATCAAAAGGGGCTAGAATATCTGGTGTGGAAGATAAATGCCTTACACGTGCATAGTTTAAGTATAAGCTTCCCTAGAGGCCTAACCATTTTCTGACAATGAGGTTACTGCACTTTATGTTGATAAGGTCGCATTTATGCTTTCTGGAATGGGAGCTTCGGCAGTCGATGTCTTCAGAGTGGTAAGAAGATTTTACACTGTCAGATACGCAAATTTAGTTGCGGTCACCATAAGTGTCACCTTTGAAACAAGGGAGCTTTTAAGTGGATGCAACTCTCTATCGCCTTTTAGAGCTTCCATCTTTTCGGCCTGCACGTGCAAACGCTCTGCAACTTTTAGCAATTTAGTGCATCAAAGGCAGAAAGGCTTACGGTGGAAGTTCGTAAAACTTAAACTGTAGGACTATTCTAAATGAATTTTTGTGGATAGCCAGTCAATTGCATATTTACTACTTGTTACATCTTCATTTTATTATTACTGCAACTGTTGCGATGAGCTTGTGTGGATCTGTTGACGGCAGTTTTCCTAGATTCTTTAACTTATTTTTTTCTAACAAAATTCTTGCTCATCAAGTACCTTGCAATCTGATAGGCAAGTTCACGGTGGGAGAAAAGGCAAGCTAAAGTCTGGGTACGACCCGTTGCACTTCCATCCACACGCATTACTTTCATATCTTGTTTTACTGTAATGATTCGACTGTTTTCATCTTCGGTGGAAAACTATGTGTGCCATCCATGCGTATACAAAACTTTTGGAAGGAAAAATGTCTACGAGTGTTCTATACTATTGCTGTTGTGAACATAAAGTCCCTATGGCTCGGAATATGGTTCTCCGCTCTTTTTAAGTAACTGATTACTTTATCAGCCATTTAAAGATTCTAAATTATATTACTCTGCGACCCGCGTGGAAGACGAACTAGGTGTTGACATTTAATGATAGATCTCCTGCAGGATTCATGTACCCTGAAGTAAGACAGTAAAGTTTATCAAACAAATTCAAATGCCTGTGGTGTTGCACACGTCTGTAGTTATTCTGCTAGCTAAGGGCAAAGTTATCCTGCAGGCGCAAGCTAAAATGAGGATGACGAAGCAGAAAGATCCCAGTAACGCGGAATCATACTGGGACAACCTTTGGGGCAAGCCAAAGGAGTACCAAAGTTCAGGTAAGTGATTGCATGCACGGAGATGCATGCATATTCCTTCTAGCGTTACGAGTGCGGTTTCGAAGCTGACACTGATATCGAGTTTTCTGCAGAAGAGGAAGTGGAAGAGCGGGCGAAGCGAGCGGCTGCAGCTGCACGACGATGGAGGGAGTACTCCAGGCGTGGTGTTGACAAGCCTCCCACTTTTAAGCTACCGGAGGCCATGTCCAAGAAGGATTGTTAATATATTATAAAACTGTATATTCAGCAATCTGATCACCAATTGGAGAATGGAGACTAATGCTTCTTCCCTGTATAGATGTGTACAAATGTATTATTGGGTCCCTGGATATCAACTAAACTAGGGCAATAACGACAATATATCAATTTAATGGAGAATTTTTTTTGGTTGGCATATAATGGAAAAAGTGACCAACCTTATTATTTAGCAGGAACTTGAGCTACAAGATGGAGAGTAGACTGACTATTCCACAAAAGGCGGAGAGAGTAGAATAGAAAAGGTGGATTGATTGGATTAAAACTGGAAGAGATTTAAGGGAAAGGATGATGCAAAAATCTCTATTTTCTTCCTCATCTTTTCCTAAATTTGTTGAATAGAGTCAAAGTCCAATCAAAGTAGACTATATGGATATATGGTGGTTGCTTATAAATTATAAGTGTGGAACATCTATACTCGATGTTTTGAAATTTTGGATTAGATACTAGTTTTCAATATTGTATCAAGAGCTAATGTTCTTATGAGGCTCGTAATTCATTATTGTTTTTGTACGATTTTTATATCTTTATATGAGGAAGTCCAGCTTCGACAATGTTAGGAAGACCTGACTCTGGAATTTATTGGCAAACATATGATGTGTGTGTTTAGGTGAAAGTGGATCATTGATAAGGAAAAGTAACACTCAACAGTGCTTGGTGCGATCTATCTGAAATTACTTTTATATGTTACAGATGACCAAATCGCACCGAATCGGATTCGGTGGGACACGATTCAGTTAGTAAATAATTCATTCAACGTCGGAACATGCACAGAATCAAAAACAGGTATGAGTATTCGTTTGGATGCTGATATAAACAATCTAAGATTTGACATTATTTACTTGTTTTATCCATTTCATTCATCATTTATTCAAATTCAACGAATTTTTTAGAATCTAATGACCAAATCTTATTATAGAAGAATGACTAATATTTTGAGTGCATTCGATGTTTAGATCAAGTGTATAAATTACAGGGTATTGAATTCTCAATTTGAAACCACATGACCTAAATTTTGAAAATATAAAACCACAAGTTATTAAATGAGACTTTTCCAAAAAAAAATGGATTGACAAGCACCCCACTTTTATTTCTGCCCAAACTAATACTCTTTGCATATTTTTGATAGATATGAACCAAGGTAAAAAAAAAAATAAAGTTACAAGAATAAAAATAGACTCTTTGGTCCAAATTCAACAAGTTCTATTTTTTAACACTTCGGAAAATGTGTGCGCGATGATACAGACAATAAAATTGTATTGCAGCTTGTAGACGAGTTCTTGGAAAGTATAAATGGGAATATTCTTGATGCATTTTTCGCAATGACAAAGTTTCGTTATCAGACAATGGTTCAACATGTTTTAAATAAAAATTGCAACATTATTTCTATGTAATGTATGATATTACACATTTGTCATCACGTGCGGCGCGATTTGTACTGTCTGTACCTTGCTGCCGGAGCTTAGCAGCACTAAATCTGGCCCCATTGGTCCCATAAGCAAACTTGTCTAGCTACATTGATGACCATTACAATTTGTTGTTTAAGATTATACATTTTTCGCTGCAATATCTATGATAAATGATTTATGCAGAATCAAATATTACAATTTTTTGTTTTATTATTCATAAAAGAACTTAAGCTATTCACTACTTAACGCCATTCTCATATATTACTTGTTATTTGACTATGTTTAGATTTTAAATAAGTGGGTATGGTATTAATGTTCTATTTTAGGAAAAAATTTGAATAAAAACAGAAATAATTTCGCACCAAAACAATAGTAAAAATTTATGTCAGCGAAATGATCGACATTTTTAATAATATTCTTTTTTACGCAGTATTTCTTATTCTCGTGATGGATTCTATAGTTCACATATTTGTTGAGTATTTGCATGCTAGGGCAACTTGATTTCTTTGTCCCTTAGGATACAAATTTAATCCGCATGAACAACCTACTTTATGTGATTAGTTACATGCAATCTTTGACTTGCTGAAGAATACTGAAACTAAAAATCTAGTCACTACAACTGCATTGATTATTTGTTGGGGCATTATGTATTATTTTTGGGTAGAAACATCCGTTTCGCATTCCGCAAGCCAAAGTTTGCATTGATTATTTGTTGGGGCATTAGGTTATAAAGGAATAATATTACATGGTGTTCATTAAAAAATAAACAAAGATCACGTATTTAACATGACAAAAATGCTATTTAAACTAGTGAGGAGTTGTTGGTCACCAAAAAATAGTTTTAGGATATTATTTGATCTGTTTGGTGAAGTACAGAAAGTTATGTTAACTATTTTCATGTACATAGTGTTGATTGAATTTTTTGAACTAGTAGAGGAACTTATTTGACATTTATTTTTTTTATGATGAACAACTTGATCCCAATACGACTGCAATACGGGCTAATTATTCGCTTTCTGATAGAAATGAAGCTCAATTATGATATATTTTTTTGGCTAGATGCAACTGTTGTTAGAACCCCCTAAAAAAAAGCAACAATTGTTAGACCACCAAGCTTGTTTGTTTCATGTCACGAAACCTCTTCAGTCTCCTTTGAGCTCAATCTGAAACTATTGGTCTTGGAATAAAGACCCCAAGCGAGACAGATCGCTACGGATTTGGATTCAGTGGGGACTACATAAAAGTCATCCCCATCGTATGGACTAAATTTGGGCCAGAAGATTTGATTTTTAAAATTCATTTTCAGATCTGACGGTTATTATCATTCGAGGGTACAATAGTATTTTTACCCATAAATACCTAGCTAAGGATCTCAAAAAAATCCCTTATTTTACGTCCATCCTCTTTTGAAATTTTCAAAAAAAAAACTTACCAAAAACCTATTCTCTCTCTCCAAATACAGCCTCTCTATCAAAAACCCTAGACCATCACGAAAAGAAGGATCATGTGAGTCTTCTTCTTCTTTTTTTACCTTGGAGTTTCTAATTTATTTACTACGAACTGAGTGTTAGTTGAATTTTGGTCAATCACGAACCAATCATTTTCTGATTGTTAGGGTTTAGGTATTGTGATATGAATTTAGGGAATTTTGAGATTTTTTTGTATTGTCTTTTTTTTAGCAAGTGTGAACTATAACCACTTGCCGAAAGGTTAAACTTTTTGGTCTCCAGGATTTTCCTCTTCCTGAGGTGGATGGCGAAAGATGTGGGATATGCATGGACATTATAATTGACAGAGGGGTTCTTGATTACTGCCAGCACTGGTAACGACGACGGGCTTTTTGCTTACTCGGGTTTCTCTCGATGTTGAAGTTCGGTGTTAATTGATATCAGTCATTGGTCTTCTTGACCCTGGTTTACCATCTCCGTCTGCCTTTCCCCGAATTTCTGACGTATACCAATATCATAGTAGCTCGAAACTAATATCATAGAAGAAGAAATCTAATATTAGAGAAGAAGATAACCAATATCAGAGTAAAATGACACTAATATCATAGTAGAAGGAAACCTATATCATAGAAGAAGGAAACAAATATCAGAGTCGAATGATACCAATATCAGAGTAGAAGGAAACCAATATCATAGAATAAAGAAACTAATATCATAGTAGAAGGAAACCAATATCGTAGAAGAAGGAAACCAATATCAGAATAGAAGGAAACCAATATCATAGAAGAAGAAAACAAATATCCGAGAAGAAGGATACCAATATCCGAGTACAAGAATACCAATATCATAATAGAATGATAACAATATCAGAATAGAAGAAAACCAATATGAGAGTAGAAGGATACCAACATCAGAGAAGAAGAAAACCAATATCAGAGTAAAATGACACCAATATTATAGTAGAAAGAAACAAATATCATAGAAGAATGAAACAAATATTAGAGTAGAAGGACACCAGTATCAGAGTAGATGGAAACCAATATCATAGAGGAAGGAAACCAATATCCGAGAAGAAGAAAACCAATATCCGAATACAAGGATACCAATATTTCCATAATTGTATTTTCATAAATTGTATTATTTTTCATAATTGTATTATTTGACTGATATGTTTTTTTAATTATTTCTATAACATACGATTAACGATATAACATACGATTTTTATCAAACCAATATCATTACTTTGATCATCAATAAAACCGATAGATTACCCTTTGCTTTTTTGATATTGTGTTCCTGCGGCCATTGTTTGTGTTACCGTAGCCATTACAGTTAAAAAAAGTTTGTTTTTTTTATGAGGGTAAGGTTCCTCGTTGAAAATAGTATTTGATCTGAAATTGCAGACTTATCTTTCGTTGAATTTTTAGGTGTTACATAGATCTTTGATCTGAATTTTTAAAGCCGATAATGGTATTTTTTTTGTGTGCAAAGTGTAGGATTTTGGAAACAAAAATCTGTCTATTTTGAATTAGTTTTTACTCTTTTTATTTTTCCATAACTAACTAATTCCTAATTTATAGTTAGCTAGGTTTAATATAAAATTTACAATATTACCCTTATCCCCATCAGTAGGGACTACCCATGTCCCCACTGAATTTTGACCCGATTGTTACATCGTCCATTTTTTTAAGCTCCAAGCACGCTCAGGTAATTTGGCAATTGGAAAATCTAGTTAATGAAATTAGGATAATCACATTCCTGAATTACGAAACTAAATTGCAATTGGGCTTATAAATAATATCGATTAGGTTATCGTTCAAGAAATTGAGGTACCAACTATTATTCCCGGATCTTGATATTTTCTTGTACTCGAATAAGACTTCAATTCTAAAAAAAGCAAGTCGACAGAAAAAGAAAAGACAGCAAATACCAAATTGTAGAAATACAGTCGACATCATTTCCATCGCCACTCTGACGGACACCCAGCAAGCAACTAAGACCCACCACCACCGCCGCCCAACTCCCAACCCCACAAACAAAGCACCAAAACCTAACTCAAGAAGAAAAGCACCCTTTTTTTCTCAAAAGAAAGAAGAAAAGCACCCACTTCCAAAGAAACCAAAGGAGATAGAGAGAGAGAGAGATAGAGAGAGAGAGATGGCGGGGTACAAGCACGAGGACGAGTACGACTATCTGTTCAAGCTGGTGCTGATTGGGGACTCCGGGGTGGGCAAGTCCAACCTCCTCTCCCGCTTCACCAAGAACGAGTTCAACCTCGAGTCCAAGTCCACTATTGGGGTTGAGTTCGCCACCAAGACCTTGACTGTCGATTCCAAGGTCATCAAGGCCCAGATTTGGGACACCGCTGGCCAAGAAAGGTTCCTCCTTTTTGCTCCTTTCCTCCTACTGGTTGTTGGGTTTTCTTTGTCTCGTCTCTTTTGGTTTGTTGTTTTTTTTGTTTGTTTGATCTGGGAGCTTCTGCTGGAAGTGGGTTCTGTGTTTTGGAGCTTCTTTCGATCTGGGTCTTTGCTGCCTGGTTCTGTTGCTTTGTGTTGTCCTCAAAGTTCCTTTCTTGTTGATGTTAGCAGGCTAAAGTTTCCAGCTTTATGGAGTTGGGGAGATTCTTTTTGGCGAGATTTCGTAGGTAGATTCATCTCGTTGTAGGTCTGGTGAATAAACATGTTTGAATCACAGTTTATAGCTGATAGACTTTAGGGTTACTGGTTTTAGTGAGATTCTTACTCAGGAAGGTTGTGTAGAATAGAGGGGTGGAGATTTGGCTTGGAGTGACCGGGTTCAAACTCCGGAGGTGTTACAATTTCTACTTAAAGTAGAGGAACTTCCATCGGTTCGTTGGTACTTATTGGAATTGGGATATCCAGATAACCATGATTGGAAGTTGGAGATGGATTTTAATTTTCCTTGGAGTGCTCGACAGTTCATGCTGATGTTCCTTAATTATGTTAAGCTGCCCTGCTTACAGGTTCTGTGTATGGCTGGAAGCATGTGTGATCTATCATGATTTCTCTTGGCAATACGTACCAAATTTTTAACTTTCATGTAAATTTTTATGACTTTGTACAGTCAAGGCTATATGCTAAATAATGGGCACTTCATTAGGAAGGTTGTGTAGAAGTTGGTGTTACAGAATTTTCAGTTTCGTCCGTGGCATATGATGCGCTATGTATTATAATGACACAAAATGGTGTTCAGAAATGAAGTGTCGGTTATTCTTAATTTGCAGTGTTCTGGAGTACATAGCAGGTTAGAATTGGAGATGGGGGCCTTCTTTTGTTTCTTTGATCCGTGTGAGGCATAGATGAAGATAGTTTAATTGTGTTTGCTCATGCATAATCTGATTCTCATCCTCCCCCTTCAGAAAGTCATACCAATGATAAAAACCACAAGAGTACTTGCTTTCTGCTTGTGATGTGGTCATCGAGGTTGTAGTTGAAGGAATATGATGCTTCCTTTAGGCTTAATGGAGAGGAAATATATAAGTCTGTTATTTCTGACATTGAGACATATTACTAAAGAGTTAGAAGCATTGGAATGTCGTTTATTCTAGTTTAAATCTGATATATTGGGATGGGAAGCATGCAAAAACACAAAAGTAATTTTAGTATTCGAGTGGTATTATTGTGTAATTACGGTATGATGTCATTCAACAATTGCACTTTTGTTTCCTTGGAAATCTGATGTATGTATTCAACTTCAGCTGGTTAAGTTTGTGGAAAGTGGTTGCCATGCAGGTACCGTGCAATCACGAGTGCCTACTATCGAGGAGCTGTTGGGGCTTTGCTTGTTTACGATGTCACACGGCATGCCACTTTTGAAAATGCTGCAAGGTGGCTCAGGGAGCTGAGGGACCATACAGACCCTAACATAGTAGTCATGCTTATTGGCAACAAGTCAGATCTTCGGCACCTTGTAGCTGTCTCGACCGAAGATGGAAAGGATTTTGCCGAGAGGGAGTCTCTCTACTTCATGGAAACCTCTGCTTTAGACGCGACAAACGTGGAAAGTGCTTTCACCGAAGTCCTTACTCAGATATATAAGATTGTGAGCAAGAGGGCTGTCGACGCAGGCGGTGATGGATCTACATCTGCTCCATCAAAAGGAGAGACCATAAATGTTAAACAGGAGGCCTCTGTTTTCAAAAGGATTGGATGCTGCTCTAGTTAGTGTTCGAAGTTGACGGGATTTCGTTGCAAACTCTTTGTACATAATTGAATACCAAGTATTCTGGTTGTAGAATTAAATCACCCTCCTAGACCCCTGGGCTAGTTTTCCTGTAATGACCAAATTATAGAAAGTGCTATATGGTCTTTGATGATTTTCTGGTCGTGTCCCGAGGTTGGATTAGACGAAGAAACGTTTTTCGATCTGTCGATATCTGCGGTTTTTGTGTTCTGCTTTGATCGGCACAGATGCGCAAGTTCTTCATTACCCTGATCGGCAAACAGGGCTGAGTGTTGATTGGAGCAAACGCAACTGCCAACTTTTCGATATGGCGAGCCAGGCAATACTCTCTTCATGATCCATGTCATGCAGTACGGATCCAGTGTCAGGCCTGTAAACCCTTAACTTCATCTCCTGTATTAACTCCTTAAGAAAGAGATCAATCTCCTTTGACATCGGGTGGCACTTGTCTGCCAAGGCGAACAAATAAACCGGATTCTTCATCTCGAACCAGCTTACACCCGGTTCCTTCTTCACATTTCTGTCTCTCATGGCCTTCCTCACCTCTGAAATGCCATGCCAACTCCTAGCAGAAGCAAGAATGTGCGAGAGCAGCACGTACGAAGACGAATCTTGGGCGCTCGTCCTCGGTCTGAATTGAGCACATGCATTGCTGCATCTCCCCTAAAAAATAACAGAGTGCTCCGAGCTTAATTGACAGGTTTGGTCTTGAGCATGGCGACCTCCTTTTTGGTTTGATTTTGCTTCATCCTAAGCTTGATCACTTGCTTATTCAAAGCAAGTAGCTCCTTTGTGATTCCTTTGTCATTCATGAACTCCTTTTTGGCATCTCTCTTTGCTCGCCTATTTAAGAGACCTGATAGTAAACTTTCTATTTTGGTTTACCCACTTGTCATTTTACTCTTTCAGTCTAATGTTACTTTGAGAGTTGCTGCGTTGTAGACATCTCTAGCCTGAGCTCCTTTGTCTAAAGGGGCACTTGTACCAGCCATATAGAGGATGGTATAGATGATCCTTCCATATGGAAGATGTTGACGGGGCTCCATAGCAATAGCCTTCATCTTGGTGATCAAGAACTCAGTAATGTTGATCTTTTCTTTTTCCCAAACAAACTTCAAGAAGTTTAAGTCTTCATTTGAGATAGAGTTCGCGTTGGCCGACTTGTTGAAGACAGTCGTTACAACAAAATGTTGCACCAGGCGAAACTCTGCATCAAAGAGAGTTGTTTCCCTTCAATTCACTTCTACATTCTCGTAGGCTGTACCACTTAGCATGTTCCATGTCTCCAGCCATTGCAACCTCTTGTTCTTGAACTTGGCCAGACTTACTCCATCACGACTTATTGAAAAGGGTTTTAAAAGAGGAAACGTTGATACAACGCTATTTTTTATAGGCGAAAAGAATAATCTGGTGCTTATGCAAATCTAAGTCGATGACATTCTTTTTGGTGCAACAAATGATTCTATGTGCAAAGAATTTTCAGAGACTATGCAAAAAGAATTTGAGATGAGTATCTCGTAGGCTGTGTACCACTTAGTATGTTCCATGTCTCCAGCCATTGCAACCTCTTGTTCTTGAACTTGGCCAGACTTACTCCATCACGACTTATTGAAAAGGGTTTTAAAAGAGGAAACGTTGATACAACGCTATTTTTTATAGGCGAAAAGAATAATCTGGTGCTTATGCAAATCTAAGTCGATAACATTCTTTTTGGTGCAACAAATGATTCTATCTGCAAAGAATTTTCAGAGACTATGCAAAAAGAGTTTGAGATGAGTATGATGGGAGAATTGAAATATTTTCTTGGTCTTCAAATTAACCAATTAAAAAAAAATTCATAAGTCAAACTAAATACATTAATGATATTTTAAAGAAATTTGACATGTTAAAACTTAATGCAATGGGCACTCATGTGGCTACTAACACTAGGCTAGACAAAGATAAGGAAGGTGTTCCATTTGATCAAAAGAAGTATCGAGGTACGATCAGATCCCTACTTTATTTAACCATCAGTCGTCCTGATATACAAATGATTCCGGGAGGCGACCTACACTTGGGTCGCCTCCATTATTATATATTAAATTTATGTGTAAAGAAAAGGAGTTTCCTTTTTTTAATTTTTAATTAAATTTGTGCCTATTTTGGGAATATATTAAGTTTTGTGTATTTAAGAAATATATCTATATTTTTTATCTATTTTGGAAAAAATCCCCTGAAAAAACATCACTAAAAAGCTTGTCCGTGAACTGTGTTAATAGGTCGCATCCATTGTTGGTATTGGTAAAGATTTTTAAAAAATTTTAGTTAGTTTTCTATCCATTTTCAGAATACATACAAGTTTCCAGTCATTTGAGAAAAAAATCTGGCTTTCACAGATCTTATCGTATTTGCCTCGTCTAAACAACCCGTTCTCTCCACAGATTCCTGATAAATTTTCTCATGATCTATTCGATATAACGAATATGTAGTTTCGTTGAAAAAAAAAGTTGGATGATGGTTTGTGTTAGGGCAGCGGAAGCGTAAACACGGATGTATAGCATACCCATAACAAATCCTAGTAGAGATAGGAGATAGAGAACACACGATATTACGTGGTTCGGTCAAAAGACCTACATCCACAGGGCCGAGACGATCATCACTATATATGTGGAGATACATGGTACATAAGTCATAGGCGAGACTTTGCCTCTAGCCTAATTCTCTCGTGCCTATACTACTTTTGCGTTAAGCAAAGACCAAAGAACTTCTAACCCCTACCCTCCTATATATAGAAGCCAAATCAATATGCTTTACAATAGGAATAGAGTTCTATTCTAGTTAGAATTCTATGACAAATCATAACAATCTCCACCTTGGACCAAATTCCAAAATCAATCATCTTCTCCAGCTTCAAGCTCATCGTCCACTTCAGACCATCTTCACTCTGTATGTGCCTCTTCCAGTAAGTTTTATCATCCGCCTCAATCTTGAAAACTCCACCTCGAATGGAATCTTCCACAAGTATCTCAACAACATATACTCACCTCGAGTCTTCAACTCCAGAAGAACCAACACAACAGCAAAAAATCTTCATACGCGCAACAGAGAGTTTTTCACATTGAAGAAAACTACTCCAACACCCAACACAATGCCTAAATCTCATAGGCTAGCTTCAATCCCAGAAGCTCCAGCACGACCAATACTCATCTCAGTATGGTGTACTCTCACGGGGCACTCTCAAACCATTTCTCTATCGAGTCTTCAACTTCAGAAGAACCAACACAACAGGAGAAAATCTTCATACGCGCAACACGAGAGTTTTTCACATTGGAGAAAACCACTCCAACACCCAACACAATGCCTAAATCTCATAGGCTAGCTTCAATCCCAGAAGTTCCAGCACGACCAATACTCATCTCAGTATGGTGTACTCTCACGGGGCACTCTCAAACCATTTCTCTATCGACATAGCAGACTCCACCTCCACGGAAAACCTCCACCTTCATATGGACACCGACTGTTGGGGTTACATACGAGAGCGAACACCAATCTCAGTCCAAAAAAGAGATGAGGACACCAGCTACAGGCTTTTACATCACCTTCGTATGAACACCTTCTGGACATCAATCTTGAAATTCTCCACCAGCTACAAGACTTTACATCACCTTCACGTGAACACCTTCACATGAACACCTTCTGGACACCAAGCTTGCTGTTGCTATTACACCTCACTCCTCCATCCTCGTAGGCAACAAGGAGAACACTGCATAACCTATTAGTCAAAACAAAACTGATACTTGTACCAAATCTTCACCTTCATCGTCAATGAGTAACTGGTCCAAAGAATGTTCAAGGTTTTCACATGATCCACCACTTAGTCCAACATGATACGGCCACTCTATGACCAATCAACCATGAACCCAAACAGATCTGATCCAATTCCATGGAACAAGGGAGTCTCCGAGAAAGAAGTCGCCTATAGCTCCTCTAACCTTCTCATACATCTCTCAACTACACATATATGTCCACTACATGCGTAGAAGAGACCATTGGACCCGAGCAAAGTCCAATAAGATTTGGCTCAAACACCCAACAAGTCTCCACCTTGAACCAAATCACAAGACCGATCTTCAACCGTGAATCTCCAAGACCTGAACTAATCTTCAATTCAAGAGGACCCCAATCTAACCCTTCCTTGGTCAAATTCTTCAACTCAGACAAACAAAATCACCACGTCCATCAACCCGACCCAAACTTCATGATCCAAAACAAGACCTAAGATTTGCCTTCAAAAATTGGTCTAATCTTCAAGGATCTCCAATAATCTCTGCCCTAAACAAGTCTGATTCAACTTCCAAAACCAAGACTAATCACATCCACCAAGCCTCCATAATCAAAACCAAAATGGAACCAGCCTCAAACCGGTCAGAACATCACTGATCAGCCCAAAAAATCAACTTCTGGTCGGACCAAAAAACCAAAACTTGGTCAGTCAACTTCTTGTCCTGAAATTCCCAATCCAGACTCTAATTAGGGTTTTTCTTCTATAGGGCGGCGCCGGCCTTTCTTCACACCGGTGGCGGCTCAGCGAGCACGGGACGGCCTCGGACGGCAGCGCAGGCGGTCGGCGGCGGGGAGACGCGGTTCCTTCTCTCTTTCCCCCCGCAACTCTCTTTCCCGGGCTTCCTTCTCTCACTTTCCGACGTCTCGCAGGGCCTCCCCTTCTGGTGGCGAAGCGAGCGGCTCTTCCTCAAGCAGCTCGACGGCCCGGCGGACAGAGCTTCTCAGCTCCTCTCTCCAGGCCAGAGGGACGACGGGCACGGCGAGGGGTTGACTCCGGACCGGCGGCCCCTCCTTATCCAAGGGTTTAGAAAATCATAATTTCAATTTTCCCCAATTTGGTGGGAAATTACCAAACAGCCCCTGCTCAATCCAGCTTTCTGAAAATTTCAAATATGCCCCTCCTCTTTCCAGAAACTTTAAATCCGCCCTCCTCATAAAACCAAAAACCTCAGTACACCCGGATCAGCTCCAAAAGCTCTGATACCAATTTGTTAGGGCAGCGGAAGCGTAAACACGGATGTGTAGAACACCCATAACAAATCGTAGTAGAGATAAGAGATAGAAGACACACGATATTACGTGGTTCAATCGGAAGACCTACTCCACATGGCCGAGACGATCATCACTATATATGTGGAGATACATGGTACATAAGCCATAAGCGAGGCTTTGCCTTTAGCCTATCTCTCTTGTGCCTATACTACCATTGCGTTAAGCAAAGACCAAAGAACTTCTAACCCCTAACCTCCTATATATAGAAGCCAAGCCAATATACTTTACAATAAGATTAGAGTTATACTCTAGTTAGAATTCTGGGACAAATCCTAACATTTGCTATTTTCAACATGTTATTATGGAAAAAACTAATTAACAAGTTTGTGCTCTAGGATAGTGGAATCGAAATTTCATCTACCCGGTATATTGGTGATTTCAGTGACAGTAAAGAAGTTGTACATTAGAAGAGTCGAGAGAAATTATATAAACAAAATGACGCCAATCTAAAGTGTGAATGTACATAATTATACAGCAACAGGTGCAGGAGGGACCCTGTTTTCAACAGGAATCTCCACAAACTCGGACAAGATGGCCCTGAACTCGTCTCCGGACAGTGTTTCTTTCTCGAGTAGGACTTCGACAATCTTGTCCATTGCCTCCCGGTTGTTCCTGATGTGGGTCAGTGCAATCTCGTAGGCAGTGTCTGATAATTTCTTCACGGCATTGTCGATGTCCTCGGCGAGCTTTTCGGACATTGAGTTCCTCGCCATCATCCTCATGAAGACATCAGCACTTTGCGCTGATGCGTCCATCAGTGACCACGGGCCGATTTCGGACATTCCGAATGTAACAACCATCTGCGATAGATTAATTGAGATCTTAGACCAACAGGTCCTCAACAGCGACCAAAGCAGTTTTAGCTACTTAGAACAAAAACAAGGATTAAGCTCTAATCTGAAAAGAGTTGCAACAAACGACTAATCCAGGTTTCAGCTTAACAGATGCACCAAATTCTGCAACTTTTCGGAAACCTTTTTAAATCAGAGCTCCTGAATTCCAAAAGATGATTCCAGTAGTTGAGGAATTGAGAGACATCTAAGGCCTTGTTCATTGATCATGCATGAAGCTTTTGAGAAATAAAAATGATGAGGGTCTACCTGTTTGGCCAAACCAGTAATCTGCTGCAAATCGCCGCCTGCGCCAGTAGTAACTTCTGGCTCACCGAAAATGATTTCTTCTGCAGCCCGGCCACCAAGTCCTCCCACAATTCTTGCAAATAGTTGCTGCCTGGAAATGAGGGTTGGATCATCGGCGGGAATAAACCAGGTTAGACCCCTTGCTTGCCCGCGAGGAACCAGGGTAACTTTCTGGACTGCATCGTGTCCTGGGGTCAAAGTCCTACACAAGAGGAAGATAAAGGCAAATGTAAGTATCAGCCGGCATTATAAGTAGAAACCCAGACATACAGCATCATGTACCAAGCTCACCAATAAGAGATCTCAAACTGCATATATATGTCAAGAAGCGAACAAAACAGAGGAGCAACGAAAAACTGATTAGGTTACAAACTCGGTTACTCACTCACCCACAAATAGCATGGCCCACTTCATGATATGCAACAAGACTTTTGCTCTTTCCATCAGTCATAACGGTTCCCTCCATTCCGGCCACAATCCTATCAATAGAGTCATCAATCTCTTTAGATGAGATCCCTGTCTTACCTCGCCGGCCAGCCAATATGGCTGCTTCATTTAGAAGGTTTGCAAGATCAGCTCCACTGAAGCCAGGTGTTCTCATGGCAACCACATCAAGAGAAACATCCGAGTCAAACTTCTTGTTGCTTCCGTGCACTTTCAATATCTCGGTCCTTCCACGAACGTCTGGGACATCAACACTCACCTGTATAAAACATTGTCACAATTGCTGGAAAAAAAATGTTATGACGACGAGAAGAAAAGAGAAATTAGATTCTCACCTGTCTGTCAAATCGTCCAGGCCTCAGCAATGCAGAGTCAAGGATGTCAGCCCTGTTAGTTGCGGCAACGACGATGACGCCAGTATTACCCTCAAAACCATCCATTTCAGTTAAAAGCTGGTTAAGTGTCTGTTCTCTTTCATCGTTACCTCCACCAATTCCTGCACCCCTTTGTCTTCCAACGGCATCAATTTCATCCACAAACACAATGCATGGAGCATTTTCCTTAGCCTTCTTAAAGAGATCACGGACACGGGATGCACCAACACCAACAAACATTTCAACAAACTCAGAACCTGAAATAGAGAAAAAGGGCACACCGGCTTCACCGGCAATTGCCTTGGCGAGAAGTGTTTTTCCTGTTCCGGGAGGACCAACTAGGAGAACACCTTTTGGAATACGAGCCCCTACAGCAGTGAATCTCTCAGGCTTCTTCAAAAACTCCACAACCTCCATGAATTCCTGCTTTGCCTCGTCGACTCCAGCGACGTCATCAAAGGTGACACCGGTATTTGGTTCCATCTGGAATTTAGCTTTTGATTGACCAAAGCCCAGTGGATTACCAGGGCCCCCAGGACCACCCATTCCTCCAGAAGAACCCCGGGAAAGAATGAAAAGACCACCAATAAGGATAAGAGGGAAAGCCAGATTTCCAATTAAATTGAAGAGCACAGAACCAGAGTCCTCCTGAGCATTGTGTGCTGCAAAGTCAATGTTCTTCTCTCTGAACTTCTGCAGAAGCTCTTGGGGAAGTCCCGGTAGCTGAACACGAACTCTCTGCACTCTGTTACCCAATTCGGGAGAAACAGCTTCAACAATTGCAATGGTCCCATTCTCGTACAAGTCAACCTTTTTCACTAGGTTCTTGTCCAAGTACTCCAAGAACCTGGAATAAGACATCCTGGAGGATGAAACCTCTTGGTCGTCAGCCCTGGCTTTACCACTTCCTAGTAAAGCAGGTGCAGCAATTCCCGCATTCCCCAGCAAAAGCTTCAGAACATCTCTTCTCCCTTTCTGCTGATTCTTCTCCAATGATGCCTTCACAACCGTCTTCCTAGATGCCTTACACCAATGCGAAAGATCCGAGGACAGTAAACTCCGCCGTCCATGTAACTCCTTCCTTAACGGTAATCTGTAGCCATTCACAACAGTGCTTGCTGATGATGCTGCCATCTGATTCTAGTCAAAAGGCAATAACAAAGTTCCAAATGAACAAATCCTATAAATTGCAAAAAGACAATAACTTTCCTTCCACAATGAGATAAAAAATAACTCTAACAATCTCTAGTCAAAAGGCAATAACAAAGTTCTTAAATTTGACAGTTCCACAAATCAGAGGGACAGTTGAAGATGTCTTGCAAGGAAGAAAAAAAACACATGAACAAATCCTATATGTTGCAGAAAGGCAACAACTTTCCTTCCACAATGAGATTTAAAAAAAAAACAGCTCTCTCCTCGAACCAGCTAATATCATTACACTGAAACCACACAAAGATGGCTGCTTTCTTTGTACGGATACACTCTCTCCTCGAACTGGGTCAGCTCCAAAACAATCAGCAACAAGGAAACCGAGAAGAAAAGAGAGAAAAAAAAACCCCAGAAAGGTTGAGCCTTCAGCCAAGTTTCTGACGAGGGCAAGCGAGTAATCTAACCAGTAACTGTTAATGAAGAAGATAAGCAACAATAGAAAGTAGAAAGAGATGAAGGTGGTACCTTTAAGACACGGATTTCCCACCAAGCAGCGAGGATCAAATTGGAGACGAAGAGGCCGAGATTCTTTGGGGGTGCCAGAAAGAAGCAAACGTGTTTCGTCAGCCTTTTTGAAGATGGATGGAATGGAACGGATGTGGTTTGGAGATGGCCTACGTGGCGCTCTTGCAATGGCAATTTTTCTCTGTCACACTTCTTCACCTTTGACTCGTGTAATTGTGAATTAGTGATGGATCCTTAAAAAAACAGGTAAAAAATTATTAGTCAAATAGTGAATAATCTTTTTAAGCAAAATTACCCTTAAATAAATCTAATTATAAAAAGAATTTGGTTTTGTTTTTTTTTAAATTGAAACCAGGAAAAACCACTTGTAATTTGGTTTTAAAATTACCCGAGTTAGCAATTTAAAGCCACTTGTTCAATGTGAACTCAGGAAAAAGATAGTGGGTGGTCTTTGATAAAATCGTTTTTATAATCTCGATTTTTAAGATGTGAGCAAACCCTAGGTATAATTTTTTAACTTAAAATTTCTTGAATTAATCAAATTCTCTTACTACTTACACCAAAATAAGTAAAACTTTTATAAATTGATCTTCTTTAAAATAATAACTTCTCTAAATTAATAAAAAGTTTGAGTTCTAAGTCGGGACCAATGTTAAAATGTAATAACCCTATATCGTAAAAACTAATAAGTTTTCAAAAAATAATTATTACTAAATTTGGTTCTTAAGAACTTATATATATATATATATATATATTACGTACTTTTATTTTTGGTGGAAAGGAAGGGGAATGCCCCCTATATATAAACAAAATGGTCAATAACAAACCTACTTACAGACCTCTTGTGAGGTTACGACCGCCGGCTTCATCAAAATTCTCTCACGAAAAAATCCAATTGAGAATATATATATTTTTTACGTATTTTAGGAATTTAAAAAATATTTTAAAACACTAGTTTGTGTTATATTGCTTGTTTGTTAAATTTTACGTGATCATTCATCTTCTCAATTGTCTTCAAATAGAACTGGTGATCGTCGTCTTATTGTAAGAAAATATCACAATCGAATGTAACATTTGAACAACGTTGCAAGCCGAAATTTTTGATAGACAAAATATTTTTTTTGTATTTACATATTTAATATTCAAAAATATAATTTTAATATTTTGAAAAATAAAAACTTCTTTTATGTAATAATTTCTGCTATTTTTCTCCCGTTGCAACGAGATTTTACTGTGGTACGAAGAAGCTATGACATATATTAGCTAGTTTATCCAACATAATGTTATGCCAACACACATCTAGATCCGAGTTCGGAGTTGGCAACAATTTCGACCGTACTAATCATCAACCTATATATAGTTGCTAATAGTACATCAATGTCGGTAACCTGTTCCCCCTCATCACCGCCTCCTCCACAGCCTGCACGAACCAGCTCAGGTCCCCACCCAACACACCATCACCATCACCATCCATTCTCACGCCGCCGCCGCCTCCGCTGCCGCCATTTCCAGCCCTAGGAGGAGCTGCACTTGCACTTGCAGTTGGTGCATTCTTGGAGGAGGCCAACGCGAAGCGGCAAACAGGGCACTGCCCTTGGCTTGTAGCCCAAGGCACTATGCATTCCTCGTGGAACATGTGGTCGCACGGGGTCACCATCACTGCGTCCTTGGCCTCGAAGTCCTCCAAGCACACAGCGCACCGCTTCCCCTCATCTTCCTTCTGCTTGGGGACCACCCTCGCCTGGTCCCGGTAATAGAGGCACAGCCTTGAGGCCATCCTCTTGGGTCCCGGGTTGTAGGTCGTCTTCTTCAGCTGCTCTACCGCCCTCGCCTGCTCCGCCGGAGACAATCTCGACGGTGGTTCGTGGTGTTCTTGAGTGCCGCCGGAGAATGTTGGAGCCTGGAGTATTCTTCTCTCCGTTCGTGGGTCATTGTTGATGACAAGTCTTGGAAATGCTAATCTGCAATTACTAATGGTAAGTGCCTCGTAATTTCTATATGAATTTACGGAAATGTATGGTTTAATTTCTGATAATTTATTATTGATGTAAAAAATTATGGATATCATCTTTGAAATTTATATCTCAATTCTAATTTACATCTTAGATTACAATTTTCTTGGGTAAGACTTTAGATTAATGTTTTAATTACTGAAAAATGATCATAGTAATGAAACAAAGATTGACCCTGTAGTAGGAAGTCGTTCCCATGTATGGATATCGCTTCTTCCCAACCATGGATTATTTGGCCCTCTGTTTGCAACCTGTACATAATCGACGTTAGCAACAATAGTTTACTACTTAATTAACTACTTTCTTACAAGTAATAGGGTCGGTACATGCGAAATTTCATTGGTCAGCAAAAAATTTCATAACTAAAAAGGACAAATCCACCCCAACATCAAATTCAAATTGTAACCATAGACTCAAAACTCATATGACGTGCGATTAAACAACGACTAATAATAAATCATGAATTAATGTACTATATGATATTAAATCTCAATATATAACCTATAATTTTAATGCAATTAATTTTAGAATTTTCATACTTATACACAATTTCACCATCAAATCTCGATATTTGAACACAAATTTCTGTTATGTACGTCCTTTGTATGTAGTGAAATTAAGAGAAAACATTTGATCACTTTCTGAATCCTTGAGATCACCGTAGAAGAAGGATTAAATCTCATGCAATATTCCATAACTTGTACAATTATATATATATATATATATATATATATATATATATATATATATATATCATATCATATCATATTTAAACTCACCCGTGAAGAAGTAATTGAAGGACCGAGCGGAGGGAACGCATAGGTGCGGTCGTTGGATGAGTAAGGAGGGTAATCGGAGCCACGCCGGTGGCCATACGCCGGCGATATATTGTAATTAAATTCGCCGCTCATTGTTCACTTGTCCGTTCAACAACGTCGCTTTTTCCAGAGATATTTGTTTCAGTTTCCAGGAATTGCTTGGTTCTGAAGCAAAGCACGGGAGGAGGTTGCCTTTTATCGTTCCTTTCCTTCCTCGTTCGCTTATTATTCCTCTCTCTCTCTCCCTAGTGCTTTTGCTTTGTGTCAACTCCATCTTGAAATTCTTATTCTTCCATTATAAATATGCTATCGAGGGGGGATGTTACGGTAGATACCTCATAGCAATAGATAAAAAAAGTGTTTTTACTTTTTACTTTTGTTAAATATGTTATATTTAAGGATAAAATAATTATAGGTCTTTTATGTTTGAGAAAATTGATTTAAAAAATATTTAAGTATTGTTTAGTCTCCGCTATTTCTCAAATAAAATTGATTAGTTTCTCGACATAAATTCTGGTCACTATTCCGATAAGGTACCTCTAAAAATACTAAAATATTCCTAACTAAATAATTACTAAATTGCCACTCTTTCCTGACCTTTACGCTCAGTGAATGGATCGATCATTCATGGCTCCGAATGGATTAAACCTTTTTTTTGAGGTACCAAATGGATTAAACTTTGACATATATATATATCCATTACTTCTTCGACCCTTGCATTTTATTTTATTTTGCCCCAATATTTGTGTCCAAGTGCTTCTTGAATCTGTGTTAGTTCTCACCACGAAATTAAAGCAACAGTACATCCAAAAAATCAGATCCATAACCCCAACCACATCTGTTAGCAAACCCTAACTTTCTCAATCTAAGCCAACAATCACATAACTTTATGCCTTCAAACTCGAGGCACAGTTCTAGAAAGAACGGAAGGCAAGGAGGACACAGTATTGTTTGAAGAAGTTGGAGTCGAAGGTGACTGTGATCTTGTTCTTGTCGCGTGAGACGGAGATGGAGTCATCGGACACGGGGCTTGCCGCGGACCTTAATCCGCTATTGCAGGAACTTATCGAGGGAGGCGATACCCATATGATCTTGTCCTCCACCGGCTTCACCTAGTGTAGAGATTGAGGATGGGTGATAATTTAATAATGGATAAATTACTGTGTTATTTTTCGTGTTTGATTAAATTGCTAATTTTGTCTTTCGAATTTGAAAAATTATTCTTCCGTTCTTCATGTTTAATTTTAGGAATAATTACTGTCAAGTTCCTGATGTTCGTGTTTAATTTTTAGAATAATTATTGTCAAGTTTCTGGTGTTCGGTACATTCGGTGCTCAATCCTCTGTCTTAGAAATATCGATTAAAAATTCATCAAAATTTGATTTTATTATATTCTCATACCTCTGGTCAGCATATATTTTTTATTTTTCATAAAAATGACAAAAATAACCTTAAAAAATACATTCTTCAACCTCTACATCTCAGTGTGAACACCAAGCCCTCCATCTCCTCCCGCCGACGTCAACGCAGATCAGCAGATTGAATACCTTCTTCCCAGAAAGTCAGAGCAGTTTCTAAGCTAATACCCAGCTACAAATTCACCAAAATATTCTTAATTGAAAAACTGTAAACAAAAACAGCAAAAGGAAACTATCAAACTCAAAGAGAGAGAGAGAGAGAGAGAGAGCTCACGGCGAAGGTGGTGGCGGTGGCGCCAATAAGGCCAAAGAGAAGAATCCCCCAAATCTTCATGTCTTCTACTCCTTTACTGCGATTATTTCCATAACCATTTTTGTTAATATTACCTAATCCTCGCAACTATCCACACACCCCTCTTTTGCCGCTTAATCCAAACCCGTCAACGACCCCAACACGGCGTCGTATTAGTTGTTTTCTCCTCTCTTCCTTTGCTGGCCGGATTCGACCGCCTCTTTTCTTCCCGATGCGTGGAAGAAGACGTTTCCAAGAGGAAAACGAGACAATAATTGGACGATTTTCCAGTAGAACTATACCAATTAAAACCCTGTCGCCTATGATTACAGAAAACAAAGACGCTATGATTTGTGGGTTTGGTTCTTGATGTTTATATTGAGATCTAGATATTAAAGAAGGTATAATTTTTTTATTTTTTGTAAGGATGTTTTTGTCGTTTCTACGATAAAAAATGAAAAAATATCTGTTGATATCGAAAAATTTTTAATCAATTTTTGTAAGACATGGGACTAAGCACTCACAGTAATTAATTTTTAATTTTATTATATGTTCGGATCTTTGGCACATGTCATCGTTCATTTTCTCATTTTTATTATTAAAATAACAAAAAAAAATATAAAAAAGTTCTTCTTCTTCCCTAGGGCGAATCCTTTCTCGCCGCTGGCAACGATACACCCATTCCGATCACACCCGGCGAGAAAAAAAAGTTCAGCTCCGCCCTGGCGAGTGGTTCGACCTGACCCAGCTCCTCCCTTCTGCCTACATCCGCACTAGCCCATTCGACTGAGCTAGCCCCAACCACGACCTACCTCCGCAACAGCGAGTCACCGCCGCTTGTGGCGATCTCACGAGGTTTTTGGCCGCGTGCATGTTCGATCTGGCGTACGTGGGCTTCGTCGAGGACGTGAGCCACCAAACTCCCTGGACCAAGCGGCGACTGCTGGAGTGCGGGACCACCAAGGCCAGGCTTCCGTTCACCGCTCCGTTGTCAGTTTCTTCTTCAACCTCTTCGTCACTAGCAGTATCCCCGCCGGAGTTGACGAAGCCATCGATTTTTTCCCCAATTTTTTCTTCTCTTCTTCTTCTGTAGCAGTATCCTCGTCAACCATGGATCTCTCGATGAAGACCACAACTTCGTCGAAGATTTAGTCCCGGGACCGCCTCTGACTTCGACTTCGCCGCCGATTCCACCTCGTCGACGACAAGCCCGGTGCGGCCCAAAGTGGCGATTCAACCACCTGTCTAACCAGTCGCAGCTCCCCCAACTCAGCTTCATTAGATTTAAAAAAAATTTAGCCTAATTAGATTGGGGGTTTGTCCTGATTGTCTTCCCTGGTTCGACCACTTTGGAGTTGGGATTTGGTTGTATTAGAGAGGATTGGAAATTCTTGTGGCCATGGTTGGAGGTAGAAGAGCTTATCTCTTTTTTGAAAGCTTTATCCCGACCTATCCGATATGAATCCCGACTGTTTCAGAGTTTGCTGATCTCGACCGATGATTCTTATGGCCGGCGGCAAATCCTTTTGGACGCTTCTCTTCGATCCAGTGGGAGAAGATGACTTGTTTGGGCAAATTCTTTTTTTTGTGTTCTTAAAAATATTTTTGTCATTTTAGTGACAAAAATGAAAAAATAATTGCTAACATCAGTGAGGTACCCGAAAGTACAACAAAATTAAACACGGAAGATGAGAAAATAATTTTTGAAAGAAGGAGGACTAAATCGTCGATTTAATCAAATACAAAGGACACTACAATAATTTAGCTTTTAATAATTTCTAGTTAGGGGTATTTGGGTATTTTTAAGAGTGCCTCACTGGAATAGTGCCGTAATTTGTGTCAAAGACAAACTAATTTTATTTAAGAAATAACAGGGACTAAATAATACTAAACTATTTTTTAAATCAATTTCCTTAAACATCAAAGACTTATGACTATTTTATTCTTTAATTAAGTGCGAATGTATTCTATAAATAGAAAGTCGTATAACTCTACAAACTCTATAAACGTAACTATTTTGATGAACAGGCTGGCTGGCGATGGCCATGTCAATTGGGAAGCACGAGAGCCCCAAGCAATACACCTACGAAACAAACCACAAGAGATTTGGTTACCCGGTTCGATATGATGATCTACGTCTGGTGGTGTACCAAGCCAAGGAGAATTTTTACTATTTCACTCTTTGGAGCTTCACTTGCTCTTTTACAAAGAAATGTAGCCACCCACTCTCTTGTAACTACAACAAATGAGGTTACAAATGGTATTTATAGAGCCAACAACCCTAAAAGACCTTTTGGAGTCGGGAGGGGCAAAATAGTCAAGAAAATGTACGGATAGCAAATTCTTCTTCAACTTGGATTGTGCCTCTCCCCCTTCAACAACAACAACGTCCCATTGGGGGTGTGGATTCAAACATCCCTATTGCCTACAATTTGCAACGCCTCATCATTCGCTAGATAGACCTTGCCCAAATTGCCCGGGGGTTGCGTTGCGCCTCAAGAAATAGCACATTTAATCTCTTTGAACGAAGTTGCACCTCAAGAAATACCACCGAAGAGTCTTTCAATTTCCTGAAAAGAGTAGAGGGGATCTGAGACTTGGCCCGGCTTTTGACATCAAATTGCCTTGCAAAATTTTTTTGTACCTCCGATTTAATGGCGGGAAGATCAAAAGAGAGGTTATTATTTATCCTGATGCAGCCAATGAAGTTTCTGGACCTGCGAATAAACGTGAGACATGAAAAAACTTCATTTTTCTTTTTTTTTGAGAAGGGTGGCGCGAAGCCTATATTAAAAAGCACATTACAAGCAGAAAGAGAAAAACAAAAACAAAGAACGATAAAGCTGAAACAGAACACGAATCCAAGCCTGTCGGAGACAGAGAGGCATGGGTGAAGGCGAAGGGCAGACGAAAGGCTACGAGAGCTAATCGTCCAAGGCGAAACTTCATTTTTCGGTCCCCACCTTTCCCCCATTAGGGCCCCACCCTAAACCCTAGTACTTTCCGAAACTAATAAGGAAACCAGCAAATTATAAAGTCTTCTCCACATAATGGATAATTCTCTGTTTACCAATATTCTGTTAATCCACACTAGTAAATACGCACGCGCATTGTTCTATTTCAAAATCTGCAAAACATATCTTTCAATATTTTTTTTAAGTTGTACAAAAATAAAAAAAGAACGGGGTCGGGGGTTCCGGGAGTCAGGGTCCACGGTCCGGGTCGGGGGTCTGGCGGTCCAATGGTCCGGTGGTCTGGGGGTCCATCGCTTGGGGGTCCGACGGTCGTGGCTTGGGGGTCCGACGGTCTGGTTGTCCGATGGTCCGCGGTCCAAGGGTCTGGTGGTCTGCGATCCGGGAGTTCGGTGGTCTGGGATCTGTGGTTCGGTGGTCCGGGGGTCCTAGGGTCCGGAGGTCCATGGTTTGGTGGTCTGGTCTGGGGGTCCGTGGTCCGGTGTTCTGAGGGTTCGGTAGTCCGGGGTTCGTAGTTCGGTAGTCCGTGGTCCGGAGTTCTGTGTTCCGGTGGTCTAGTAGTCGGTAATTTTAGATTTTGTGTTTAGGTTTTGGGTATTGGGTTTGGAATTTGAGTTTGGGAGTAATTTAGATATTTTTACGTGACACACCAAACTACCGAAAAAGGAATCCCCTTTATTATAGTAAGATAACTTTAGACTTTGTGGGACTTCACTGCCTTATGTTTCTCCACATAAGGTTTATTATCAATTTTTTTTACCTTTAAAAAAATGATTATGTCCACTCTAGAAGTTGATGGATGGAAGAATCCAATTTGTTTTTTGTATTTTCCCTAATGATTTTTTAGAGTAATTTTTTTTAAGTTTCATATAGGTTATAGCTATTCTCCACAAATTGTTGGTGCCCTTCATTTACCTTTTTAGAAAAATTTCATCCGACGGTTAATTTTGTTTGGATTACTTGTTCACTTTTTTTTGTCAAATCAATCTTCAATTAAAATTTTAGGTTCTTATTTTTGGCAAAGAAATTGTAATAGACTCCAGTCCACCGATAAAATAGGGCACGAGTCAGCGTCATTGGGCGACAAGTGATTGGGCCCCCAATCCGGTCCTGGCCCAACAACTCAAGTCCGCTTCCCCGCCACATATATATTAGTTAAAAAAGTAAAGAAGAAGCACATGGTGCTGGTGATGGAAGCGCTTGTAGCCGTAGGAGGCGGTTACGCCGGGATTAATGGCTGGAATAGGAAGCCTCACCGCTCGGGAAGTCAACGCCCCAGCTCTTCCGTTTCCGTCCGGGCAGCCGTCGGTTTCGGGTTCCCCTTGAAACAGGCCGCCGTGGCCGCCTCGCTCGTTCTTACCGGCGACACTATCGCTCAGGTCAACGACTGCTTGAAGAAGCGGAATAAGAGGAGCAGCGAAACGTTGTCCGACCGAGACAAGCTCCCCGGTCCCGAATCCGTCGACGAATCTGACGCGGTGTGTCCGTCCTTCTTTTTCGCTCTTAACATTGGACTGTTTTGCCCTTTTTCTTAGTCTTGACGTTTTGAGGTCTGGTTTTGGCTGTTAACGTTTTTGGGAATGAACTCTTTGGTCTCTAACAAGATTATTTAGTTGGAAAAAAAATTAATTTTGTTCGTTTTAGAATGAAATAATTTGGGTGCTGGATTGTGGTACTTTTCTAGGCGAAAGTAAATTAGTCAAATGGCATTCTGTTTTAGTCCGATGAAGTGCACGCCGATTCAACTTGTCTTCGAGCTCAATGAATATCGTTTATGGAGGCTGATCTGTTATACCAATGGTTGCTTGATTTAGGAGCTGTAGTTCCGGAAAATGACCTTGCTTTTCGAGTATGATGTTCTCGAGATCTAAGTTGTCTTTTCGAGTATGATGTAGAATGCACAGTTACGAGAGATCTTTCTTGTCTCTGTTGGTTTTGTGGCTGCATCTGGTGTCAGTTTTGATCATCCAAATGGGTTTCCTCAGGATCTTCCGACTGTCATCCTTCGAGAACATGATTGGCTTCGTGCGTTGCGCATGTTGTCTTACGGGTTTCTTCTCTATGGTCCCGGTTCCTACGCTTGGTACCAGTTTCTCGACCGTTGTTTGCCTAAGCAGAACGTCAGGAATCTGATGCTGAAGGTACTGAGTTCACTTAGTTTTAAGTCCATCTTGCTGTTATGTATGACAACAATCTTACCTCTTGTTGCTCCTATTTCTGAATGTAACTGGATCATTTTTGTAGGTTTTATTGAACCAAATAGTGCTTGGTCCATGTGTCATTGCTGTTGTCTTTGCATGGAACAATCTATGGCTAGGAAAGCTTTCACAGCTTCTTGAGAAGTACAGAAGAGACGCTCTTCCCGCTCTACTCTATGGTATAAGTTTGTATTTTAAGAACTCGTGTGACCTGCTGTTGAAATGCACAGATTAGTTTCTGATCATTTTTATGCTTTCTTGATTCAGGGTTTAGGTTCTGGATTCCTGTCAGTCTATTGAACTTTTGGTATGTCTTCAAGTAGTTATCTTTGTCTCTCTTGCAAGTTCTATTGTAGCATTTTGGTACAAGTTCTAATCATTCTAGCCAGAGTTAACCACTTTGATTTTTAGTGCTTGACACGACTCGGATCAGTGCTCTCCTATTATATATCAGATTTGGCTCCTTGGCATCGTATATATGTGGACTTAGGTTTCTCTTGGGAACTTTTGTAATCAGCTGTTGACTGAGGGATGTCTTCCATTGACATCTTAGTATCTAGTAGATTGTTCTGCTAACAGGCTTCTTGCTTTTATGCAGGGTTGTGCCTCTTCAAGCCCGAGTGGCTTTCATGTCCATGGCGTCTGTATTTTGGAACTTTTACCTGTCCTCAACCATGAACAAGTAGAGCCTAATCCAGGCCATCTGATGTCCAATTGGTAGTCTCCTAGAAGCTCACACTCTTTGTGTCAGATCAGATTCTGGGAAAAGCCATTTCAGCTCTCTGTCATGTGGCTTGCCGTTTCTGATGTCCAATTGTGGAGTTTCTCAATTGCTCATACTTCATAGTGGGTGATGAACTCATGCCGGTGAAAGAAGATTCTTTGATGTTGTTCTCTCTTAAGATTTGCGTATATCCCGCGAGTCGATATATTGAGAACATAGTAAAATTTCTCGTACTGAAGCTGTTATGGTCTGAAACGAAAAGACCATCATGGAGGAGAAACCTCTGCGTTATGGTCTTAAAAGAGAAGTTTCATTCATTGATCTGCAAGTTTTTTGGGCACGGTTTATTGATTTGTAAGTTTACATTCATATAAAACTCTCAAGAAAACAGGGGACTAAAAAGAGACGATATAGTCTCTTATAATACCTCCTACATATATTTACTCTCGTTATTGCCATATACCGTTGGAGCTCTTCTGTTTACAGCTCGACGCCGCAAGTTAAGTCTTACCTCAGTACAAGAATTATATTCAATTCCAAGCAACTTGTGGTCATCCGACCCATTTCTATTACATCATATCTTCTCGTTGAAACAGGGCGAAAGGATCTACACAAATGGAAGACCTGAAACCGAGGCAAGCCAACTCTTCCCCTCTTAACTCCGGTCGGCTTCCTCGACAGAGTAGCTACCGCCTGCAGTTCCCACCCTTCCGTCGTCTATAACAACACCATTTACACATGGTCTCAGACCCACGAGCGGTGCCTCCGACTCTCTTCGTCCATTTCATCCATCAGCATAAAAAGGGGCGACGCTGTCTCTGTCATCGCCCCGAATGTCCCAGGTACCTACGAGCTTCACTTTGCTGTCCCCATGGCCGGAGCTGTCCTCAACACCATCAACTCTCGGCTCGACACTCGTACGCTGTCTATGCAGCTCGTCCATAGCGAGGCGAAGCTCCTCTTCGTCGACTCCCTCTTGAAGGCATTAGTCCTCGATGCCATCACCGTGTTCCCACCAGCCGCCAAGCCCCCGCTCCTCGTCCTGATGCATGACGACAATAATCATGAAACGTCCCAACGTTACGTCCACCACTTCCTTGACTCCTACGAGTCGATGGTGGAGAAGGGCAATCCGGGGTTCAAGTGGTTTCGACCCGACAACGAGTGGGACCCCTTAGTACTAAACTACACCAACGAATGAGACGTCCAAGTGCATGAGAAGCGACGGGTGGCTGTACACGGGAGACGTAGGGGTGATGCACCCTAACGGGTACCTCGAGATAAAGGACCGGTCCAAGGACGTTATAATAGGTGGAGGGGAGAAGGTGAGCAGCGTGGAGGTGGAGACGGTGTTGTACTCGCATTCGATGGTCAACAAGGCGGCGATCCTGGCCCGGCCGGACGAGTTCTGGTGGGAGACGCGCTGTGCATTTGTCAGCTTCAAGAGTAAGACTAGAAGGACTGAACCAATGGGAGATATGGAGATGGAGTTGGTGGAGCATAGCAGGAGGAGGTTGCCTCATTACATTTTGCCTAAGACGAGCTGCCCAAAATGGCAACCGGAAAGATCCAGAAGTCCGTGCTTAGGGAGATGGCCAAGGAGATGGGATCCTCCGGGTTCAGCCGCATGTGATTCACAAAATTAATTGCAGCAAGACGAGGTATTCTTCTGTTTTTTTTTTGTTTGTACATGTGGGTACTCCGACTAGTTCAATTTAAAGTTGTGACTTTTCAAAGGTGAACATTTCTATTTTCTTATATGTTTTTGGGAAAGTTCCATTTTAGTATTATGTGGTATCAATGATTATTACTTAGGTATTCTGTAGTTCTAAAATCGTAAAACAAATTTAACTTATCCAATTTTTATTACTAACAGGTCTATTGATCCAGTTTAAAGGATTTTTGGGCAAAAATTATACTTTTGACGCCCATGTGGAATGCCACGTAGCAGTGGTCCGAAGTTGCTGGTAACATAGCAATGGGTAAATTACCAAATTTGTTTATAATTTTTCAAATAAACTCTCTTTCTCCTCTCATTCTTTCGATCTTTCATCCTCCTCTCTCTCCTCCTCCTCCTCTCTCTCTCTCTCTCCCCTCCTTTTTGATACTCAACAACATCAATAAAAAGAAAAACGAAAAGGAGAAAACCCTTAGAGAAAGGGAGAGTCTTGGAGGGTTCAAGAAGAGCCGCCCTGCCACCACAAGTCACAGATGTGGGGGACACATGGATGACATCACTAACTCCAACAAGAACGTGAGCCATCCCGCCTCCAAGGGTTCAAGACCGTCGCCCCACCTTCCTCTTCTTCTCTAGTGGGTCCCTTTCTCTTTTCCCATTTTTAGGTTAAATTCTTGCAAAACTCTTAGGTCTTATAAAATTCCATACTAAGTTGATATTTTGACACAGACCTACCTCTGTTTTATGACATGGGTTTTCTTGGAAGTTGGGATAACTTGCTGATTCTGGATAATTTGATGTTCCCCCAGTTGTTTGATGCGAATATCTATTGTCCAGTAGCGGGATAATTTGGTGATTTTGGTACTTTTAATGTTGCTTATTAGTTCGGGTGGCAATTGACATTTCGGGGGTAGGTGACTTTATTTTTTTTTTTTGCGCGTGTAGGTACCTTTTTCGAATAAGATTCTAAAGAGAGAGGAAGAGGGGAGAGAGCAAATGAGAGGAGGAGAAAGAGGATTTTTTTGAAAAATCATAAACAAATTACCCATCGTCACGTCAGAAATGACTAATCCGGGTCACCGTCACTTGCCATTCCACGTAGGCGCCAAAATGACTTTGTTTGCCCAAAAATCCCTGAACTGGACCAATGGACCTCTTAGTGATAAAAATTAGAATAAGTTAGACCGATTTTGCTATTTTAGAATCACATAGTATTCAAGTGATAATCGGTGATGCCACAGGATTCTAAAGTGAACTTTTTCCTATTTTCTATTTAGTATTTTCACTACTTATTGAACTTTTTTTAAAGTAAAACACAAATTGAGTACGATCTTCATTAACGATTTGTTCGTTGACGTGTTTGCATTTCGTTTTAACCATAGTTTTAAAAAACGACATAAGAGATGACTCAAAATTTGGTCAAACATTTGGGTTAACAAGTTGGGCCGGTGATCAGACCAAATCTTTTTTATTTTATAAAGAGGCATATATATACATACATACATACATACATACATACATATATATGTATATATATATACATATATATATATATATATATACATATATATATATATATATAATGTATGTATAACTAAATATAAGTCTTAAATTGAAGTACTTCACACATGTTTCCAGAATCCAAGCAAGCTCACTTCCTTTATTATCTTTGGTTTGCAAAATCACATTAAATATCCTTACAAGTTACAATCAAAGCAGCAACATACCACATCAAATATCCATACAACCAAAATAACATCAACCAAATATCTTTACCACAAAAGCAACACTACACTAATCACACCAAATGTCTCAATTTAAACTTCAAAGTATTCTCAAATACTCAAATCCAATTATGAAAGTTAGAAGCCACAATAGTAAAAAATCGAAATCGATGGTTCTTCTCGTGGCGATAATGGTGCTAGCCAATCTTCATTCTCTCCATCGATCTAGGAAAGGCCACAATATCATCTTCACACAAAATATTTGACAAGAACAGTAAGAAAATATTTGTATTGAACAACATCATAATATCACAATAAGAAAAATATTACAAATGTAGTGCTGAAAGCGAATCTACTTTCAGATCTTCATCTTGCTCTTGACCACAGATTGGTACTTCTTCTAGCATATTCTCCAATTCATCTAGACTAATATCTCCTTCCGGATCTTGCTCAGTGATCCAAATTTTTGTCTTGTCAATGGATCTATAATCAACAGGATCATATGACTTTTATCAACGGATGAACCTAAAATATTGAAAGCATTGCTTAATCATAACATAAGTTACCCATCAAGTCATTAAGTCTTTGTCAATGCATTCATACTTGTCTCGTAAATGCATGTTATAATGAATATAGACCAATTCATTAATTCTTTCATGCTTTAGTCAGTTTCTCCTTTTTGAATGAATTCAATCAAATGTACTCCAATTTCGCTCACAACCCGATGAAGAAGTTGTTTGACTTAAGAATCTGATTGCGAACCTTTGTATAATTGGTGTACTCGATCCAAATAAATTCCACCATGCATATGTTAAATATATATCAATAATTGATTCACGTAAGAATAATTTCTATCTATACCAAAGTTATGAATTATGTAGAAAATTTGTAATTACCTGGACTAAGAATTTTTGACATTTTCAATTCTATTTCATGTGCAAAAGATGGTAGTCTGTGATAGTTGCTTCTTGTAATAGCTGTCCTTAGTAACAGTAGACCTCAAGCACAAAAGTGTAGATACTCAGAAATCTTGGCAATTTGTTGAAGAGTCCGACGATCTGAAGTTATAAAGCCTGGAGCACTTGTGGCTAACTCTCCAAATAAAGTCCCCGCGACTCTAGTAACGGCAACAAATGCACTTCGGAATGATCTCTTACGAGCCAAGTCGTATATAAAATTCTTGGCTATGTTATCGCATGATATGATGAAATAGTCTAGATACCATCCCGTGATTGGACCTTCGAAGATGCTCGAAGACTTCTCGCCAACATTTTTAATCTAAAAGAAGAAAAATAAATAAAAAAATAACAGAATAACTCAAAAACTCAAAAACATTACAAAACACATCCTTCAAACTCACCTCCCCGGCACGAGAGATGAAGCTCTCAATTTCACCTCAGATATATAGACTAAATAATCTGGGCAGCCTCTGAATTCCTCATTTGCGGGCCTACAGAAGGAGGAAATAGTTTCTTTTTACTTATGCCATGATAATACCTTAATTTTATTTTTATAATCATAAATCCTAGTCATGTAATTCCTGACTTAGTCTACTAATACACATTTCATTCTTGGATTGGTGGGTCAACACCAAATCACTTTATGACTTGGTATGGAAGATCCACCATAAAATTTTTCCCTATGCGTGGATCTCAATCGTCTGATTGAAAAAATGCAAGTGTTCCTCCAAATCAATAGCAACAAACACGCTCTGAATGATGTTGCACACTCTAATGGTATCACTCAATCCGGCCTCTTTTTTTTTTACTTTTCCAAATATCCTAAACGTAAGTGTTTATTTATAAATAGGGATGGCGATGGGTAGGGTCCTACCTATACCCTAGTTTGGAGAGTTGGACCCATACCCTACTATTGACTCTCGATAAATTTTATTATTAGATCTATTACCTTATCCTCAGGGTCCACAGGGTCTGCAGGGTCCGACCCTAAAAATTAAATGCATTACATTTTTGATAATTTTAAACGTACATTTATACATAAAATTCAAATAAATCACAATGAATATGTAAAGATTAATCTTAAAATATATAGTATATCAATAAATAAAATTTGAATAATATGTAACTCAAATTTTGGAGTCAATATCATGAAACATATTCTAAAATATTTGAGAATTCTATCGCAAATGATAAGTAAAAAATGAAGATAAAAGGGTCTAATTAGGATCTAATGGGGTCTAGTTAGGATATGGTCCAAAGTAGGATAAAAGGGTAAGGGTAGAATAGAAATTCATAGGATTCATACCCTACCCTAGACCCCACCTATAAAAGTGGACCCAGACCCATACCCTGCTCTAGACCCAGTCAAAGTCAACAGACCATTGACCCACGGGGTAAGAATAGGGTCTGACCCACGAGGTATGGGTATTTTTGCCATCCCTAACAGATCGGTTATAATAAAAAATGGTATTCATATGACAAACGATTTTATAATTTTTTCCTTAAGTTTATCTAACTGTTAAGATTTATCCGGTAGAGGTAGAATTGAGTGATACCTTTAATAGAATGGGCAGAACTGAGTATGATCTGGACCTTTAGAAATATGGGTATCATTATTGTGTCTCAAAGACATTGAAATGTGTGTTTAGTCATTAAGGAAATATTTGAGTTAATTGCTTTAAGGTCCTTGGTATTTGAGCAAACTCCTCTTTTAGTACTTAATATTTTCAAAAGCCTTTCTCGATCTTTCTAGTTTAAAATAATAGCCCTTTTTGGTCCCTGGCAGACCCACCATTGATGTCAGCGGTCAACAAAAAAGTTATGTTGACCGCTGACGACAGCGGTGGGTCTGCCAGGGACTAAAAAGGGCTATTATTTTAAACTAGAAGGACCGAGAAATGTTATTCAAAATAGTAAGGACTAAAAGGGGGGATTTTTCTCAAACACCAGTGACCTTAGGGTAATTATCCCAAAATATCTTTGATAATATGAAAATTTTCTTACTTTTATTAATAAGTATCTTTATCCAATAAGAAAATATCTCCCTAAATTATAAGGCTTTCTTATAATTAAGAAAATTATTTGTTATAACTATATTTTTAATTATTTAATTATATAGTGTCACAGTATACCAATGTCACTTCACATATTATACGAGTGTCACTTAGCATGGGCTCCACTGTCACATATTATAGGAGTATTATTTCACATGGGTATATTAGTGTCACTTCAAATGGGCATACAAATATTACTTCGCATGGGCATATCAGTGTCACTTCAAATGGTCATACAAGTGTCACTTCCCATGGACATATAATTATCACATGATAAATAGGTTACGAATTTTACTTCACATGGGCATATCAGTGTCACATTATATTTGGTATCACTTCACTTGGGCATACCAATGTCTCTTCGTGTGACACTCGTTCCAAAATTACATAATTAAAAATATAGTTGTAATTAATGATTTTTTTAATGAGTGATGATATTATTTCCAGAGAAGGAAAAGAAAAATATTACAAAGCTTCGTGACTACATGTAGACACTCACTCAAGTTAGCCCACAGACGAGTAGTCAAGAGCGTTCAAATGCAAACCTTAACATACCCTCCTCCCCGATACAAAGTGTACACGGTTGCAGCCGTGACCTCTATAAAAGAACCATGCCGCCGTAAATTCGTGTGAGAAAAAAATCAACGATTTGGAGAAAGAGCGCATAACATTAACAGTGCATAAAGCGATAATAAGGAAGAAGTGAAATATCTTGACCCATTAGCCTAAGTATGCTAGCCGGCGCCGAAGACCACCATCCATCCTCTTGCATTTTGGAGAGAGCATCTGCTACAATATTCGTTTCATGATAGATTTATGCAATAATCTAAACTTCATATTCTGTTTGAGTACCTGCATCTGCAACCAGCGATTCTAGGTTGATAATGATAAGTCAATCAAGACATTGATGATATTAAATTTGAATTTAATATTCTTTAAAAAAAATCAAAAAGGGTCTTCTTTGAGAATTTTATTATTATTGTCCTAATAAAAACTTGACAAGCGAACCAGTGGGCACCATATTGAGCTATTATTTAAGGTTAATATAAAAATACAAACAAAACATTTATAATGCTCATTTGAGAGTAAAATATCAAAATAACTTATATGTGCATACTATCAAAAAAAAATTAAAAATTAATATCTCACGTTGAAGAAGTTTGGTAATAATATGTGCTGCAATAATATCTCATATTATAAACTTTCTTGAATTCCAAAGTTTTAGATGCTTGGCAATATGCATCTTTTAGCATTTTGAAAGTGTGTGTCAACTTCGCAGCGCTTATGATTAGGATCATCGAAACCAACCATTAAAAAAGAATGATCATATACCTTTTTGCTAATTATAGTGACTAATAGATACCACATACTATCAACTATCTAATTATTATTTTCTTTATATTAAAAACGAGGAGATAATTTTTAATCTAATAATAAAATCTTTATTGGCAACTTAATGAATTAATCTGATAGTAAAATCTTTATTTCGCACTTAATGCCATGGGCACCCGAGCATTTTTAATCTAATAGTAAAAGCTGATGTTGAAACTTGAACGACTATATACAAGTTGATAAACAGACGTACGCATATTGGTAACTAAAAAGTATTTCTTTTTAAGGGAATCGGAACAATGTCAATCACAAAATTTTTAACTTCTCGTATTTATAAAACGTACTCACTTTTAATTAGAAATAACATTTCTAGTAACTTTTTCTAAACTTAAATCCAAGAATTATTTAAATAGAAACTTTTGTGGCTACCTCAATTATTAGAGCCGCAACTTGCGATCTTTTTGTTTTTATTTCTGATATTTACAGCTTACATTCTTGGCGTTACATGTCTGAAAATTTCAATTTCACCTCGCTAGCAAATTTAAAAAAAAATTGTTTAATTACCTTGAAAATGAACAAACATTAATCTCAATATTTTGTGAGGTAAGACGCATAAAAACACATTGACATTAAATGACAGCCAACAAACCGTATAAGTTTATCATAAAAAAACACACAAGTGAAATGGCACGTGGCATGCCACTAAGCAACCATTTAGTCAACTGTAGTCCGACATGCAAATTTTAAAAATTCTACCAAATTTTAATCATTTTCAGAAGAGAACCGTACATATTGAAATTAGTCACACCTATTACAGTAATTATACGGTGATTTTACGGTACGAGAGGCAAATTCAGATCAACGAATGATTAGATCCAAGAGGATGAAATACTGTTATTCGATATAATTTAAGAAGACGGAAATAAATCATGTAAAAACAAGTTGTAAAACTTATAAATTTTACAAATTTATTGATCACATGGCACTAAGTTATTTTTTATATTTAAAATGATATATGATGCGAATATTCACTTCAATAATTAATTTAATTTTGAGTTGAGTATATTTTCCAATACTAATAAAATTTTATCTGACAAAATTAAGTAATGGCATTTGCTCTAATATGGTAAGCCAGCAAAATTACAGCAAAAAATACCAAAATTTTTTTTAATAATGGCATTGCTTAAATATGGTAAGCCAGAAATGACAGCAAAAGATACCCAAAAAAACCAACAACAAAATAACAACATTGCTCAAATATGGTAAGCCAGAGAATTGACAGCAGAAAAATACTCATTCTTGAATTATCATACTAAACTTGTGTCCATTTATTCCGCATCGAGAATTTCTAGCAACACGGCACGTTCCCCCATTTATGTCCTTCCCAATACTATACATAAAGCCGAAGTTGTTACTCTCAAAGAGCCGCTCAAATTCGAATCCCGAATTTGTTTCAAACTTGGATCTGGAAAATGGCAACCGTAACACACGACAACGCCGAGCAAGAACAATCGTCAAGAACCGAAGAAGCCATCCAAGACCAGCCAAACATCACCAACCGGAGAAAGAAGAAACTACTAGACGAAGACCATGAAGAAGGAGAAGAGCAGGATCCTTCGGTGGAGAAGGTGTTCGAGGGGAAGCCGGTGCCCTCATGGACAGAGCAACTGACGTTCCGGGCGTTCGCGGTGAGCTTCGTGTTGGGGGTGCTGTTCAGCTTCATAGTGATGAAGCTGAACCTGACGACAGGGATCATCCCTTCGCTTAACGTGTCCGCTGGGCTGTTAGGGTTCTTCCTCGTCAAGAGCTGGACCAAGGTTCTCAGTAAAGCTGGCTTCTTGAAGCAGCCCTTTACCCGCCAGGAGAATACCGTCATCCAGACTTGCATCGTCGCCACCTCAGGGATCGCCTTTAGCGGTAAGTAAGAGATGGGATCCGATTGCCACGTGTATTTTTGATTGATTCTCTCAGAACCCAGATCCAATTAGGTGCATGCATGTACGTACGTACGTTCGTCACCCTGAAAAATGTCGCTTCAAATTTCGCCTGGATGTCTCATCTCTCTCGTTCTCTCATCATTTTGTTAGAGTCGAATACGTCGGGTTCTATTCTAAAGATGGTCTAATGATGTTTTTATATTAGTAAATTTTGAACCAAGAGTTGTGAACTCAATTTGTTTACTAGTTATATCAACTCCTATTGATCTTGTATCGAGAATAACACATTGCTTAGTATAAGAGTGGTGAACTAGTTTATAGGTGTTGAAAATTCACCAAATCATTGTCTTAAGGTTTTGAGTTTGATACGGAGATTCTAACAAGATATCAGAGCGGGTTAATCCCGTGTCCATTATTGTACTCGCACGACCTCCATTTCTCACACATTGGTGAAATCAAAGTCCATGGATATGATTAATGTGAAATAACATGTTAAATTCATGCAAATTTTAGTCCAATGGATATGATTAATGTGAAATAACATGTTCTGTGTGCTTCGGGATAATGCACCAAGATATTTATCTGAGTTTGATATGAAAATTCTTAACGCTTTTACATGCCACATTAGTATAGATCCTTGTGATCATGTTTGAAGAGAAAGAAGGTATGCAAAATTTGCCTGTATTTCTTCTTTGACGGTGATTAATGTACTGGATTTTAGCATATTAATTTACTGTTTTATATTCCTCAATGAGCTGCAGGTGGATTCGGAAGTTACCTATTCGCTATGAGTGGCGAAATCGCAAAACAGACGGCTGAGACCAAAAGTGATCAGAATATAAAAGACCCATCATTGGGATGGATTATCGGATTCCTATTTGTTGTTAGCTTCCTCGGCCTCTGTTCTGTGGTGCCTCTTCGCAAGGTAACATATATATATGTATACTGCAATTTGCAGCCTGCAGAAACACTAATTAACTAGATGTCGCGTAGAAGCTTTCGGGCTTCTTATTACATGGTATCAGAGCGTGCGACATGTTGTTGATTCACACAGCTTCGCGGGATAATGATAATAGACCTGCATTTGTTTCTTACTAAATGTTTGATGTAGTTTCTTCTCATTTCAGATAATGATAATAGACTTCAAGTTGATATACCCGAGTGGCACTGCAACTGCCCACCTTATAAATAGCTTCCACACTCCTCATGGTGCCAAGCTAGCCAAGTAAGCCTTTTCATCGATTTTCGCTCGTCGAAACTATGATCCACTGCTAGTATGAGCAGGACATGAGATTCTCATCATCTCTACCGTAATGATGCAGGAAGCAAGTGAAAGCATTGGGCAGGTTTTTTGGCATCAGCTTCTTTTGGGGTTTCTTTCAGTGGTTTTTCACTGCAGGGGATGGTTGTGGTTTTGCCAGCTTCCCTACCTTGGGCCTCGCAGCGTACAAGCAAAGGTACGTACGAGTAGAAAGCGAAGTTGGTCCAAGTAACACGCGACTTGAAGTTGCTAATTATTTTTCTTGTAATTGTGGGAGAACAGATTTTATTTCGACTTCTCTGCTACATATGTGGGAGTTGGGATGATATGTCCTTATATCATCAACATATCTCTACTAGTAGGTGCAGTTCTATCATGGGGAGTAATGTGGCCTCTCATAAACAACCAGAAAGGCCACTGGTATTCTGCAGACCTCAGCTCTAATAGTCTCCAAGGCTTACAAGGCTACAAGGTACAGATCGTTACGCTTCGGATCGAGACATATTGTCTGCATACTAAGAAGGTCTTCATCTTTTTCTCAGGTCTTTATAGCCATTGCTATGATCCTCGGCGACGGTATCTACAACTTCTTCAAAGTCTTGGGACACACCATCTATGGCCTACAAAAGCAATTGAAGGATAAAAAACTCGGGACCGTCCTCCCGGTTGCTAATAAAGAGGAGACGTCGGACGTTCCTTCGTTGTCCTACGATGATCAGAAGCGAAAGGAACTCTTCTTGAAGGATCAAATTCCGACTTGGTTCGCCGTTGGAGCCTATGTCGTGATCGCGATTATCTCAATCATCACGGTTCCTCACATCTTCCCGCCACTCAAATGGTACCACATTGTCGTCATCTACATCATCGCACCGGTACTGGCGTTCTGCAATGCGTATGGATGTGGCCTGACGGATTGGTCCTTGGCGTCAACCTACGGAAAGCTAGCCATCTTCGCGATCGGCTCGTGGGCCGGGGAGTCTCATGGGGGCATCCTGGCAGGTCTGGCCGCGTGCGGGGTCATGATGAACATCGTATCCACAGCATCCGACCTGACGCAGGATTTCAAGACAGGGTACATGACACTAGCCTCGCCGAGATCAATGTTTGTGAGCCAAGTCATCGGAACCGCAATGGGCTGCGTGATCTCCCCCTGCGTGTTTTGGATCTTCTACAAGGCGTTCCCCGATCTAGGCCAGAACACGTCGCAATATCCGGCCCCGTACGCGCAAGTATACCGAAACATGTCGATCCTCGGAGTGGAAGGCTTCTCAGCATTGCCAAAACACTGCCTCACACTCTGCTTCATAGCCTTCTTTGCTGCAATAGCCATAAACGGGGTACGAGACGCGGTCGGGAAGCGAAGGGCGATGTACATCCCGCTCCCGATGGCGATGGCGATCCCGTTCTACCTCGGCGGGTACTTCGCCATCGACATGTGCGTGGGGAGCCTGATACTGTACGTGTGGAGGAGGGTGAACAAGGCCAAGGCGGACGCGTTTGCTCCCGCGGTTGCTTCAGGGCTGATCTGTGGAGATGGGATATGGACGCTGCCCAGCTCCGTACTTGCATTGGCTGGAGTGAACCCTCCAATCTGCATGAAGTTCTTGTCCAGGAAGACAAATACCGCGGTTGATCACTTCTTGGGCAACTAAGATTCTCATTATCATATCCATGTCTTTGGTGCAATTGGACCATTTAGTTTTTCCTCCCCTTGAAACTCTGCTCTATGTTTGTTTTCTGAATAAATTGGTATATATAGTTCTGAATTCGTATATATATATTGTTAATATTTCAGGCCACTGCATTTGGTCAACTTCGTGATCATAGTTATCTACCATGTGTAACCAGCTTGCCTCTTCCTTATGTTTCTCCTCTAAATTCCTTTTTTTTATTTATTTTTTTTAAAAAATATTTGAATACCGACTAATTTAGATTTGAAATTTAAATTTTTATTTGCTTCATAGCTCTTACCATCTTACGTATTAAAATTGGGAGACAACCATAACCCATGAATAAAAGACTCTGTGTTGGTAAAAGATTGAATTTTCAATTAAAGTCGCGGTATTGTAAAATTTGTAATCGTGATGGGTACTAAAAAAAAAGACTTTTCACAATAAGATTTCTTGCAATATTGATTAATAATTCTGATTAGCGAGGAAATCAATTAGGGGCAGTTTTTGCAAAATATTAATTCAAATAGCGGAATATCGAATAAAAAAGAAATAATTAAAGAACCCTGATGTTTGGTATATTCGGTGATCAGCCCTTTGTCTTACGGAAATTGATTAAAAACTCTCCGAAGTTTGGTTTTCTTGTACTCTCATATCCTTCGCTGACGTCAGTATATATATTTTCTTTTTTTTCATAGAAATGAAAAAAATATTCTTGGAAAAAACAAAAAAGGGTGTAGTTCACTTCACTGTCACTGATAGGGGCAGAGTACCGAATATAACAAACACCAAATTTTGGGAATTTTTGACATCAGCAAGGGACGGATCTGAGAGTACAATAAAACCAAAATTCTGGGAGTTTTTAATCGATTTCTGTAAGACAGAGAACTGAGAACCGAATGTACCAAATATCAGAGGCCTGACAATAATTATCCAAAAAAAGGTATAAGTAGGTGGGACGTGAAATAATGAAACTATAAACTGCAATCTGTGACTGTGCGGAGAAAAACAAATAGGACGAAAAAGTAAAACCCCCGCTCTCTCTCGTGGGAAAGTTCAAGAGACCTTAAACCCTCGCCAAAACCACCCAACCGAGTTTTGTTGATGCCAAGCTCAGAATGGTGTGGGCCCTCGTTCCAGATGATCCTCTCTCAGGTACGCCCCTCGCTCCATTTTTCTTCATTCGGGTTCCACTTTGCTTCGGGTAAATTTGTATACCATGTATACACCTGCCTGCCGTGGATTGAATCACGAACCTCCATCAAATTGTGAACGTTTTGTACCCTTAGGTTAAATGCTCTTTGGCTCGGGTTGTTGTTATATATTTGCTTCTTCGCATAAAGACTCGAAATTTAGTGTCTTCGCATCCATAATGTTATATGGTTGGCTTTTGGGGGAATGATTTAAGAGCGAGACTGCCTTAGATTCTTAGCTTTTCTTCGTTCTGCATCATCTGCGCTGTGGAATTGGAATGGTTTTGGGAGCAGGAAGGCGGTATTGGATCGATTGCGCGATCAGACGGATCGATGAACTGCTGATCGATATTGTTGGTTTCTATGATGAAAGCTTTGACTTACTGGCACTGTGATTTGTTTCCAGGTGAAGATAAGTACTATATCTTTAGGAAGGGGACCTACAACGTCGGTCGAAAAGGTGAGCAATGCTGGTCTTTGATCATTCCAGAGGGCGGATTCGAAGTCACTTCACTTGTTTGGAGCAGCACGAAGAAACCAACAAGTCTCGGGTTTGCTTTACTTGTCTTCATATTCATGTTAATGGAACTAAACTTGTGCTTTTGCTTTGTAGGTTGTGATGTTATTATAAAGATAGACAAAGCGGTGTCGCGAATCCACGCCGAAATAATTGTTGATGACATGTCCGTTTTGGACCCGCTAGTAAGTGAAGTTAAATTGCCCCACAGAATTAGGATCAAAGATTGCTCAAAGTATGGAACATCCATTACCAGAAGTCGTGGGCTCCAGGAAAAGGTGCACGAGCTTAAGAACAGAGAAACTGAGTTAAAAGATGGAGATGTTATCTTATTTGGAACTGGTAATGCAAAATACAGGTAAGGATGTCCTTCTATACATATTTTCGGAGTTTTGGCATTCGTAGAACTCTTTTTCGTCCATAGAAGAAAGGAGCAATCCTTATTTATTTGGTCTCAGTTATCAAACATGCACACTCCAATGAATTTTCTTCCTGGAATTATGTGGCAGGTTCTCTTTTGTTCCGTTTGTGTTCTTTCTCTACAGCATTGACTCTTTGCAAGTTAAAGCTTCTCTCCGGGACAAAGCTGCTTCAATTGGTGAGTGCTCGATTTGATGTCTATAATCACTTCATTCAAGAAAAGGAACTCTGTAATCATGAATTCGCATGCTTTTATCATACTATGACATACTGTTATATTTTTCATGATTTAATTCCTTTTTTTTTTGTATATGAACAGAAAATTTCAAAATTAGCTTATGCCATGTTGTTTATAATAGTTTTTGAAACTTTGAAGAGGATGGAAACAAACTTGCTAGATGACCAAAAACCTGAAACAACTTGGAAAAAATAGCCCAAACTTGAGTTGAGCTAAAACAAAAAATCGCACTTGACCAAGCAACTGAAACTTGAATGAACAAAATTTTGAAAAGTGAAAAAGCTATGCTATGCTGCCCGCGAAAACCCCTGCAATGAATGACATGATACCTTTTTCCTTCCTGCTTTCCCAATCTACCTGCCTGCCTTCTTTCCCAGACATACATCTTGTGCATTTCGCTACTGCTGATAGCTTCTATCTACCACTACAGGTGCTCGTGTTGTTGACCATTTTAGTGAAGAGTGCACGCATGTATTGGTTGATGAACTCACGCCAGTGAAAGAAGAACTCTTTGATGCAATTATCTCTGAGAAGTGTGTTATCCTGCAGAGTTGGATAGAGGTATGCTGTCGCTGTTTTTCCAGGTCCTGTATGCCACTTAGATGTTCAACCGCCAAACCTTAATGATTTGGATTCATGTCAGTTGGCATTTAATTCATCTAAAACTAACCTCAAACTTTTATTCTCGACAAAGATAGAGATTACAATGAAATGCAACTGTCTCAATCTCATTAGTCCTTTTGGTTCAGTTTCTTGCAGCAAAAAGCATCAGCTCAGAATTTCCTAGCTGCAGTTCGTAAGTACTCCTGCGATCAGCTCGTGGAATTTTTTTCTGATTACTTTTATCTTTTTTTTCTGAGGATGCCAATATTTAGTCAATATGTGCATTTTTCTTCTTCAGCTATGTTCCAACACTAACCCTGGGAGGAGTAACTGTTAAGGTTGTAGAACCGAAAGCTCGTGCAAACTGCTTGGAAGGATACACTTGTATACTGGATTCCCAAGATAAGGTGATTGAGTTCAAGCTTCTACATTTTTAGTTTCTTAGATGTTGCATTATCAGCTAATTATAAAAGATTACAATACTTAATTGCAAATTGAAGGATATACACAGTCATGTACCTGAATTTGTCAATAATTGGGTATTCTTTTAAAACCATGCTCTCTGTGCTCCTTGATGCTGTGAAGCTCTAGTGGATGTCTGTCTCTGTTTCTTCTTGAAATCTATGAAATGTGCCAATAGGCCCAAGATCCAGAACAATAGAGTGCGGTGTCTAAAATCACAGTGAAGGACTATTGGCTCAGTTCTATGATTTTCTTCACAGATGTTCTTTTGATGATTCGGGCCTTTGATTTCCATTTTTATAAGTTTTAAAAAATTCAGAATGTTCCTTCTATTTGGATTTGATGATCACATGGTATATAAGCACTTTAGGCGCGTGGCACCCTTGACTGTGCTACAATTAACTCGATTTGTTGTCTTTGCAATTGTTTGGATTGAAAGAAGAGTACTGCCCCTCTTCAACAAAGAAGAACCTTTCAACTGTAGTACTTGTGCACATCATAGTTAACTATGCAACAAGATACTCAACTGAGGTCTTTCAATTGTACAAGCTTATTTTGCACATACGAGATAGTAGAGCTTTCTTGACATTAAGCTGGAAAACAGACTTTGGTTTTGATTTCTGTATTTTCTTGGGGTTTCCACAGTATAAGTTTGAGGGCAAATTACATTCTCTTCTACAAGTTTGTGGCACAAAGATACTCTCAACTGAAGATTTTTGTTCAAGTAGCCAGGTAAATTGTCCATGATTTTTATTGAACACGTGGTTCTGGATTTTTAGATATGAAAATCATCCTTGTAAATCACATTACTTGAACGGAATCATCATTTTCAAGTCTTTTTTCCTCTTAACATCTATTCGTTGAGTGCCATGCAGGGATTCAATCAGGATGAACATAATTGCATGATTTGTATCATCCCAACTGGTTCTTCAGACAAGTTCAATCGCTTCAGCAATTTGAGTTTGTTTTCTAGAGTAAATGAGGTGGATGTGATATGTGCTGTTTTGTCAGGGCATCTAGATTCGTCCATTTTGATATCACCTTCCGGTTAGTTTTCTTTCATTGTTTGCAGTCTTTTTATCGTTTGATCGTATTGGTGCTATCAACTTTTATTTTCTCTTACCAGCAGTGATCTCAATGGATTGCCGCTGCATCTGACAATTTTCCTAATGCGGAATATCATGTTTGCAAGATGGACAAGACTAATTCCTAAATCAATATAGAACTGAATTGAAATATGAACGACTCTACTTTATACTATATTGAGATTATCAAGCTCATATTCTTATGTTTTCTCGTGAGGTTTCCCTCCAATTAAGGGTGTCAAACCCATGTTTAATGCACAAGATGGGGCAATTCTCTTCTTTTCTATCCCACCGACTCCTATTGATGGAACTTGAAACCTTGATGTGTCACCTCTCATTTTCACGCTTTTGAGACACCATAATTGTAGCAACGTTATGCTTGTTTTGCTGGGGAAAATCCCTGTGTCCATTAAGGATTAATGCTCTGATTTTCCTTTATCAATCTGAAGATCTTACTTGAGATGCATATTTCTACAGTGATCATTTCATCATCATGCTCAACAGATGAGACAATAGTAGCAGATTCTGATGCAGAAACAGAAACCGCAACCTCGGATAAATGTGCCGTTGAAGAAATCAACGTGAAAAGTGTTGAGAGCAATGAAATCTTTGTGGAGAAAGCTGAAATGTCCACCATTCACCATTCTACAATCACGAACAATAATCCTGCTCCGCATGCCATGGATCTTGATGCAGGAATGACCGTGAGGAGGCAGAAACAGGAACTGGCAGATGATGGAAATACCGATGTCATTTACAGTGAAAATTTAATTGTTAGACATACGAATTTTAAAACCTCAAACAATTCGCGCAGTGGAGAGCTTCCAAATTTCAAATGCTTTAGGAAGGTAACAGTGGTGGTCTTCTCTTCTTCGTTCTTTTCTATTTCCTTGTACGCACATTTGGTTTTCCAGCCTGCTTTCTCTTTGCTGTTGCTCTTGAAGTTCCTGTTGACTGTATTTCATTCCAGAAACACGCTCAGTCCGGGAATAGTTTCAACAATCTAATTCCGTTTTCGAAGTATCCTTACAAGTAAGGCTACTGCCCCTCAGTTTTGTTGATAGCTTCTTGAACATTACTAGGCGATCATAATGACGGGCAATTTTCTCATGTCCTTGGTAGGGGCTCTGAGTATGAGAACGACGACATGCGTGAATCTCTGAAAGAAGAGAAAAAGCGGAAGCAGTTGGAAGCTGTTGCAGAAGACTTATTCAACAATGAAAAGGTGATTGACGCTTGACAATATTATGAATCATGTTCTATGCACTTAATATGCAGGGAAACAGGCATGACCTTAAACGAACTTGCTCGGTCTAAACGTCTGCAGGGAAGACGAAAGGGCGTGGCTGGCTCTCTTCGCGGACTTCTAACCCGCAGGTAGAAGTGGTGTGAAAGAAACACCGAAATGGCGGTCGCTGCTGCTGGTGTAGCAGATAATTCTTCCATGGTAACCACACGCTTTCTCCACCCGGGTGAAAGGAGGTCCATATTTTTGTTCGATGCTCTCTTTTGCCAGACGACCTGTCGTCTAGTTGTTTTGAAATCGGTGCAGATGTACATAAACGACATATAAGCTACCAAAATAGCTAGCTACTCCAACAAACATCCAATTAGCTGTTTTAATATCCGTAAGAGCGTTTTAACTCCAACAAAAAAATCATCAAATTATTTGGTTCAAGTATATAAATATATTATTATGTATAATATGAAACTAGATCTTGATCTCTAATTTAGAGCTATTATAAAATTTAGGGAAAAGTCCACTTTAGTATCCTGTGGTATCGCCCAAATCACTTTAGTACCTTGTGGTAAAAAATCGACCAATCGAGTCATACTTATTCCAATTAACATCAAAAAGGGCCTCGGGCAGCTGCCCGGATCCGCCCGAACCCTGCCCGGACTACGTGGCCAGCAACGTCACCAAAACTTGATGACGTGGCACCACGTCACCTCTTCTTCTTCTTCTTCTTATCACCGTCGCCGCCACCACCTTCTTCGTGAAACCCACCTGACAAATCAAACCACCCAAAATGTACTTCCAATTCTCGGCTAGAAGGATGATCTCCGTTGTTGTCTCTGCACATACTCTCTTCCAAAGCTTAACCACACAAAAAAAGAGACAAACAAAACCTTTATCAGATCAAAAAAGCACAACCACATCACCAATTCAACTCCACAACTCTAAAAGGTGGAATCTTCGAACCAAAGAGGCAAAAAGCAACGAAACCCAGAAGAGAATAAAAACCCATAAAGGTCCTACCTTTGCACCCTCCCGGCTAAGGTAATGAGTCATTATTGCTGGTTTTATTTGCAGATTCTGTGGTTCCTCTTCAAATTAATGTTTCTAATACCGCCGAAGCTTATTATTGTTATTGTTGAAGTTGTTGTTGGAGTATAACTACAACTTCCACACTACTTCAAAACCTAATCTTTGTTTAAGGTCAACGTCGTCGTCGTTCTAATCTTTCCTTAACTCCCCCAAAACTTAAAAGCTCAAACTTTCCTTTTCCTAAAAAAAAAATTGGAACCCACTTCCTCAAACCGATCAAGGAAGCAAACCCACAAGCGAAAAGGCAAGGATCTAACTCGAAGCCTTCCAAATATTGCAAAAGAAAACACGGTTTGAGGTTGAAGAAGGGACCGTTTGTCTGAAGACAGTTTGAGATTTGATGAGGGAGGAACAAAAGGAGAACGACTTTTATATTCGTTGTCGAGGGGAAGGAAAAGGAAAATTCAATTTCGGAGACCCGGAGAGAAGGAAGTTAAAGTGGAGAGTGGAGGAGGAGACGATGGTGGCGGAGACGAAGAAGGTGGTGGCGGCGACGGTGATAAGAAGAAGAAGAAGAAGAAGAAGAAGAGGTGACGTGGCGCCAAATAGTTCGGGCAGGGTTCGGGCGGGTCCGGGCAGCTCCGGGCAGCTGCCCGAGGCCCTTTTCGATGTTAATTGGAATAAGTATGACTCGATTGCTATCTCTACGAAGGGGTGAACAAAAGAACTACGATCCAAATCGAAATCAATTTTTTTATTTTTGGTCCAAAATCTGATCTCAAATTATAATAATTTTGGTTCTCGGTTACTCGAACCAAAGAGAACCTAACCGAGCCATGTCTTGTGTGTAACGATTTAGAATGTTGAATTAATTTTGTATTCTTGACTTTTTTTTTTCTTAAGAGAAACTACAATGTTAAAAACTATTTGAAATTGTTCAGTGGTTTGTGTTTTGATCATAACAAACTTTTGAGAATATGTTGCATACGTATATTTTATAACTACTAACTCATCTAATAAAACGTTTTACAACTATAAATTTTTTATTTTTACATTCATTCGGTTTATTCAGTTCCAAACCGGATCTAACAAGAAATTTTAATCTGATTCTAGGTTAGATCCTCCCTTACTTTGGTTGAAATTTTAACAAGAAATTTCACATTTCTCGGTTTGATATTACAAAAGGGAAAACGGTAAGGCTAGACTTGAAAAACCCATAATTTGAATGAATAATGACAAGATTCCAAGTTACAAATTTTCTTCCTGAAGTTGTCATGGATTTATGGATTGTCTCATTTAAAAGTCAAATAATTTCTTTATAGTCAAATAACGATAAAGTTGCCAAGTTCTATACTTTGCTTATGTGAATATGAACACGTAGAATCGTGAGGAGAAAAATATATTGCTTGCGACCGATTATTAAGTTTTTTAGAGAGAAGAAACTTAGAATACAGAACAACAATAATTACAATGATAAATATTCGTGCATATTTTTTTATTACAAGTTGTTGAATCGAAAATTTGATTATCTCCATCCAGCATTGAACTTATTTGAAATCGAGATCTATGTCACTCATGCAACCACTTTATATCGGATGACACATGAGATGACTCATGCCAATTATCTACTTTAAATTATTATTTTGTTCTAGAAGGTCGTGGGTGTGCAGTACCCCAAATAGTACGAATGAAGCCCGGCTGCGACAATTTTTTTCGTTTACTGAAATTTTTTCGTTCTAATATACAAGAGTGTTATATTTTTTAATAGTTTGAATTTGAGATCTATTGATTAAGCTAGAATTATGTTTTTACTAAGTGACCTCGACAATTTTTTATTAAGTGACTCGATGATTGATTTAAGTATTTGTTAGTTATTAATTAAATAAAATATGGATAAATTCATACTAGTACTCTATAATTTCACGCGTTTTTAACTTAGTACCATATAGTTTAGTTTTCGTGAAAACTCTGTTGCAAAAAAGACAAAATAAACTATAAGAGTACCTGATATTTTTTTTAATAAGTAAAATTTTATTTATTAAAAAATAAAAAACCTAAATAGTAATTAATTAAAGTTACTATTGATTACAAGTGTTCTTAGAAGATGTTCATAGATTCATCACAAAATGTTTGAAAAGGAAATTTTCTTCCATGTTTATCTAGCTGAAATGTGCTCATGAGCACTTGTAATGAATAATAAATTTAATTACATACTATTTAGACGATTTATTTTTGAATAAATAAAATTTTAATTGTTCAAAAATTATAAGATTAGAAACGGGTGAAATTACACAAATATCCCTTTCTATCTAAATATCTTAACAAACTGAATTACGCACAAGATAGATTTCCGAGTCAACAAGAGTTGCTTTCCACGCGACCAAGTGGCTATTATTGACTTATGTCTGGCTTGGACCAAAAATGTCAATTGTTTGGTCAAGTTGGGACGCGTCCAAGCATGCTTTTTTCAATGAAACATGCAAACTACGTTGGACGCAGCTTAAAAAACACATTTCGTCAAATGATACAAGACATATTCAAAATTGAAGAAAATTTAAAATTTAATTTTTGTCAGCTATAATTATTAGTATAATTTTTTAAATAAAAGTAATTACGTAAGCGCGACAACAAATTTACGCAACTAGCATTTTTTAAACACAGTATCGAAATAATGCAGACTAACGCAAAGCAATATGGATAAAAAGATACTAGCGAGAACTGATTTTTAAATTGGAAGAGAATTATGTTTCGTAGTCTTGAGTTTTAAATTTTATTTCATAGAAAACTGATCTCTTAACAGTATCCATAAATAATATTGTGATATCTCGTTAATGATTTGTTCAGAAAGACTTAAGTGATTTGATTTATACTATCCATATTAACGAGGTGTACCTCCTTTTTCGTCAAACATCTCAAAAGAATTCAAAGGTTAAACGTGTTCTGGAGTAATTTCAGGATTGTGACTCCCTGAAAAAAATTTCCATCGTGCACGTGAGTTAGGAAAAAATATACTGGAAGAAGGCTTGTGTTCGTCTGTGAAGATAGTCGGTCAGATCACGGGACATTACACGTGGTATCAGAGCATGACCTCTACTATTACGGTGTGGTTGGAGGACTAACGAAGTTAAAACTAATGAACTGATCCACACCGAAAAATGAAAATTTTTTGGATTGTTTTATGTCGCGTGACGAGGACGTCACATATTTAAGGAGGGGTGAATGTGATACCAGTTAATGATCTGTTCAGAAAACATTACGTGATTTTATTTAGAATATCAATATCAACAAGGTGCACATCCTTTTTCGACAAATATCTTGAAAGAAGTTAAACAGTCTTAGAATAATTATAGTATGTATGACTTCCTAAAAAATTTTCTAAATTGCGTGTGCATGAGGACAAAACACGTTGGAAAAAATTCGTGTTGATCTGTGCAAACAATAAGTCGCATTACGGGATGTACAAATGTACTTTAATGAGCTTAATCAAAACGGAAGTAGTTAACTTTGTAGCCATCTAAAGGATTTCAAATTTCTTAAGAGATGCCTGACTTTTAAAACAGCAATACCGTTGTGTTGCTTAGATTAGTTCTTTCCCTTCCACAAAATAGTATTTTATTTGTTTATAATCAACTTCCTCCAGACAAATCAATAAAGGAGTCACATTATGATTAATCGAGTCTTCAGCTTTCCCAACACAAATGCAAATATTACAAATAAAATTTCCTTTAGACTAACCAATATTTGTCGCTATAATCAACCTTTAAATCAACAACAGTAACACAGAGCCTGAAACCCCAATATATATATTATATATATATATATAAGAGTATATTATTCCGGATAGATCAACGACCAATACAATACTATACGTATAGTATGTAACAAGAAAATGAAGGGAAAATACAGATTAGAAACACAAAAAAATGGTTCAGAAGTGCCCAAAAATAAAAATATATAAGTAAGTAGTATATATAGAATAAAGTATGAAAATAAAAAAAACCAATTAATAAATTAAATTCTAAACCTGAACTTACAGCTACTATTTTTAACACTAATGGCTGTATTAGCAGACAAGTTATTGACCTCAAGGTTGCACCTAACCCTGAAAGTAATCTTCATTAGCTTCAATTTACCAACTTTAATCCTCACCGGCTGCTTAACTCTGACCCTCAACGGAACACTCCCCGTCTCCTGCTCCTGCTCCTCGACTGTGGCGATCAAGCCACTGGCGTTGGCGGCCTGGCCGGTCATCGGGATGCTCAAGACGGTGGTGTTCCGGTGGCCCTGGTAGAACTTGGGCAGTGACCCGTCGCCTATCTCGGTGTCGGCATACCACACGCGGATATGGCTCCCTCCCACGTAGTATATACCGATCTTCTTGTTAGGGTTTCTCGCCGTTACGGTGACGTTGAAAGTCGCCTGCAAGGTGGAGTTATCGCTGAGCGTGAACTGGGTTATGTCCATCTTGTCGATGGAGTACTTGGGCAGCTTCGGGTGGAAGACGAGGAAGAAGATTCCGACTAAGATTCCGAGGAGGACGATGATGAGCAGGAGGAGGGAAAGCGTCCAGCAAATGCACCTGCAAAAGCAGCTCCTTCTCTTCTTTGGTGGTCTAGAGTAGGCCATTGGAAAGGCTCGTTGAGGCGCGGGAGGAGAGGCTGGCCCGGCTGCTTCGAGGACAGCCGGGTCGCCTTTCTCCGACGACTTCAACGTGCCCTGAGGCACTAGGGGAACTGTCGGCTCTTGTGGTGCCTCGACGTCTCGGGTCACCGGGTGGACTCGTTGTTGATCTGCCATAACTTGTAATTAAAAAATATGGAAGTGCGAATATTCTTTAATTACTTTTGTTTAGATAGAGCTAGCTACCAAATCCACATTAATATGCAAATGTGAGTTTAGATTATTTGGGTGCTTCGTGTGCTTATATAAGAAAACTGAATTGTGGGGTTAGGCTTTTTATGAGGTTGCGTATGTAGACTGGGCCCGAAGTTTCCTTTCTTTAGCGTTTATGTGTTCGCTTTTGGAGGTGGGTCAGTTTCGTGGGGCAGCTTGGGAGAGACCCATTCCCATACCAATAGTTTGAATGTACCAGATTTCTAGAACTTATGGGTGAAACGTTGTTGATTAGTATTACATAGAAGAACTTTGTTTTAGACATTAATATAATTCGATGTATTTTTTATGGACAAACTTAAGAGTTGTGTAACATCGGTTGAAAAGCGTACAATCCTTTTTTATTAGATAGGAAGGTTTGTTGCATGTACATAGAGAATTCGGAATAATGAAGTACGAGTTAATTAAAAAATTCTAAGTTCAGATTTTATGATTGCAAATATTAAAGGAAGTACTATTTAAATAGAGTGTCATAGTGTTCAAAATTGAATATAGAAATTCACAAAAAATAGCTAATTTGCAAATTTCACTTTCCATTACAGCTTAACAATAATACGTGCGGTCTTTTAAAATAATTGTTTTATTATTATTATTATATTTGAATTAGTTTCAATTAGTATTTTCGAAAAGAAAATAAACTAACGGAATATTCAATTACGCGTATCTTTGTCTTTCACATTGGGTGCAAGTTTCAACTTACGGTCGATCGCTAATATTCGGATTCAATTATTATTTTCTTATTGCGGTGCTCGATCGGCGAGTACACACAAATTAATGAGTTATAGCTAGTTGGCTACACGTATATATTTTACGGATTACCAAGTTAATACATAGCCGCCACGATTTTTTTTAAACAAGCCGCCACGATTATAATGACCAGTATGTTTTTTAGGGAGTTAAATTTGGTTCGATGAACTTCATTTGCCGTGATTATCGTATAAATAGTTGCAGTGTTATAAGTTATTATTAAATGTGAAAAATTTACAAAATTATAAACTGTTATATTGGATACAAAGATTTTATAGTATTATATTGTGTGGCACTTGTTTATTTCTTACTTTGCGAGATTCCTCTCTGTGTTAGATATTTCAAGAAAAGCCAGTAAAGTCGTTGGTAATCGTATAAAATGATTATTGGAATAGGAAGAAAACGAGAAGCCGGAAAAGTGTAGATTGCACGGTGTTTTGATGAGTTCAACATTAATACACTTACGCAGAGAATTTTCTTTTATTCCATATTTATATGGAAGATTAATTTGAAAACGACTATTCTCACAATGCCGCGTCAATATATAGTTCACACCTCAAAATATCTTAGTTTGACGATTATTTTGCAGGTCATCTAAATCAATTCGGAATATATTGGGATGGGATAAACATCATTCAAATGTTCTATCCAAGTTAAATTATTTTTTTAATAAGTAAAATTTTATATTACACCAGTAATATTACATTATATAAAGATATAGAAATATTGATCTATATAAAGCGTCTATATCAAAATCTTCCTTAGCAGTATTTTGAAGCTGAATTAGTCGGATTATTGAGTGTCTGAATAATAATTAATAAGAAAAAAAAAATCTAACTTACGAAACAGATCAATTCGCGTCAAGTGAAAGTGCAAATGCAGCCAAGCCTAATCTTCTTGACTTTCTCAACGTCTCAACAAAGAAATTATCAACATAAATGGTACTTACCCTAAAAAAAAACTTAAATGGTACTCTTTGAATATATTCGGGTTTCTATTTTTTCCTAAAATAAGATTGAAGCTGACTGATGTGGTTGGCATTGGAATAACGGAGCAGGGGAGGTATATACTTGGGGGTGGTTGAGCTTGATTCTCCTTAAGCATGTCAGTCCCATCTACCGGCACAGGAACTTCCGACACATTGGAGGAGGCTAGGGTACTCGAAGAATTCCATGAAGAATGTTGGAGGTTGCTCTTGCCAGATACCTGTACTGATCGCTCCCATCCCTCATCAACAACTCTCCTTGGTTTACTCGGGGACGCTCGTAGACATTCGCCATAAGAATCGATAGAGTCCGAGGAGAGATGCAGGATCACAATCTTTATTAATATGGCCAAGACAACCACATCGATAGCAAAAAGACTCTAGTCTCTTGTACTTGAAATAGACCGTAACCATATTGCCTCCCTGGAAACGGATCCTCTTGTTTCGGCAGAGCAGACCTCACATCGATCAATATCTTGATCCGCATATATTTTCCGTAAAACTCCATAGAGTCATCAAAGGTCATGAAAGTACCGAGAAGATTACCGATGGATAGTGCAGTCAAATCCACAAAGAAACCCTAACCCAGAAAGACACAAAGAACAAATCCACATTCGAGGGTTGGACATCACCACGCATCTCCTTGAGAACAACCATGTTCTTGTCGAAGTGCCATGGCTGATCTTGGAGAATCTGATCCATATCATGTCTATCGTTGAACTGAAATAGAAATCGGGCGTTGCCGATTCCTGTAATTTTTATTCCATACCGTGGTTTCCAGATGTTCTTCATCATTGTCATGAAAGCCATGGAATTGAATGCCTTTTTGGTCCAAACCGAACCCACCAAGAACAAACGACCTGTGTTACTATCACCACCGCCACTCAAATCAACAGGGAGATCAACGATCTCATCTTCCTCAACGCTAACCGACGTCGAAAACCCAGAAAAAATGGGGTCAAGATCAGCCGACATCTTGCTTAAAAACCCCAAGTAAAGGGACGAATACTGTAGAAGGAGTGAGAAACCCTAAGCAAAGGGACTTAAGAGCAGGTCTTCCTTTTTTTACTTGGAAGGTATTTTGTAAATGTGCACTCTCAAGTAAATAATTAAGCGACAACTACACTTTTAGTAATTGTGGTTTTGCGGATTAACATATTCATGTAGTTTAAAAACAACGTTTTGAATCATGTGGTATGCACTCTCGTGTCATTTTAAGCTCAAATGACTCCCGGAGCCAAAATTTGCTCCAAACCAAAAAACGGGACCGTTTTGCAGCTGAGTTGGTAGCCACATCAAATTTTTTTAACCTGCTTGGCAATGTGAATTGTCTAGAGTTAAAATATTCATTTTAATCTCTATTTTATTTATAGCTTTTCATAAAAGCCCTTCTCTCCATCTCCATCTCCATCTCCCCTCTATACTCTCTCGTTCGTCTTCTTTCTCCCATCCTCCTCAAGCAAGCAACCAACAAAAGAAATCAAATGACAGCCCAAAAAAGAACATCACCATGAAACCAAAGTTCTCTTAAAATACATAAACTCATAAACACAAAGACATAAATCCATAAACACAAACAACACATAAAACAGAACCCTTCTATTAAATTCTTCTCTCTCCCCAATTACTAAACAAAAATAAAACCCTAAAAAATAAAAAATAAACTCCTACATGGAAACTGAGTATTAAGTCACGTAAATCACAAGGTGCGCCGGATCAGGGGTTGAGCTTTAACTCAATCAAATTGAGGGCTTCAACTAGAAATCGAGAGCGATTTTGGGTAAAGGAAGACGAGACCAGCCAGATCCTCGCCAAGATCCGGTCCGACTCCGACCCCGATGACCCAGACGAGGCTGTTCCAAGCCTATCCTCCAACTCTTCCTCTGCCGCGAACTCCACCGCCTACTCGCTGGGCCCCACGATCACCGGCTGGGACATGGAGTATAAGGTATGGCTCTCGAGGAACCGGAGTTCCTTAGCCACGTTAATGGTCGGCCGCGGGTCTTGCTCCTAACCAGTTCGCCCCCTAGCCTGTGCGATAACCTCTCATCTTCATTTTCTAAGCGGGAGAGAAGAGACAGGGGGATTAGAAATTGAGAGGTTAGGGTTTTAATTTGGGTGTTTTTGAATATATAAAGGAGGGGCATTTGAAATATAATAAAAAAGTAAGGGACTTAAATAATAATAAAATTGGCCCAAAAATAATGCCAAGCGGGATGAAAAATTATGATGTGGCTGCCAACTCAGTTGTTGGACGACGTCGTTTGATGGTTCAGAATAAATTTTGGCTCGGAGAGCGATCCGAGCCTAAAAGTGAAACACAGGTACATACCACAGGATTCAAAACGTCGTTTTTAAACCACAGGATCATATATGTCAAAACGCGAAATCACAAGTACTAAAAATATACTTTTCTCAATAATTAAATATACCTCATTTCATCATTTCCTTCCCATTGATTGTTGTACATGAATTTTTTTTTCTTTTCCTTTTTTAAGGAGAGTATATACTTGGGCTTCTTTTGATCTTTCTATTTCACTTTCATACTTTCAGCCTTCAGGTGGGCCTCACAAGGCCCATTTTGAGATGCGTATGGTTGTTTATTTTCAATAGCAAATGAGATTAGGTTGATTATATAAATAACCCGAATCCGAAATTCTGAATCATGAACCACAAAGATTCTTAATAATCTCGCCAAATTCTGAATCCCAATTTGATCGCAAGATGATTATCTTGTTTATAGTGATAGTCAAAGTGCTTTAAACTAAACAAGAATGTCACTTTGGTCGCATTAAGTACATATATGTTCGATATTATTGACTCCTTATGGCTATTGAAGAGCAAAAGATGAAGTTATACATGAATCATACTGATTAATATTCTCACCCGGTCAGTGCCTCTCGGTAAGCTTTATTTATGTGCATAGGTGCTCGTAATTAAATGCAGCCAAAATAATTTCTCTCTCAATGTGTGTGAGGGGAAGAATTGGTGGTCCCCACGTAGGAAATAAGAAAGACAAAAAAAAGATGGGACACAATTTATCAAGTAGAAGAGATAATGATAAAAAACATGGGATCATTTCTTGGGGAAAAAAAAGCAAGAGATGGGATGATTGAATTAAATTAGGCGTGGAGTTGGGTGGAAAATTAATTTTGGAGGGTGGAGTAGATACTTTGTAACAAGATAGTTTTTAAGTTCAGAGGAAGGAGTTTGAGATAGAAATAAAGTTTTTATTGTAAAATATGAGTGAAACATGACTTGAGAGTAGTATTATATAACTTGAAATGACAGACGGTGAATATTTTTACGGCTATAATTTTTGATAATTTTTCGAAACTAGTCCCGTGAAACTAATCCTGAGAAGAATCTGCGTATGATGGCAATCGTTAAGCAAATTAATCATGGAAAGAAGCATTGGAAACAATCAGACAGAGGCTTAGGAATCATTCATTGTTGGTTATAAAAAGAGGAGAGAGAGAGAGAGAGGACCATAAGAAACAATGTAGCTGCAAGTTTGCAACCGTTCAAAATGTAAACTAATTGTAGTGGAAAAGGATATGAGTAAAAAGATGACTTGTGTGTCTATCTCATCTCATCTCATCTCGAAGCAGCAGATGCAGCTATAGGAACTGGCTGCACATGTTTACCACTACCAACTCGACCACGTCCAATGCCGGTTTTCTGCCCGCTGATGCCTCTCCGCTTATCTTCGTTGCGGCTCGGTGACTCTGTTCTATTGCTCCTTTGAGATCCCGCCAGAAGCCTCTCCGATCTCGAGGTACAACAATCGGTTGAATCGGCTGAGTTGGGTTCCCATGATGAGGTAGAGTTTGCCCACTGCACCAATATAACTGTTGCTACCTGAGGATTCTTGCTCCTCCACGTCTCCTCCCACAGGCAAGGTACCTCCCCGTCCCGAAGTCACATATTTGTGAATGCTAGGCTCCACGAGGTCATCGCTCGCCTATATTTCTGATTCCACAAAAGGGCCTTTGGAGCTTGTTCTGGAGTTAAGGTCTGCAACGGCTTCGAGGATGGAACGGGCCTTTGAGAGACAAGGCGGGAGCGAGACAGCCTGAATAGGGACGTTCTTCTGGTGGAAGTTTTGGATGTCTTCCAGTAACAGAGCGGTGTATGACGGAGGCTGATCCAGTAGTGCTTCCGGATCGATGTCCAGCTCACGGGACCGCCTGGCAGCCCTGCTTCTAGTTAGCATCTGGGGTCTAGAGGATGATTCATCATCGCCTGGCGCAACGGATGCATTCGCTGGCGCAGCTTCCTCCGTATGTAGCTGTTCTTTAGCATACTTAGCCTTGTTGTCCAGGGAGCCAATGTGGTTGCCTTCTTTTGTAATGACTAGGTTGTTGGTCTCAGCGGTTGGCTTCTGCAGAAGTCCCTGAAAGAAAAAAGGTTCACATTGGAAACACATTCTTTTTTTTTTAGCTGAGCTTTAAAAGCAAACAATATTCGATAATCGAAACAGGCAATTAATTACCCACTTTCGAGACCAGTATGAACATTTGAACACTAAGACTACCGGATTAAAGAATAACAACACCAGGTTCTGCAGTTGTACCTTGTTGTTGTTAAGGGAATTCGGGTCGATCTCGGCGAGCGGGTTTCTTTTCCTGTAAGGAGAGTGCTCTGCCTTCCTCGAAGAGTTGCGGCTAAGTGATGGCTGCTGCTGCTGCTGGTTGTTACTCTCATTGGCAGCCCTCGCATTCACCCGCGCAGGGGAGATCGAACGAGGTGCATTCTCACCAACGTTCCTCTTCACCGAGATCCGCATAATCGAGGTTGTCTCAGTGCCGTTGTTGCCTTTATCCATTGCCAAGGAAGAAACAGTGGCAGGGACAGAGATCAATTTCCCTGGTCTATTATTAGTAGTACCATTCCCGACATTATTAGCGTTCGAATTGGATTCCAATCTCCTGCCAGGAGACCGGCTCATCCTCCTCTCTCTGCTCCCAGACCGCTGGTCCCTCTCCGTGCTCGGTGTCCTCCTCCTCCTCCTCCCTTGAGAAGAAGAACCAGATCGAATCTTCCCATTCGATTGCCTGTCACGTGAACGATCCCGCCTTGTCTCTCTGCCATCATCCCCATACTCACCAGCAGACCCCCCTGCTTCGAGGCTCTGATCAAAGTCATAACTCCGCTTCGAACCCGAGTACTTCTTGCTCCACGAAGCCCCGACATTCTCCGACGAATTGTTCCTGCTAAGCCTCCCACATTGTATCAGAATCGCATCCACCTCCTCCTCCTCCTCCTTGGTGCAGCTCGATGTCCCATTGTTGCTGCCGAGAGGAGAAACATCCCGCTCCCGCTCATGGCTCCTCCTGTGCTTTATCACGAATATCTCCTTCTTCGCCCGCGGCCCCTCCCCTTCTTCCGCTTGCTTCTTCTTCGCCCGCGGCCCCTCCCCTTCCTCCGGTTGTTTCATGACCGGAACCGAGGCGTTGAGAGCAGTTGCCTGCTCGTTCTTCTTGCTCAGGCAACTCCCCATGTTCCCTCGACAACCAACAGTGGGAGAAAAAAAGATGAGAGAAGGGGAATAATGGATTGTTGCTTGCGGTTTCCGAGAAACAAGATATGGAATGGATTTTTAAAAATGGTTGCTTTGGGAAAGAGAGAGATTCAAAATTGAGGGAGGGAAAAAGAGCCGTTTAGATAAATGCAATGGACTGGCTGTGGTCTGGTCTGGTCTGAGTCTGACCCCACCCACTAATCTTATCTATAAACACTGTCCTTTTTTCTCTTTTATTATAATCTTTTTAAAATTCGAAAGTTGGGTGGTTATTCATTGCAGGGATTTCTTTTTTGATTGCCTTTTTTATTACCAACAATCATTCTCTTTTGTCTCATTGTTTCCTACTCACTAGTGGCCGAATTTCGTGGGGATAAGACTTTTCTTTGTCATATATTTTTTGGTGACAATTTTGTAAATATAATATGACAATCATGATCAATATTAAAAAATTATATATTAAACTACAAATTAAGGATGAGATAATTATGAAAAGAGAAAAAAAATAGGAAAAAAGAAATTTTAAACATACCAAGAAAATACGTTTTTAAATAAGAAAAAAATATACTTAAGTACCCTATAGTTTTACCAATTATTACTTGGGTACCCTGTACTTTTAAAACCGTAAAATATGTCCAACTTATTTCAATTTTTATCACGGACTGGTCAGAGTTTTTTTTGGCAACGGCATCATTTTATAGCCGATGTAAACTGCCACATGGCAGTGAATCAGATTGTTTGATGCTCATCTGGCAATGGTAAATTATAAATTAGTACCAAATTAAAATTTTTAAAAATTGTGAAAATTTCAAAAATCAAAATAAATTCAGTTGCCGGGGGAATCGAACTTAAGTCATCTAGTTGAAAGTCTGACATCATCACCAACTAGGCTACAACAATAGAGGTGTTCATCAAACGCATCATGTAATTTATATAATTAACTTATAAGATGTGCTTCCCACTACTCATCTTCTTTCTCCTAGCTCATCTTCTCAATTAAAAAAAAATCAGATTATTCCATGTTTGGTCTTGTTGCCACTATCAAGGTATAATATGATTACAACATTCTTAAATATCCAAGCACGCTTAATAAATTAAATATATAAATTATATGTTGTATCTAATCAAGACCTCATTGTAGCCTAGTTGGTCAAGATATTTGGCTCTCACCCGGATGATTCAGGTACAAGTCCTAACAACGGCATTTTTTTGGCGTGTTTGCAAGTTTTATTAAATTTGGTACTAATTTGATAATTTAACCACCGTCTCGTTAGCTTTGAGTAATCCTAGTCTAAGCTATGTGGCAGTCCACGTCGGGTATAAAACGATGCCATTCGCAAAAAAAAACTTGGACCAGACCTCAGGACCGGTCCATGATAAAAATTGAAATAAGATGGACCTGTTTTACGATTTTAAAATCACAGGGTATCGATAATCGGTAAAACTACAGGGTACTTAAGTATCTTTTCCCTTTTAAATATACTCAGCTATAAAATAGGGCTCGGGTAGTTATGGAAAGAGCGAAGAAAAAAAGGAAAAATGAAATTTCAATAAAGTCTCGTAGTGGTACTCAATATAGGTGAGAATGACATACATTCAATATGACATTGGTACTCCATATAAATGATAATGTATATATTACACTCATAATAGTATATAACGAGAATGATAATGGTATGATAGTGTTACTTAATATATATGATAATTGTATACATTCAATATGGCATTGCTACTCAAAATAAATAATAATAGTATACTTTGTTGATGATAATGGTGTAAATTCAATATGACATTCATATTCAATATAAATGATAATGGTATATTTTGCGACTAATATTGATATACAATGATAATAATAGAAGTTTAACAGTGGTACTCAATATAAATGAGAATGATATACATTCAATATGACATTGGTTCTCATTATAAATGATAATGGAACAATAACGACTAATATTGATATACAACGATAATGAATGATAATGGTATACGAAAATGGTACCAAAACGAGCCATGGATTAAATTATCCAAAATGACATTTGTAATAAAAGAGAGAACAAATGTTGATAATCCTCACTCCATCCAAAAATATCCATTTAGGAATTCTTTTTCAATTTCTAAAATGATGGGGAAATATATGTTTCAACAAACGGTTCAAGAGATAATTTGGGCAAATTTGTTCACAAAATTTTTGCTCACTACTCCCTAATATTGACATGAGAGATATTAACAATTTTTATCAACCACATTTTGTTCAAATTTTAGTAATTTTAGGATGGTGTCATCTTTTTTCTTAATTATTTAAGGTTTTGATAATCTTCAAATGGTATGAGTCTTATGAATTAATCCCTACTTTTTTATGTAAAATACAGATTTGATGCTTTGTTGACTTGTCAAAGAAATCATTGTACAAGGACTCTCTAGTTCTTATATACGAGATGGTTAGTTATGGGGATAAGAGGTGGTTATAAAGGATTCTATATGTAGATCTTGTCAGTGATAATCTAGCATTAAAGTGCACAACCTTGTAATTTGACCATGTACGAGAGGTGCTATTACAACTCGTTAAAACTACATCTCAAATTAGAACTCGAAAATCAACAATAGTTACCCTCCCTCTCCCGAGCCTAGAACCGCATGTGTAGGCCCAGCTTTTTACTACCCATTAACAGTCCCCAAAAATTGAACAGACATTTCAAAACACTCATACCCAAGGAAATGAGTTTTGTCTTTTTAATAATAATATTTTGACATTGAAATGGTATGAATCTTATGAACTAATTATGGATGACATACTTTTTCGTGACATTTTCTCCATCACTACCTCCAAATTTGAAGTTACTTCTAAATTGCCTTTCACACTTGTCCACATGGCTTTATTTAATGACATACATATAAATAATGTCATTTCATGACATTGTCATTCTTGGTAGTTTCTATTCTCTGATAATTGAACAATAAAATGAATGATTACTAAATAGCATTTGACTTAGTGGTACAAGCCTACATTGATAATGTGGAAAAGAAGTCTAATTGGTGTGAGAGGTTATTAAATTGGTAATTAATTAGGATAGTTTTTCAAATATTTCTCAATACTGTTCACTTAGTAGTCAAAATTAAGTACGGGCTTCATTAAATGTTATTCCAAAACAAGAACTCCAACCAAAATAATTTATACATGGCATGTAATTTATCACCTCTGACTAACAAATACTTAGATTAAGTAATTTGATTAATGCATGAATACGTTGTTTTAACTTTACGAAGATGTTTAGAGATTGAGTATTTGAAAATGTAATAGTGTTAAATAGTTGTTTGGAGAGCTATGTCGCATTTTAAAATTCTTCCTGACTCGAACTTGAATTAATAAGTTTTATGAGTATTCGAATATATGATGTGTAACCCAAAAAAAATTAATGCCTCTCTTCTTTCTCCACCACATACACCACAAATGAAGTATTTTTCTATACCATATGGTATCCGGATAAACTAGAGTCACTAATCTAGATTCCAGATGGATGAGACTTTTGAAAGGTGACAAAATTTTTCCAATATTTATTTAATATTGTTGCGTTCTCACGAATTCAAGATCTGGTTAAGCTAGAATAATGCCATTAAAATTGATTTAAGTACTTTTGTTAAATGAAGCATCTAATAAAGGTGAAAGAAGAAAAAAAAAAGTTGATGGGCCATTACAACCTTGTCATGTAAAGCTTTAATCAAGTAATTAATTACTCATAATACTACCAAATATGTAATCACTCATCCCCTAAAATTTTTTATTGGAAATTTACTCATTTTGCGACAGACTTATCGACCTTTAAATTATTCCCCTTTGGTGACTGAAACACGACAACAAAGATATTGGTTCACAAAATTTGGGCAAATTTGTTCACAAATTTTTTGTTCACTACTCCCTAATATTGACATGCGAGATATTGGTAGAAAATTTTGTTTTCATCTACCATATTTTGTTCAAATTGCAGTAATTTTAGGATTGTGTCCTCTTTTTTCTTAATTAATTAAGGTTTTAAAAATCTTCAAATGGTATGAGACTTATGAATTAATCCCTAATTGTTTTTGTAAAATGCAGATTTGATGCCTTGTTGATTTGTCAAAGAAATCATTGAACAATGACTCTCTAGTTCTTGAGATGGTTAGATATGAGGTAGTTATAAAGGATTCAACAAGTAGATCTTGTCAGTGGTAGTCTAGCATTAAAGTGCACAACCTTGTAATTTGACAATGTAACTACTCGTTAAAACTATATCTCAAATTAGAACTCGAAAACTAATAATAGACACCCTCCCTCTCCCGAGCCTAGAACTGCATATGTAGGCCCAGCTCTTTAGTACCCGTTAGTAGTCTCTAAAACCTGAACAGACATTTCAAAACTCTCCTACCCAAGGAAATTAGTTTTATCTTTTTAATAATAATATTTTGACATTCAAATGATATGAATCTTATGAACTAGTTATGGATGACATACTTTTTTTTGACATTTTCTCCATCACTAACTCCAAATTTAATGTTATTTCTAAATTGCCTTCCCCACTTGTCCACATGGTTTTATTTAATGACATATATATAAATAGTGTCATTTCATGACATTTTCATTTTTGGTAGTTTCTATCCTCTGATAATTGAACAATAAAATGAATGATCACTAAATGACATTTGACTTAGCGGTACAAGCCTACATTGATAATGTGAAAAAGAGGTCTAATTGGTGTGAGAGGTTATTAACTTAGTAATTAATTAGGATAGTTTTTCAAGTACTTCCCAATACAGTTGACTTAGGCAGTTAAAATTAAGTAAGGGCTTCATTAAATGTCATTACAAAATATGAATTTCAACCAAAATAATTTATACATGGCATGTAATTTATCACCTCTGACTAACAAATACATAGATAAAGCAATCTAATTAATGCATAAATACGTTGTTTTAACTTTACTAAGATGTTTAGAGATTGAGTATTTGAAAATGTAATAGTGCTAAATAGTTATTTGGAGAGCTATGTCGCATTTCAAAAGTCTTCCTGACTCGAACTTGAATTAATAAGTTTTATGAGTATTCAAATATATGATGTGTAACCCAAAAAAATTAATGCCTCTCTTCCTTCTCCACCACATACACCACAAATGAAGCATTTTTCTATACCATATGGTATCCGGATCAACTAGAGCCACTAATCTAGATTCGAATCGGATGAGACTTTTGAAAGGTGACAAAATTTTTCCAACATTTATTTAATATTGTTGCGTCCTTATGAATTCAAGATCTGGTTAAGCTAGAACAATGCCATTAAAATTGATTTAAGGATTTTTGTTAAATGAAGCATCTAATAAAGGTGAAGGAGAAAAAAAAAGGAAAGTTGATGGGCCATTAAAACCTTGTCATGTAAAGCTTTAATGAAGTAATTAATTACTCATAATACTACCAAATATGTAATCACTCACCCCCTAAAATTATCCATTGAAAATTTACTCATTCCGCGACAGACTTACCGACCCTTAGATTATTCCCCTTTGGTGATTGATACACGACAACAAAGATAGTTTTTAATATTATTTTTCTAAAAATAATAACATAAAAATGTGACATTTGTAATAAAAGAGAGAACCAATGTTGATAATCCTCTAGAGGTCCTCACTCCATCCTAAAACATCTATTTAGGAATTCTTTTTCAATTTTCAAAATGATGGGAAAATATATGTTCAACAAACGGTTCAAGTGATAATTTGGGCAAATTTGTTCACAAAATTTTTCTCACTACTCTCTAATATTGACATGAGAGATATTGGTGGAAAAATATTTTTCATCAACCACATTTTGTTCAAATTGCTGTAATTTTAGGATGGTATCCTCTTTTTTCTTAATTAATTAAAGTTTTGACAATCTTCAAATGGTATGAGTCTTATGAATTAATTCCTAATTTTTTAATATGTAAAATGCTAATTTGATACTTCGTTGACTTGTCAAAGAAATCATTGTACAAGGACTCTTTAGTTCTTGTGTACGAGTTGGCTAGTTATGAGGATAAGAGTGGGTTATAAAGGATTCTACAAGTAGATCTTGTCAGTGGTAGTCTAGTATTAAAGTGCACAACCTTGTAATTTGACCATGTATGAGAGGTACTATTACTACTCGTTAAAATCATATCTCAAATTAGAAGTCAAAAACTAACAATAGTCACCCTCCCTCTCTCGAGCCTAGAATCGCATGTGTAGGTCAAGCTCTTTAGTACTCGTTAGCAGTCTCCAAAAACTGAACAGACATTTTAAAACTCTCCTACCCCAGGGAATGAGTTTTATCTTTTTAATAATAATATTTTGATATTCAATTGGTATGAATCTTATGAACTAATTATGGATGACATATTTTTGTGTGACATTTTCTCCATCACTACTTCCAAATTTGAAGTTACTTCTAAATTGCCTTCCCCACTTGTCCACATGGCTTTATTTAATAACACACATATAAGTAGCGTCATTTCATGTCATTGTCATTCTTGGTAGTTTATATCCTCTGATAATTGAACAATTAAATGAATGATACTAAATAGCATTTGATTTAGCAGTGCAAGACTACATTGTTAATGTGGAAAAGAGGTCTAATTGGTGTGAGAGGTTATTAAATTGAAAATTAATGAGGATAGTTTTCAAATATTTCTCAATAATGTTGACTTAGGCAGTCAAAATTAAGTGAGGGCTTCAAAATAATTTATACATGGCATGTAATTTATCACCTCTGACTAACAAATACTTAGATTAAGTAATTGATTAATGAGTGAATACGTTGTTTTAACTTTACTAAGATACTTAGAGATTGAGTATTTGAAAATATAATAGTGTGAAATAGTTGTTTAGAGAGCTCTGTCGCATTTCAAAAGTTTTTCTGACTCGAACTTGAATTAATAAGTTTTATGAGTATTCGAATATATGATGTGTAACCCAAAAAAAAATTAATACATCTCTTCCTTCTCCCCCACATACACCACAAATGAAGCATTTTTCTATACCATATGGTATCCGAATCAACTAGAGTCACTAATCTAAATTCGAATCGGATAAGACTTTTGAAAGGTGACAAAATTCTTCCAATATTTATTTAACATTGTTGCATCCTTATGAATTCAAGATCTGGTTAAGCTAGAATAATGCCATTAAAATTGATTTAAGTGCTTTTGTTAAGTGAAGCATCTAATAAAGGTGAAAGATGAAAAAAAGGAAAGTTGATGGGCCATTACGAGCTCAAATTTAGTGGGAACATGTGTAATCTCCACTGAAAGGGATCAAATGGGATTCAATGACAAGGAGAGGCAATATTGAAAGATCACTTTTAATTAAACCAAGCTACAAATTAAGGATAATATAGTTATGGAAATATTTCAAAAGGAAAGAAAATTCTAGCCAATTACCCTAAACCAAAAATACATTAAAATTGACAAAAAAGGAAAAAAACTCAGAGATAAAAATTGTATATTTACTTGAATTTAAGCATTCGCATTATTTATTTCGTTCTACTGTGATATTGGTATCCATCTAGTCTGATATTTGTATACTTATTATCTGATATTGGTATACTTCTTCTTTGATATTGGCTTCATCCTCCTCTAATATTAGTTTTCTTCTTCTGTGATATTGGTTTTCTTCTTCTCTGATATTAGTTTTCTTCTACTCTGATATTGGTATCATTGTGCTCTGATATTGGTTTTCTTATGCTCTGATATTGGTTTCCTTGTACACTGATATCAGTTTCCTTCTGCTCCGATATGATATCCTTCTGCTTTGATATTGGTATCCTTCATCATGCCACTCCAACAAAATCAATATCCATTCAGTTACATACCAATGTAACACAAAAGAGCAACCAACCAAACGAACAATATTTTACCCAATAAAATCACACAAACAAGGTTTAACCCAAAAATACACGAAGGTTTCACAAACCAATACGGAGTCAAAAAAATTTGAACTTTAACATCAATTAAGCATATTCTGAAGGAACCAGATCCACGCGAAAGGACACACCGATATACAACATGAACAGCAGAAATCCTAAAGTTGAGATGGTGGTGATGGCTGTTAAGGGCTCTCTCCCTCTCGCTATTGATTCTCTTGTGGACGAACCTAAACTGCTCAACGCGGCAAGGGATCTTGATTGTTCCCTTTTGACCAAACCCGTACTCCTCCTCGGCCTCCTTTAACAATTGCATGAAGAGCGGGTGGTTAAAATATAATACAGTCACAACGAACTTCTATTGCTCCTCCCTCTGACCCACCTTGATCGGGAGGCATCCTTTGGGCACGTCTCTTTGATCACCTTCTTGTTGTTCTTGTCATAGGGTAGCTGCAAATGGAAGCTCCTTAGACTTTTCTCTCCACTTCCCATCGATCTTTGAAAAAATAAAAAATTTGAGAAACCAAGGGACAAAAACGATGGGGAGAGAGAATGTGAAACCAATAATGAGTTTGTTTTTTGATAGGAATGATGGAAGAGGAAATTATGGAAATGGTGGTGGGAGGGGAAGGAAACCTAGCTGTCAATTTTTGAGATGATTTGGACTAAAATACCCTCTGAAGGATTTGAACCCTTAGATAAGAAAATTTTCAATTTTTATCTAATCTAAAGGCCCAAATTTAGTCCATACCATAGGGATTACTTTTATGTAGTCCCCTCTAAATCCAAATCTGGCCATTACATCCTTGTCATGTAAAGCTTTAACCAAGTAATTAATTACTCATAATAATACCAAATATGTAATCACTCATCCCCTAAAATTATCCATTGGAACTTTACTCATTCCGCGACACACTAACCAACCCTTAGAATATTCCCCTCTGGTGACTGAAATACGACAACAAAGATAGTTTTCAATATTATTTTTCTAAAAATAATAACATATGATATTTGTAATAAAAGAGAGAACCAATGTTGATAATCTTCTAGAGGTCCTCACTCAATCCAAAAATATTCATTTATGAATTCTTTTTCAATTTTTAAAATGATGGGGAAATATATGTTCAACAAACGGTTCAAGTGATAATTTGGGCAAATTTGTTCACAAATTTTTTCTCACTACTCCCTAATAATGACATGAGAGATATTGGTGGAAAAATTATTTTTCATCAACCACATTTTGTTCAATTTACAGTAATTTTTGGATGGTGTCCTCTTTTTTCTTAATTAATTAAGGTTTTGACAATCTTCAAATGGTATGAGTCTTATGAATTAATTTCAAATTTTTTATGTAAAATACATATTTGATACTTTGTTGACTTGTTAAAGAAATTATTGTACAATGACTCTCTAATTCTTGTGTACGAGATGGTTGGTTATGAGGATAAGAGGTAGTTATAAAGGATTCTACAAGTAGATCTTGTCAGTGGTAGTCTAGCATTAAAGTGTACAACCTTGTAATTTGACTATGTATGAGAGGTGCTATTACTACTCGTTAAAACCACATCTCAAATTAGAACTCGAAAACCAATAATAGTCACCCTCCCTCTCCCGAGTTTAGAACCGCATGTGTAGGCCCACCTCTTTAGTACTAGTTAGTATTCCCCAAAAGCTGAACAAACATTTCAAAATTCTCTTACCCCAAAAAATGAGTTTTTCTTTTTAATAATAATATTTTGACATTCAAATTGTATGAATCTTATGAACTAATTATGGATTACATATTTTTTCGTGACATTTTCTCCATCACTACCTCCAAATTTGAAGTTCTAAATTGCCAGCTCCACTTGTGCATATGGCCGTTATTTAATGACATACATATAAATAATGTCATTTCATGACATTGTCATTCTTGATAGTTTCTATCCTCTTATAATTGAACAATAAAATGAATGATCACCAAATGACATTTGGCTTAGAGGTCAAGGTGTATAAGATTTGACAAAGATCCTGGGCTCAAACCTAGACAAAGTATATTTGGTGTAAAAATTTGCCAAAGATTCGTCAAGTTAATTTTATCTTTAATCATTTTATCTGGCTCATAAAAGCCTAATTGAGTTTATGGGTATGATGTATGAAGCATGAATTTCCTGAGTTACCCGAGAATCGTACCCTATTATTTATGCCTAGTGTACTTTTTTGATCCTACCTTATTCTTTTACTTCTTTATAAGTAAAAATTTAGTAATATTAGTAATTATATATGGATAGTTGATTGATAAATTTCCTAATTGCTATAATTATTAAATTAGAAATGATTTCCCTCCTACAAATAGTACTCGTTTCAAGGCGAAGAAGAGGACATTTTTAGTCAGAAGAAAGTAGTTTCCAGATTTGGCAGCATCTACCCAAGACTACCTATCCTATGGGCTAGCTTAGGTAGAGATACTTGTTTAGGCAGCAAGTTTAGCTAGTCCTTAGTTACCCGTTCTGGCATTTGGTAATTTTTTAATTTTTGTGGTAGGTTTCTATCTTCTCACCCCCTTCCTCTTGTTTCTCATCACCTTCTGTAGCTTTCTTTTTCTTATTAATAAAGTTTTCTTTTTTTGCTAAAAAAATAGAGATGATCTAAAATATTATATAAATAAATAAAATGAATGAATGATTTTACTTAACCTGAGAAATAATAGAGGTGCACATCTATTATAACAATGTAGTTAGACCTTGTGAGTTTCTCAAGTGAGATTGGGAACTATCAGAAGGAAGGAGGGAAGGACATTGCTTCAAGTTCTCGTTCCATTAGTGGTCCGTTTTACTAAAAAAATAGAGTAGTTAGACTTAGACCTTGTTTACAAATTTGGCTATTCAACTTAGACTCGAAGAGGTCAAAATAGGTAAAATCTTAATCTATATCATCCTCATTTAATATAGCATATCAATCTGCAATCATTCCTTCCATTTAATATATCTATAATATTAATTAAATAATCTTTTACATATGGTATGATCTTCCCTTTAAAACATTTAATCCACATTTTCATGAAAGCTTCGTAAACTCAAACCTCTAGTCCTAGTTAAATATATTAACCATATCCCATCCTGTCCCATCTCATAGTAGAAAAAACCCACAACTACAATTAATTTAGAACTCATCGTTCCTTCATTTAATAAAATATATCTTTTTTACAGTTATTGTTCAACTTGTGCAATCATTTCTCCATCCCGAGCTCGGATTTGGTGGGGATAAGACTTCTCCCCACAATGGAGATCAAATGACTTTTGGGCGGTAATCTTACAAATAATATGTCAACTAGAGACAATATTAAAAAATCTTACATTAAATGTACTAAGCTAAAAATAATGGATGAGGCAGTTACAGAATGATAAAAAAAGAAAAAAAATGAAATTTTAAACATACCAAAAAAGGAAAATACTTTTTTAAATATGCCCAGCTATAAAATATGGATCGGGCAGTTGCATAAAAGAGACAAAAAATGGAATTTCAATAGGGTCTCATAGTGGTACTCAATATAGATAAGAATGATATACATTCAATATGACATTGGTACTCCAGATAAACGATAATGGTATATATTTCACTGATAATGGTATATAACGAGAATGATAATAGTTTGACAGTGTTACTTAATATAGATGAGAATGATATACATTCAATATGACACTGATACTCAAAATAAATGATAATGATATGCATTGCTATTATTAATGGCATACATTAAATATGAAATTCATATTCAATATAAATGTAATAGTATATATTACGACTCATGTTGGTATACATCGATAATAATAATAGTTTGGTAGTGGTACTCAATATAAATGAGAATGGTACATATTCAATATGACATTAGTTCTCAATATATATATGATAATGATATACATTGTGACTCATATTGATATACAACGAGAATGAATGATAATGGTATACAACAAAGGGCCTAAGATAAGCCCTAAATTAAATGATCCAAAATGACATTTGCAACAAAAGAGAGAACCAATGTTGATCATCGTCTGGAGGTCCTCACTCCATCCAAAAATTTCCATTTAGGAATTCTTTTTAAGTCTTCAAAATGATGGAAAAATGTATGTTCTACAAACGGTTCAAGTGACACTTTGGGCAGATTTGTTCACAAAAGTTTACTCACTACTCCATAATATTGGCATAGGAGATCTTAGTGGAAAATTTATTTTTCATTAACCTCATATTACAATAATTTAGGATGGTGTCCTTTTTTTTCTTAATTAATTAAGGTTTTGACATTCTTCAAATGCTATGAGTCTTATGAATTAATCCCTAAATTTTCATGTAATATGCAGATTTGATACTTTGTTGACTTGATAAAGAAATCATTGTACAAGGATTCTTTAGTCCTTGTGTACGAGATGGTTAGTCATATGGATAAAAGGTGGTTAAAAAAGATTCTGCGAGTAGATCTTGTCAAAGGTAGTTTAGCATTAAAATGTGCAACTTTGTAATTTGACCATGTATGAGAGGCATTATTACTCCTCGTTAATACCAAAAAAGGATGCTACGAGTGGATCTTATCAAGGTTGTGCACTTTAATGATAGACTACTACTCACAAGATCTACTTGTAACATCCTTTATAACCACCTCTTATCCTTATAACTAACCATCTGGTATACAAGGACTAGAGAATCATTGTACAATGATTCCTTTGTCAAGTCAATAAAGCATCAAATTCGCATGTTACATGAAAATTTGGGGATTAATTCATAAGAGTCATACCATTTGAAGAATGTCAAAACCTTAATTAATTAAGGTAAAAGAGGTCACCATCCTAAAATTACTGCAGTTTGAACAAAATGTGGTTAATAAAAAATAGTTTTTCCACCAAGATCTCTCATTCCAATATTATAGAGCAGTGAGCAAAAATTTTGAGAATAAATCTGTCCAAATTGTCACTTGAACCGTTGTTGAACATATATTTCCCCATTGTTTTAAAGATTGGAAACGAATTATTGAATGAAAGTTTTTGGATAGAGTGAGGACTTCAGAAGATGATCAACATTGGTTCTCTCTTTTACTACAAATGTCATTTTGGATGATTTAATCCTAGCTCATTTTGGGACATTTTTGTATACCATTATCATTCATTCTTGTTTTATATCAATATCCGTCGCAATGTATACTATTATCATTTATATTGAGAACCAATATCATATTGAATGTATACCATTCTCATTTATATTGAGAACCAATATCATATTGAATGTATACCATTCTCATTTATATTGAAAACCAATATCATATTGAATGTATACTATTCTCATTTATATTGAGTACCACTGTCAAACCATTATTATTATCGTTGTATACCAACATAAGTCGCAATGTATACCATTATTATTTATATTGGATATGAATGCCATATTGAATGTATACCATTAGCAATAGAAATGCATATCCTTATCATTTATTTTGAGTACCAATATCATATTGAATGTATACCATTCTCATTTATATTGAGTACCACTGTCAAACCATTATTATTATCGTTGTATACCAACATAAGTCGCAATGTATACCATTATTATTTATATTGGATATGAATGCCATATTGAATGTATACAATAGCAGTAGAAATGTATATCCTTATCATTTATTTTGAGTATCAATGTCATATTAAATGTATATCCTTATCATTTATTTTGAGTCTCCACCAAATTACGACCCCCTCTGGTTCATGTACCCGCCTCCACCTACAATTTATTTTGGGGGTTGAAGAACCCTAATTGAGGAATCAAAAGAAGAAGACCACGACATCACCATCGGTGCTCGAGGAGTTGTGAGAACGGTTGCCCATTTTTTGGTCTTCTTCTTCTTCCTCCACGTGATCATCCCCGTCGCCTTTCTCTCCCCTTCCTTCTCCAACGCCTCACAGAGACCCGGGCAGTGATGCGAGAAGAGGTGGAGTTCCGTCCGGGGAAAGGGTGGCCCGAAAGGGGGGGGGGGGAAGCGAGAGGAGCTGACATGACATGTGCCCTGCTTTAGAGGGCCTTAAGCGGGCTACGAGAAAATGATTAAGAAGAGGGAATATGCTGCTCAGTCCAGGGCTAGAAGCGGACGGGAGGGATCTGGTGATCGTGTCAAGGAGCTTGGAGCGTTTCTTTTGGTTTTAGTTGTGTGTGAATTTGGTTTTGGTTTTGGTTTTGATTGGCTAGAGGTAGAACAAGAAATGATGTCACTGTTTTATTACTTTTTGTTCTAAGGGTCTTTAAGTCATTTTATTGACAAAAATGAAAAAAAGAGCTGCTAACGTGCGCCAGGGACCTGAAAGTATAATTTTGCCAAACTAGAGGGAGAATATAATCGATTTTTCAAAATAGAGGGGCCCGAGAGCACATAAAAGTAAATATAGGGACTGGAGCGTAATTTTCCCAAAAATTAATACTTAACAAGCTTCAAAACGACGCCACTCTTTTGTTGTTGGAAAACCACGATGGAAGGGAGGTTCGGTTCTGTCTTAAAGGGTGGTGGCAAAAGCCGTAGTGGCGAAGGAAGCACATTAACTTGTCCCTCCCTCTCCAATGGGGGTACTTTCGAACAGGGTGAAGAGGGAGGACCTCAAGCCTGGGGATCACATCTACTCTTGGAGGACCGCCTACCTCTACGCTCATCACGGTCCCCCTCCCTTTTTGTCTCCACCACTTTTTATGTTTAATTCCCCTTTTTTTATGGGTCCAATTGAACTTCAAGTGCCGATCATTTTTTTGGATTTCGTTAAAATTAGATTAATATTGAAATGTATCCAGTTATCCGATGATCCAGGTAGGTTGTGTGATGTTGTCTTTATGTGATCAAGTGTTACTTCTTTTGTTAATTTGGGTTTCGTTACCAATATAGATCATAGACTTATTTTTAGCCGGGGACAGTTTTGGAACCGAATTCGGAAAATGACAATACACAAGTCGCCTTTCGCACGCGCCATTTGCATCTTTAGATTTGCGAATTTAAGTCCTTTGGAACTTGCTGATTCTGGAACGTTATTGGAACTGTTGACCTGTTCCAATACTCACGTGTTATGTTTTATAGATCAAAAGCGAACTACCGATTTGTCCTGATACGTTTTTAAGTTGTTGCTAAGCATTTGATTTAGTTTCCTTACCGTTGCAGCGACTTGTAGACAGTGTGTCCACAATGTATGCGGCTATTCCGTCTCTATGTTCATCTCTTTGTCAAACTATGCCTCCAGCTTCTGTTGATTTGTCTATTACAGTGTGTTTTTGCTGTGCAGTCTGATTGGCATCTTTTGGTCCTAGTCCTTATTGTCTGATTAAGGTTGACCAGAAGCTTCCTATGTTGTTCTTGTATTAGTTTGTTGTTTAAGACACCCGACTAGTGCTTTAAAATCGAAATGCTGCAGGACTCGTGCTTTTTATGGGTATCTGTATTGATCATCAACTATCTAATGGATCATTCTAGCCAAGTCTTGCCTGAATTTTATGTTATTTTCACCAACTTATGCTAATTTGTTTGTTGTCCTACTTCCTATTAGAACTTGATGCCTTTTTGAGTCACATTAGTGTCTTCTTTTTGCCCTGTTCATGACAAGTGTGTACGAAAAAACTTTAGTTCAGTTTGATTTGTTTACTCAAACTCTAATGATGGTGTTAATGCGGATGATCAAATCTTTAGCTCTTATTTTGTTATACTGCAAACGTCCGTTGCTGTCTGTTTACTTTGATGACTCGTGTTTCCAGGTATCTATGCTGGTGACGGAAAGGTGATCCACTTCACAAGGGGAGCAGGTCAGGAAATAGGAACAGGAACTGTGTTGGACAGGATAATTTTCAGTTCATCCCCATCTCATCCACCAGATAATCCCTGCCCAAATTGTGGGGATCAGCCAAGACAAGATGGTGTTATTTCTTCATGTATCGATTGTTTCCTTTCTGGTGGAGAACTATATGTCTTTGAATACGGAGTTTCCCCGGTCTTGTTTATTGCCAAAGCTCGAGGTGGAACCTGCACCCTTGCCGCTTCTGACCCACCAGAGGATGTGCTTCACCGTGCCTCTTTCCTACTCGAAAACGGGTTCGGGGGCTACCATCTATTCAAGAACAACTGCGAGGATTTTGCAGTCTATTGCAAGACAAGTTTGCTAGTGTTTACAAGCATCAGTGTTGGACGGAGTGGCCAGGCCGCATCGATCTTAGCAGCTGCAAGCGCTGTGATGTCTTCGCCTCTTCGATATTTCACTACTAGCTTCGGCGGCCTGACGGCCGTGAGCTATGGGATGTATTGTGTTAACCGGTTTGTGTCCGACATCGGAATACGTCGGGATGTGACCAAAATTCCGGTGGAGAGGCTTATTTCCCCAGCTACCTTCGACAAGTCAGAAGCTACAACTAGTGCATGAGTGAAGGAAAAGGAAGCTTAGCAATGTCGCTAGTCCAAGGAGAGGTCCGTTCTTATGTTGAATGTCTATCGATATTTCTTGTAACGCTTGATCTGATGTATTTGTGACGGCTGTGAAAATGTATTATTTTGCCATGGCATTCATGATTTATGATGAATTTATATTGCTTATGTTTATATACTCGAGTTAAAACCATAGTTTACTAATATTTATTTCAACAAACTTAAATTCTTAATTTAAGTGAATTGTGGTTTACTGGTTCTAGTCGTGATCGAGTAGTGTCCTGGGGTCTTAATATTAACGTTTGATTCTGTCGATTAAACAATAGAGCTAAATAATTTTTTTTTTGTTATCTTCGCTTTTGTCAGAAAGTTGAAGAATGAAAAGTTGATTAGCTAATTTTAATCCACTTACGTCCGATCAAAATCTGCTTATTGGTTAAAATATTAGTGTTCTATTAATCGTTTACTGTGCGTGTTTTATTGTTACCTAAAACCAAATAAAGTCATTCGATTGCAGGTTGTGAAATTAAATTATAACCGTGACCTGTGAAATTTTGAATCTTACTAAACGATTTTGTGCTTCTGTATTCGTTTCCGTTTAATCATTAAAAGTTTTAACCTTCGTTATATAATTAATTGTTGGTATTCGTTGTTTCTGCATTTAAGTAATATAAATTTTTGTCCTCTACTGGGCTCAACGATTTTAAGTAAAATAAAGTCGGTTACAGCTTGCGCCTCAATTTTGAATCACAGTTACAAGTGCTACCGGTTACAGTAGCAATAATCAATATGATAGATTGAGTTTCAAACTGAACCCAATAAATCGTGAAACTATTTTTGGGATATATCAGTAGCGGAATATTTCTTGTTACTTACAAAAGTTTGTTTTGGTGATATAGATCATCATCATCATGGCTGGAAACAACAACTCTCCCCCACACGAAATCAACAATTCCGATGACAACTTGAACGAGGAGGTTCCCGTTGTGAGGGCTAGCGGCGCTGAGGCCGTGATGCCGGGTCATAGACACCCAATGCCACTGCCGTACTCTCATCTTGAGAAACTGGAAAAGTTCAAGAGTGGAAATTTCAAGAGATGGCAACAAAAAATGTTATTCTACTTAACCGCCTTGAACTTTAGCCAGTATGTCAAGGAGGAGAAACCCAAAGAGAATGTGAGTGATCCGCATTAAACTGCGATCCACAATGCATGGGTACATGAAGATTACCTATGTCGCAACTATATATTGGGTTCTCTCGACGATTCGCTTTACGGCGTGTACTATACCAAAGAAACATCTAAGGATCTTTGGGAATCGTTGGAGCACAAATATAAAGTTGACGACGCCGGTTCAAAGAAATTTGTGGTCGGGCACTTCCACGACTATCGGATGGTCGATGGAAAGAGCGTTATGGAATAATGCGAAGAGTTGCAATTGATCTTCCATGATCTTACAATGGAGGAAATGGCCATCAATGATGCCCTCCAAGTGGCGATGGTGATTGAGAAATTACCTCCATCTTGGAAGGACTTCAAGATGTACCTCAAGCACAAGAGGAAGAAGATGACTCTCGAGGACCTTATCCGAAGGTTGCGCATCGAGCAAGACAACCGAAAGGTTGATAAGAAACCAAGTGGCATGGTTGCTAAGGCCAATATGGTCGAGACCGGGGGGAGCTCTTGTGGGAACAAGCGAAAATGCTCAAATGATTCCAAGGGAGATGCTCAGAACAAGAGCTTTATCGGTGCCTGCTTTGTTTGCAACAAGACCGGCCATCGTGCCAAAGATTGCTACAAACGTCTAGCCGCGGAGGGTAAGAAGACGGCAGGACCAAGCAAGGGCAAGAAGAAGAAGCCCGCCAATGCTAACATTGCGGAGGCTAGCTTGAGCTCCGACCTCGATGAGATACACCTCACGGCCGTTGTGTTCGAGGTGAACCTCGTGGGTGGGAACTCAAAGGAATGGTGGGTGGACACGAGGGCTACCCGCCACATTTGTGCCAACAAATGGATATTCAAGACCTATCAACCGGTCGATGATGAGAACTGCTACATGGGAAATTCCGCAGTCTCGAAGGTTCAAGGCAAAGGCACGGTCATGCTGAAGATGACCTCGGGCAAGGAGCTCACCTTGACTGATGTGCTGCATGTGCCCGAGATCCGGAAGAATCTCATCTTCGGAGTGGTGCTCAATAAGAGGGGCTTTCGGCTCATGTTTGAGTCTGACAAGGTCATCATGTCGAAGGGAGGGATGTTCGTTGGCAAGGGCTACTTGACCAACAATCTGTTTAAGATGAGTGTAATGACTTTAGCTTCCAAGGCAAAGTCTAATGATAAGATTGATGTGGGTGCCGCCAATAAGGCTAGCACGAGCAATGATGTAATAAATGTTGCCGAGAAGGCTAATAAGAAAGTAAAGGTTGCTTATTCTCGCGAGTCGTTACATTTATGCCATGGTAGACTGACAATCTGTTTAAGATGAGTGTAATGACTTTAGCTTCCAAGGCAAAGTCTAATGATAAGATTGATGTGGGTGCCGCCAATAAGGCTAGCACGAGCAATGATGTAATGAATGTTGCCGAGAAGGCTAATAAGAAAGTAAAGGTTGCTTATTCTCGCGAGTCGTTACATTTATGCCATGGTAGACTGGGTTATGTGAATTATAAGTCTTTGCAAAGACTAATATCACTTAACCTACTACCGAAATTTAACATCGATCACAAACATAAGTGCGAGACTTGTGTGGAGGCCAAATACGCCAAAATATCTTCCCACTCGATTGAGCGAAGCACAGAACCGTTAGATTTAATCCACACCAATGTATGTGATTTAAAATACATACAAACGCGTGGCGGTAAAAATTATTTTATAACTTTTATCGACGATTGTACGAGGTATTGCTATGTCTACTTGATGAGAAGTAAAGACGAAGCAATAGACATGTTCATTCACTATAAGAATGAAGTTGAGAACCAACTTGGCAAGAAGATTAAAAATCTTCGAAGTGACCGAGGTGGTGAATATGAATCTCCATTTGCACAAGTTTGTGCCGAGAATGGAATCGTTCATCAAACCACGGCGCCTTATTCTCCCGAGCAAAATGGAATTACGGAAAGGAAGAATAGGACGCTTAAGAAAATGATGAATGCGATACTTATTAGGAAGAATAGGACGCTTAAGAAAATGATGAATGGATAATACACCTTACAAATTATGGAAAGGTCATGCGCCTAGCTATAAATTCCTAAGGGTTTGGGGATGTTTTGCTAAGGTTCCGATCCCACCTCCTAAAAGGACAAGGATAGGACCCAAGACGGTGGATTGTGTGTTTATCGGTTATGCACAAGATAGTGCTGCATATCGATTCTTGGTACACAAGTTAGATAACTCCGATGTCCACGTAAATACTATCATTGAAGCTAGGGATGCTTCATTCTTCGAGAAAATCTTTCCTCACAAAGCTCGAACTGGAGTTGATCGTCAAGTTGACCAAAGTGGGAGAAATGTGGGGGGAGAGGAACCTCAAGATGAAGTTAAATAGCCTAGACGTGGGAAAAGGACTAGGAAAGAAAAGTCCTTCGGATCAGATTTTCTAACATATCTGTTAGAAAAGGATCTAGTAACCTACAAAGAAGCAATGTCCTCTACAGAATCTGCTCTTTGGAAGGAAGTGGTAAATAGTGAGATAGAGTCTATCTTACATAATCACACTTGAAAACTAGTAGATCTACCTCCGGGTAGTAAACCACTAGGCTATAAGTGGATCTTCAAAAAAAAAAGATGAAGCCTGATGGTACAGTGGATAAGTACAAGGCAAGACTTGTTGTTAAAGGCTACAAGCAAACTGAGGGTGTTGATTATTTTGACACATATGCTCCTGTCTCCAGGAAAACATCTATTAGGTTAGTCATAGCCTTGGCGGCTTTGTTTAACCTAGAGATCCATCAAATAGATATGAAGACGGCCTTTCTTAATGGAAATTTGGAAGAGGAGATTTACATGGAACAACCCGAAGGGTTTGTAGTTCCAGGTAAAGAACATAAGGTGTGTAAACTTGTAAAATCCTTGTATGGACTAAAACAAGCACCTAAATAATGGCACGAAAAGTTTGATAGTGTAATGCTATCTAACGGGTTTCAGATAAACCAATGTGATAAATGTGTCTACGTGAAAGGAGATGATAACGACTATGTGATAGTTTGTCTCTACGTAGATGACATGTTGATCGTGGGTAATAATGATAATATCAAAATTACCAAGAGAATGTTGTCGCGAAATTTTGACATGAAAAACTTGGGACAAGCTGATGTAATACTTGGGATGAAAATTACCAAGACTTCAGAAGGTTACGCGCTTTCCCAAGGTCACTATGTCGAAAAGATACTTGACAAATTCGATAAGGATAGCAATGTAATTGCGAGAACTCCTATGGAAGTGGTGTCAAGTCTCTGCAAGAATCGCGGAGAGAGTGTGAGACAACTAGATTATTCTAGAGTTATAGGCAGTCTAATGTACCTCATGGACTGTACTAGACCAGATATTGCAAACTCGGTAAACAGATTGTCGAGATATACGAGTAATCCCAATTATGAACATTGGAAAGCGATAGTTAGAGTCCTTAGATACCTAAGGTACACTGCTAACTATAGATTACATTATACGAAACATCCAGCCATTCTGGAAGGGTATTCAGACACGAACTGGATCTCGGACTCCAAGAATATAAAATCTACTACCGGATACATATTTACAATTGGAGGAGCAGCAGTCTCGTGGAGATCATGCAAACAAACTTGCATTGTGATGAGTGTGAAAACATTCATTATTTTAGCATTGAATTCCTATCGTTTCTAGTAGGTTTACGTGTTATTTGATGTTAATATCTCTTATTTCGTATTATGTTAGTTTTCGTGTAACCTCTTAATTTTTATTGTGTTTCTTTCATGTTTATTGCTAGAAGCCCTTGTGAGATGAGAGGGAGGATGTTGGTGCACCATTGGTTCGTGTTGAAGTCTATCGGAGTAGCCTAAAAGATTGACGCTTGATCGGGCACTCGAAGATGTGGGCGAGTTTGACCTCTTGTGACTTAAATGCAGATAACTTTCTCATCCAAAGACCGATGAAGGCAAACTCAGTGGCTCCGGAAAGAAGACATCCTGGGCTACACATTTGTCTCTAATGGGCTTCTTCAAATTCGAATCCCAAAAGGGATAAAAATCACGTCCAAAGTTGAGCATTAATTCTGCCAGCAATCTGTACGAATTTGGCCGAAAATTCAAGGACCATTATGGACCATGATTGCCTTTCTTTCTTTCACATGGCTGGAAACTTGAGTGCCTTGTATAAATAATTCTCCTTGGTGTTCCTTGTTGGAAAGAAGAGCTTTCCACCTCCAAAGTGGAGCTTTCCACCTCCAAAGTGCTTTCCACCATCAAAAGAAAGGCTTTCCAACTCAAAAGAGAGAATATTCATCCATCCACCTTCTCTTTTGATGGATGAGTGGAGAAAAAGCTCTCATCTCATTCACTATAAATAGAGGAGGGAATTGCTCTCTTTGAGATATCTAGTTTTTGAAGAATATAGTTGGAGATTGAGAGTTGTGAGGAATACCAAGAAGGAGTACCATTGGAGGAATGCTAGAAGGAAGCTTGAAGAAGGATGCTTGAGGAAGCTCTTGACCACATCTTGAGTTTTCTCTATCTCTCTCTTTAATGTTATTTTCTATCATTTTATTGTATAAGTTTTCTTCTTGTATGAACATGACTTGTGAGTAGTTTATCTTGTGAGTACGATGCTTTAATTATGTGATTACTTATCTATGTTGGGTTATGGTTTGATCAACTTTCGTAGTAGTTGTCAATTGATGATCGTAATGCTTAATCTAACTTGATCACTTAGATTATGATGTTAGTTGATGATAGTGGACCGAAAGGCATTAAATTCAATGGAAGGATCAATTGACATATTCTTAGGTATTAATGAGACATCTTGATACTAAGGGATAACCCACGAGGAGTTAACTTTATAATTGAGTTTAGCTTAGTTCACGATCTAATTAATGAGCGAAAGCGTTAGTTGGTATTCGTGAACTATTCTAGCTTAGTTTTATCGGCCTAATGAGCGAAAGCGTTAGGAGGATGCATTAGAACACTCCGGGTACTAGTTAGAACTTCATAAATAACCATGATCTTGACATAGATAGGTAGTCCATAAAAGCATCGTGCTCTCTTTATTTTATTAAAGTACAAACAGTCTATTTACATTTCTTAGTTTACTTATTGTCTTGCAACCTCATATCATTCTTTACTTTACGAACTTGTTTCAATTTGGCTACATACGATTGATTGTTTTAACTTTCATGTTCTATCTCTCTCAGTTCAAGAACCTTACTTATACACTATACTATTTGTTTGTGCGTTAAAATTGCTTGTCAATTTTGCGTACGTCAAATTGGCGCCGTCGACACGGAACTGAGATTTTAGGACATAAAACCAAAAGTAATTGATTTTGTGTACAGCATATTTGCTGATTTTGTGCACTCGCTTTTGCGAGTCTCTTTAGTGCATGCCAAGAACCCAGAGTGCAGGACTTGGCCCTGACACAAACGCCTTACCTGAGATTGACATCAATATACTCGAAAGGAGAATTAGGCGAGAAAGGAGAGACCAATCCAGATCCATGGCACAAAATCAGGATGATAATGACGAGGCGACCCAAGCTCTTTATGACGCTACTTTGGAAGCAACCCAAGCCCTTGCAGGTGCGCCACGAAGAAGGACCCTGCTGGAATCATCTGTTCCTACATGGAATGGAAATCCTAATGGGTTGCAACAACCACCAATAGGAGCCCACTCATTCCAGATCCCAGCAGCCATTGTGGGATTACTGCAAAATTCTGTCCAGTTTTATGGATTACCGAGTGAAGATCCTCAAGACCATCTTTCTCGATTCGAGGATATATGCAATATCATGAAGTTTCACGGAATAGATGATGACGTCTTGAAGCTACGTCTCTTTCACTTCTCTCTGAAGGATCGAGCTCGTGTATGGTACAACAATTTGAAAGGAGAGACAATAAGGAGTTGGACAGACTTAGCCCATGCTTTCCTGCGAAAGTTCTTCTCCATGGCCAAGTCGGCCAAACTCTTGCAAGAAATCAACACCTTTGTCCAAAGAGATGGGGAGAGCATCTATGAAGCTTGGGAGAGATTCACAGATCTCCAAGGAGCTTTCCCTCAACATGGCATATCACAGGAGAACCTCATGAAGATCTTCTACAATGGGTTAGATGGCCCATCTCGTGATCATATTGATGCCTCATCTCAAGGGGTGTTCTTAAGAAATACTGCTGACGAAGCCACTCGTTTGATGGAGGAGATGGCAGAAGTCAATGGCATGTGGCCAAAGGAGCGTGCCAGAATACCACACAGAGGAGCAACCCGAGGGATACTGGAAGTGGATAGCAACACCAAGCTCAAAGCTAGGCTTGAGGCCCTTACCAGAAGATTTGAAGACCTGGCTAAAAGCAAGGAAAAGATAGCTACAGTGCAAGATGTTTGTGAACTTTGCAAAGAAAAGCATCCCACCAACGACTGTCCAGTATTGGAAGAAATTCAAGCTGTCGCTGATAGGCAACCAGGAGGGTTAGGTTACTCCAACCAAAGTCAACCAAATTTCTCTCGATTTGGAAGGCAGCCATACAACACTGGCACTCAGCAAGAGCTTAGAAAACCATATGTGGGAGATCAAGTCAAAATAATGGGAGATAAGATCGACCAGTTGGTGGGCGACCAAGTCAACGTCTTTGCAAAGATTGACCAACTAGTTGGAGTAGTCCAGCAGTCTATTCAACAACAATCCATAACTGTGCAGCGGATGGATCGTTGTGAAGTTCGACAGCAAGGGATTGAGACATTCCTCAAAGGGCAGGCAACACAACTCAAAAAGATGGAAATTGAACTTGGAAACTTAGCTGCAGCAAATACTCGACGACCGATAGGTTCACTACCAAGCAACACAGAGGCTAACCCAAGAGGAGATGTCAAAGCTGTTACTCTGAGAAGTGGCAAGGAGATCGAAGGAGCCTCTACGACATCCAAAGAGAAGGAGAAAGTGAAGGAGAAAGAGAAGGAAGAAGAGCTAGTTCAGCCCATTGAAGAAGAGGAATTTTATGTTCCTCCACCACCAAGAATTCCACCTCCACCGTTTCCTCAACGACTCAAGAAGAAACCAATGGAAGATAAAAGATTCATTGGTTTTATTGAAAAGATGAAGGGTATTCAGATAAGTGTTTCTTTCTTGGAGATGCTTGATCAAATGCCGCATTATGCCAAATTCCTCAAAGGACTCCTCACCAATAAGAAGAAGTGGGACAAAGAAGAAACGATATCTCTAACCGTCAATTGCAGCTCACTCATCTCCAAGGATTTGCCGGCTAAGCTTAAGGATCCAGGGAGTTTTACTATCCCTTGTTTTATTGGTGATGTTGAATTTCCTAAGTGCTTGTGTGATCTTGGTGCCAGCATTAACCTCATGCCGTTAACTATCTTCAGGCAACTAGGACTTGGAGACCTTAAGCCAACAGAGATGCGTCTTCAGCTGGCAGACCAGACTGTCAAGAGACCACATGGAATTGCGGAGGATGTGCTAGTCAAATTCAAGCAATTCTATGTTCCAGCAGATTTTGTAGTCTTGGACTTCGACCCAGACAAGAATTGTCCTCTTCTCCTAGGAAGGCCATTCCTCAACACCAGCCGTGCCTTAATCGATGTCAATGGAGGGAAGCTAACTCTACGTGTTGGGGAAGAAACAATAGAGTACCAAATGGCCAAAGCAATGCAGCACCACCGCGATGATGAAGATTGCTTACGCATCGACACGATGCCCGATGAAATGCTTTATTCTGAAGAACAGTGGAGCTGGTCTTTGACAGAGGAAGAAGAATCAGAAATCCTTGAACAAGTGCACGAAGTTGAAGAGGCCGAAGAAAATGAAGAAGTAGACAAAGAGGAGGAAAAATTAGAGCTAGCATTTTACAAGGGGGCTTCTACGCTACCATCCACTGTTAAAGCCCCCGCTGTGGAGCTGAAAGAGTTACCTCCTCACTTGCGATATGCTTTCTTAAGAGAAGGAAAGAGTTACCTCCTCACTTGCGATATGCTTTCTTAAGAGAAGGAGGAAGGCTGCCAATAATTATCTCCAACAAGCTTACTCCGGAGCAAGAAGAGCAAGTTCTTACACTGGTGAACAAAAGAATCAAGGCCATAGGATGGCAAATTTCTGATATCCATGGAATTAGCTCTGACATTGTGATGCACCGCATCAACATGGAGGAAGGGTCAAAGCCCAGGGCCGATCGTCAACGAAGACTAAATCCAAACATGAGAGAGGTTGTGAAAAAAGAGGTAATCAAACTTCTCGATGCTGGAATTATTTATCCTATTTCAGATAGCGAATGGGTGAGCCCTGTCCAATGTGTGCCCAAGAAAGGAGGTATGACGGTGCAAACTAATGAGGAAGGGGAACTCATCTCAACAAGAGTAGTTACTGGGTGGCGTGTATGCATCGACTACAGAAAACTCAATACCGCTACTCGGAAGGATCACTTTCCTCTTCCCTTTATTGATCAAATGTTGGAGCGTATTGCTGGACATGCCTACTACTGCTTCCTAGATGGTTATTGCGGGTATAATCAGGTACTCATCTATCCTGGAGATCAAGATAAGACTACTTTCACTTGTCCTTTTGGCACTTTTGCATACAGGAGAATGCCTTTTGGTCTGTGCAATGCTCCCGCCACTTTTCAACGGTGCATGATGGCAATCTTTTGGGGGATGAATGAAGACATCATGGAGGTTTTCATGGATGATTTCTCTATCTTTGGAGATTCGTTTGAATGTTGCCTCCACAACTTGGATAGAGTACTCAAGAGATGCGAAGAGAAGAAGCTCGTGCTTAATTGGGAGAAATGTCATTTTATGGTGGAAGAAGGCATAGTATTGGGTCATAAGATCTCAAAGGCTGGAATTGAAGTTGATCGTGCCAATACCGAGGCGATCGAAAAAATGCAACCACCGACGACAGTAAAGGGCATCCGCGCATTCCTAGGACATGCAGGGTTTTATCGACGCTTTATAAAGAAATTCTCTTCTATTGCAAAACCCTTGACTAACCTCTTGAATAAGGATGTCACCTTTGAGTTTGATGATTCTTGTCTAAGTGCTTTCAGGACACTCCAAGAAGCATTGGTCACCGCTCCAATTATTACTTCACCATCGTGGGACCTCCCATTTGAGCTTATGTGCGATGCAAGCAATGATGTCTTGGGTTGTGTCCTTGGACAACGAAAGGAAGGGCGACTGCATGTCATCTATTATGCAAGTCGTGTTCTCGCTGGAGCACAACTTAACTACACCACCACGGAAAAAGAGCTACTTGCGGTGGTGTATGCTTGCGATAAATTCAGGCCTTACTTGTTAGGCTCTAAAGTCATCATCTACACCGACCACGCAGCCTTGAGGTACCTCTTTGCTAAACAAGATGCAAAACCCCGACTTATCCGTTGGATTTTACTTTTACAGGAATTCGATCTAGTGATTAAGGATAAGAAGGGCACGGAGAACGTGGTCGCAGATCACTTGTCCCGCTTGGAGTACAACGATGGAATGGAAAAGGAAGGAAGGATTCTCGAATACTTCCCAGATGAAGCTTTGTTCTATGTCCAAGCAGTGGCGCCTCCTTGGTACGCAGATTTTGCCAACTATTTGGTGAGTGAAGTCATGCCCGAAGACTTGAGCTACCCTCAGAGAAAGAAGTTCCTCAGTGATGTGCGTTTCTATGTGTGGGATGAGCCATATCTATTCAGGAGATGTGTGGATGGCCTTCTACGACGATGTATTCCAGACGAGGAAATACCATCTATTCTCCAAGAGTGTCATGGATCAGTTTACGCTGGACACTTCGGAGCATCAAGAACAGCTTCACGAGTTCTTGAGTGTGGTTTCTATTGGCCTACAATTTTCAAAGATGCAAGAGCATTCACTGAGCATTGTGATCGTTGTCAACGAACAGGTAATATTTCTCGACGAGATGAAATGCCCCAGTCTGGTATTCTAGAGGTTGAGCTGTTTGATGTGTGGGGGATCGACTTCATGGGTCCTTTCCCTCCCTCTAAAAGCAACAAGTACATCATTGTCGGAGTCGACTACGTCTCCAAATGGGTAGAGGCATGGGCTACTCCAACAAACGATGCCAAGGTGGTCTTACGATTCCTCAAGCAGCTCTTCGCCCGATTTGGTGTTCCTCGTGCAATCATCAGTGATGGCGGTTCACACTTCTGCAACCAACCTTTTGCCACGCTTCTCCGCCGCTATGGAGTCACTCATAAGGTTGCCACACCTTATCATCCTCAAACCAGTGGTCAAGTTGAAGTATCTAATAGGGAGCTGAAGAAAATTCTAGAAAAGACAGTGAGCTCAGCACGGAAAGATTGGTCGGGTAAGCTTGATGATGCCTTATGGGCTTACCGCACTGCTTTCAAAACCCCTATAGGCACAACACCATATCGCCTGGTCTACGGCAAGGCGTGTCACCTCCCAGTGGAGCTTGAACACCGAGCATTTTGGGCAATCAAGACATTGAACTACGACTACAAGCTCGCGGGAGAACGTCGGGTGCTGCAACTCCAAGAACTTAAGGAACTCCGCTCAAGTGCCTTTGAAAGTGCACGGCTCTACAAAGACACCACCAAAAAGAGGCACGACGCTCGTATTGGAGCCAAGGACTTTCGGGTTGGTCAACAAGTACTCCTCTATAATTCGCGCTTGAAGCTGTTCCCCGGAAAATTGAAATCAAGATGGAGTGGACCATTCGAGATTGTCAATGCCGCCCCTCATGGAGCCATTGAAGTGAAGAATCTGGAGGGCCAAACATTCAAAGTCAATGGCCAGCGGTGCAAGCTATACCTAGGGAGCAAAATGGAGCGCGCTCGAGAAGTGCAAACTTTGCTCCCTCCATCCGCACCTTAGCCTCAGGGAGCAGTCCACTTCTCTTTCTTTTACTTTTCATTTTTTTTTCATTTGTGTTATTTAATGTGATGTTTCGTTTTGTGTGTTGCCCCCACATTGAGGACAATGTGTCATTTAAGTGTGGGGGTGTGTGGTTCCAATTAGGAATCCTTTGTGTGTTTATTAGGTCTAGTTGTCTTGTTTAGGCAATGATTTGGCATGAATTTTCAAAAATTTGACCCCCTTCAAAATTCTTTAACTTGTGTTCGAAGCTTACCACACACCTAGTTAGGAAATGGACTCGAGCACAAGGCCTAAGAACTTGTAGAAACTTTACCCTCGGTTGTTTAGACTCGTAGTCTCACTTTGTAGATTAGACTAGAGGGTTGATGAGTGTCCTTGTGAGGAACTTTGAGCCGAAGGAGGAGACAACCGTCTTCATTTATTCATGAGGTGCCTACATGAGTTCGGTTGATCGAGGTATCCTACTAGTACTTGACATGGTCTTGGTTGTGTGGCGTTAGTGAATGACGGGGGCTAATCCTTTGAAATTGAGCCTAGAGCTTTAGAGCCAAGAACCTTTATATTCATTGCTTTAACCCATTGAGCCGAGCCATTCATTGATTATACTATATGTATACCAACTTTAAGCCTTACATCCACCATCCTCCCAACCTTTGGTCATCCGATCCGAGGACGCATAAGTTTACACTTTTTGGGAAATGATATATATTGGGTTTAGTTGGTAGCTTAGTGTTCTTATGGGTTAATTCATTGGGAATTAGGGTAATTGAGAGGCTATACAAAGAAGCCGAGTTCTTGCCTAGAAAATGCCAAGTTTGTGTTTGTAGAAAGAAAGAAAAGGAAAAGAAAAAAAAAGATGAAAAGAAAAAAAAAGATGAAAAGAAAAAAAAAGATGAAAAGAAAAAAAAAAGAAAAGAAAAGAAAAGAAAGAAAAAGTGAATGTTGAATAAGGCATTAATAATTGGCATAACTCGTGCTACGGTCTTAGGAAATGGGTGTATTTTGAGAGTGTGCTTTAATTATTTATGGTGAGGATGTGTGGAATAGACGAGAGACTAGAATGCTTTGGCAACAAGTCCTCGGATTGAGTGGTTTAACTACTATCCATATATATTATCTCACCAATACCTTAGCCCCATTACAACCCGATTGAAAGCCCCCGGTTCATGAGCAACCACACGACTTTGAGACACTGTTGAGTAGGACGTAGGATATTTTGAAAGACATCGATCACGTATGCGAGAGATAGGAAGCTGGCTACTTACAAATCGTGAGCTAAAATTTCCGAACCTCTGAGTGGTTAACCTTCTAGTGTCTTTTACATAGTGATAACACTTGATTAAACTATCGAGTGGTGAGACGTCTACCGGGTCTTACTCTTTGTGTTTGGGTTGATGTACTAGCTAGGGTGTGGGGTAGTCTTTTGATTCAAGTTTGAGATTTTGAGGGGAGTTAAATTTTGAATTAATCATGCCAAGTCTTTTCCTTATTACGTTTTGATTTCTCTTGTGATGTTGTTTAGTATTCCATGGTTGAGTTTGCTTGAGGACAAGCAATGATTCAAGTATGGGGGTGTGATGAGTGTGAAAACATTCATTATTTTAGCATTGAATTCCTATCGTTTCTAGTAGGTTTACGTGTTATTTGATGTTAATATCTCTTATTTCGTATTATGTTAGTTTTCGTGTAACCTCTTAATTTTTATTGTGTTTCTTTCATGTTTATTGCTAGAAGCCCTTGTGAGATGAGAGGGAGGATGTTGGTGCACCATTGGTTCGTGTTGAATTCTATCGGAGTAGCCTAAAAGATTGACGCTTGATCGGGCACTCGAAGATGTGGGCGAGTTTGACCTCTTGTGACTTAAATGCAGATAACTTTCTCATCCAAAGACCGATGAAGGCAAACTCAGTGGCTCCGGAAAGAAGACATCCTGGGCTACACATTTGTCTCTAATGGGCTTCTTCAAATTCGAATCCCAAAAGGGATAAAAATCACGTCCAAAGTTGAGCATTAATTCTGCCAGCAATCTGTACGAATTTGGCCGAAAATTCAAGGACCATTATGGACCATGATTGCCTTTCTTTCTTTCACATGGCTGGAAACTTGAGTGCCTTGTATAAATAATTCTCCTTGGTGTTCCTTGTTGGAAAGAAGAGCTTTCCACCTCCAAAGTGGAGCTTTCCACCTCCAAAGTGCTTTCCACCATCAAAAGAAAGGCTTTCCAACTCAAAAGAGAGAATATTCATCCATCCACCTTCTCTTTTGATGGATGAGTGGAGAAAAAGCTCTCATCTCATTCACTATAAATAGAGGAGGGAATTGCTCTCTTTGAGATATCTAGTTTTTGAAGAATATAGTTGGAGATTGAGAGTTGTGAGGAATACCAAGAAGGAGTACCATTGGAGGAATGCTAGAAGGAAGCTTGAAGAAGGATGCTTGAGGAAGCTCTTGACCACATCTTGAGTTTTCTCTATCTCTCTCTTTAATGTTATTTTCTATCATTTTATTGTATAAGTTTTCTTCTTGTATGAACATGACTTGTGAGTAGTTTATCTTGTGAGTACGATGCTTTAATTATGTGATTACTTATCTATGTTGGGTTATGGTTTGATCAACTTTCGTAGTAGTTGTCAATTGATGATCGTAATGCTTAATCTAACTTGATCACTTAGATTATGATGTTAGTTGATGATAGTGGACCGAAAGGCATTAAATTCAATGGAAGGATCAATTGACATATTCTTAGGTATTAATGAGACATCTTGATACTAAGGGATAACCCACGAGGAGTTAACTTTATAATTGAGTTTAGCTTAGTTCACGATCTAATTAATGAGCGAAAGCGTTAGTTGGTATTCGTGAACTATTCTAGCTTAGTTTTATCGGCCTAATGAGCGAAAGCGTTAGGAGGATGCATTAGAACACTCCGGGTACTAGTTAGAACTTCATAAATAACCATGATCTTGACATAGATAGGTAGTCCATAAAAGCATCGTGCTCTCTTTATTTTATTAAAGTACAAACAGTCTATTTACATTTCTTAGTTTACTTATTGTCTTGCAACCTCATATCATTCTTTACTTTACGAACTTGTTTCAATTTGGCTACATACGATTGATTGTTTTAACTTTCATGTTCTATCTCTCTCAGTTCAAGAACCTTACTTATACACTATACTATTTGTTTGTGCGTTAAAATTGCTTGTCAATTTTGCGTACGTCACATTGCTAGATCAACTATAGAATCAGAATTCATAGCGTTGGATCTAGCAGCTGAAGAGGCGGATTGGCTCCAAAGTTTCTTGGAGGACATCCCGATGTGGTCAAAACAAATGCCTCCCATTAGCGTGCACTGTGATAGTCAATCAGCTATTAGAAGAGCATAAAATAATATGTATAATGGAAAGTCTAGACACATACGTCATAGACATAAATCCGTGAGAACGTTATTGAGAATGGGTGTGATATCTTTAGACTTTGTAAAGTCAAAAGAGAACATCGTGGATCCATTAACTAAGGGTCTAACGAGAGACCTAGTTGAGGTATCATCGAGGAAAATGGGATTAAAGCCCACGAAATGACCTAAACCCATGATAGCAACCCAACCTGGATCATAAATCCCAATCTGCAGGTTCAAAGGGATAACCGAATTGTGAGGCTAGGGTCGAACAAAGCACTCGGGAGAATTGAGTTCCTTGCCTATTCCTATGATGAAAGAGTGATAGACCTGTCCATCAGAAGGTTAAGCTATACGCTTTTAATGATCCTTATACTTTGAGTATATATATAAGTGGGGTATGGCAGGATACTCCTTATAAGAGATCACCTATATCGAATATGAAGGGGCCGCTTCTATGAGATGAGTTAAGGGCTAAATCTCTAGAGCATTTGATAAAGTTTCCGAGGCAGTCCAGGGCCAAAATGGACAACAACGAAAGAATTGAGTAGTGGTTTGAGAAGGAGTTGTGTGAGTGCCTTTGTCTTGGTATACATAAAATGCCAAACAGTTCAAGGCATCGCGTCCACTGGTTGGCAAGTATATCCGAAGGTATTTCACTAAGGAAGGTTCAAGGCTTTCAACCACCTTTCCTGATGCAAAAAATTCTCGCAGAACTCCATGTTGCATGTAGCATTGGTAGGCTCATGTCATATAAGCCATTTTGCATTCATGTGGGGGATTGTTGGAGAATTAGTTTATTAACCAAGGAAGAGATGGCCCAATACAAGTGAGTGTATTGGGCTTTGGCCCAAGTATTTAATTAGAGAAAGAATCCTAATTAAATATAATAATTAAGTAGTTAGTGGGCAACTTTGAGCTAATTTAATTGAAGGTCACACCAATTGATTTTGGGTGTTTGTGAGATCAATACGAAGCTCGTTGATAGAGCTTCGTAATGATATATAACACTTGCGAAAATCTAATTCTCGGGGTGAATGAAAATTGGCTTTAAAGTGGTATGGTTGTTATTGAAATAAGTACAATCCCACATTGGTTAGCGCACCATGCTGAGATAAGTTTATAAGGGACTAGAAGTCTAGCATGGGTAAACTGGTGGAGGAGGGAGAAGCTTCTCGCGCTGTCCGTCCGTCCGGCCGGCTTGGCTCGGCACGCACGCACGTGCGCGCGCCCCGCCATCGGGCCAGGCCGGGCCAGGCTCGGGTGCGGGTTACGGGTTGCGGGATTGTGAGTTTGTGGAAATTATTCCAGGTTCCAAGGTCTTATCTTTTTAGAGCTGGGCCGGACCTGGTTTTGGCGTTTGATTTGGAGGTGGCCTCTTTGGGATTAGGAGCAGCCCAGCAAATGTGCTGAATCCAATCATCCAAGGTCACTCTCCTTGGGCGGTCGGTCGAGATTCTCTCAAGTGGGCCTATGTCAACTCTGAATTTTCTCAGTCAAGAGTCTGTACTCCCTGGCCTTCGCTGGTTTTAGATTCGCCTCCCTTGAGGTCATAAGCAAGGAAAAGATTAATCTCATTGCTTTCAAGATATCTTGCTTCCGCTTGGCAGGCCTTACAGGATAGGATTGCAACAAGGCAGAACTTGCTCCACTTGGGGTTGCTTCCGCAATAAGCTTCAGGTTGCATTCTGTGTGCGGATGTCTCCCTTGATCGGCCACCTCTTGAGACGGTATGCCATCTCTTTGTGGGCTGCCATTTCGCATCTCAGGTGTGGAACTATTTCACCAGACTTGCAGGTAGGGGTGTGCAAACTGTATTTGGTATTACCGAATTTTTTTCGGTATTCGGGAGTTCAGAATCGGGAGTTCAATAATCGAAATTTAATTCGGCAGGGTTTTTTTTTTAATTTTGGTAAATTTAGTATTCGGCAGAAATTCGATATATACCAGTATTATTTTGGTAATACCAAAAATTATGAAGTACTAAAGTGTAAGTTTACAAAGCATACCAACTATATAAAGGTAAAAAAGGGATTCCAGCCAGCCACTTCCAGATTCTTCCTCTCCTCCTTTATTCTTCCTCTCCCTTGGCGACAAACCTCACGACCGGCGGCCACCAGCCCACCACCACGAGCCACTGCGAGGTCCACGACCACCCCTCGGCTACCACCAATCGGCCAATCCTTCTTCCTAACCCTAACCCTAATTAAACCTTAATCCCCAATTGGTCTAATATGGTTTAGATCTGTGGTTTTTTCGTTGCAACAATGGGAGAGACGAGGGAGAACGAGACCTACGAGGAGGAGCAGAAGACGAGAAAGCCCCCTAATTCCCAATCGGTGCAGCAATGGCTTTTCTTGTTTTGCTTGTACTTGCTTAGTTCCTTCTTTGTTGGCTAATCGACTTGGTTTGAATAAATGGGAGTATAGGTTAATTGGTTCATGATTTTTATTACAGATCTGCTACTCTTGGTGACTTCTGGTTTTTTTCTCCTGTGCTGCTTCTTCGAGTTTGGCTTCGCTTGTTGTAATTTTGGGAGTTACTTCTCGTGATTTTTGATCTGTGATTTTTGAATTATATTTTTTTTGAAAATTTTGGTATTTTTGAAATTTTTGGTATAATATCAAAATTTTAATTCAGTATTCGGTAGATAACAAAATAATTTTGGTTCCGGATCGGGATGGGGTATTTTTGAAATTAAGTATTCGGGATTTTTGGTATTCGGGATCAAAATATCCCAAATGCACACCCCTACTTGCAGACATTTCTTGGGCTTCCTGTGATAGTTTGGATGGGCTTCTGGCAATGTGGATGGGTCTTGTCAGACATGAGGATGCTAACTTGAAGATTTGGTACTATATTTTCGCATCCATTATTTGGTCCATTTGGCTTCTCCGAAACAAGGGGATCTTCCAGGACACATCCTCGGACTTGGGTGCACTGATAGCGGATATTCTTCGGAATGCAATGGAATGGCAAAATTGGGTAGGCTCAAGGGATGTCTTTTGCAGGCAAGATCTCATCATGGTGCTTCAAAATATAATGGCCTAACCATTTGGAGCCTTTTGTCGTCTTTCGGGTTTCAGATGCCCGTTGGGTTTTGTTTTCGGGCCTCGGCCCTTTTTGGGTTGATTATGGGAAGTTTTGGCCCGCAATTCCCGCTCAGTCAATTACGGGGTAAATCTTCCTACCTTGCTGGTTTTATTCTCTTCTGTCACCTTCCGTGACGGTTTGTATAGAGATCTGCTTTTTGTGTGAGGACTTTCCACTCCTTGCATGATTGAAGATAACACCAAGATTAATATAATTCTACTTCTTAAAAAAAATGTCATGTTAAAATATATCATTCTCATCTATAATTAGTACCACTATGAGACCTTATTGAAGTTTCATTTTTCTCTCACTTTTCATAACTGCCTGATCTCTATTTTATAGTTGGTATATTTAAAAACGTAATTTTCTTTTTTGATATTTTACATTATTTATTTTTTTTATTTTTTTATCTTTGCATAACTGTTTCATCCCTCATTTGAAGCTTGGTATATTTAATATAGGATTTTCTAATATTGTCACTTGTCATATTATTTATAAAATTGTCACCCAAAAATCATTTGATCCTATGGTGGGGAGAATCATTGTGCCCACCAAATCCGAGCTGATGTCCAATAGCTACCGTGCGCCTTTCATTTGAAACCTTTTCCAAGAACATTGTTTAACATGAATCCTTCCAACCAATGGTGTTTTGAGTGTACTAATCAAAAATACATTATAGGATTGTAATTTATAAGTAGGATTAAAAAGTGATCGATTATAAATATTAGAGGTTAAATAAAATTATTATTATTTAGTGTCAAATTAACAAGTCGTTTGGAATTTATTATCGCGTCTCCAATATAGTAAAAATGCATCATTAACTTTTACGTCAACATAAAAAAGAAAGTATTAAATTTTTAGCAAAGGATCCGTTAGAAATATGGTGAAAAAAGAATTGGCTTTTTTTATGGCCACTGTATTCTTTTTGTTGCCGAACGATTCTAGTATCTTAAATTGTGATTGTTGCCCAATTAAAAAAGGATATAATCACACCCACTAAAGACTAAAAGAGCGAAACAAAAATCATATACCGCACTTATGGTTAATACGATTTAGTATCCGAAAAATGACTACGATTCGAATCGGGAGTGATGGGCCCAATTCCATTTCCTTGGGCCTATCAGAAATCCAGTCCAAATTCCCTTGCTTTAAAAAACCTGAAAGAAAAGTTCAAAAGGACGCCACTCTGTTGGTCTTCAATAGTCCTTGGTCACTGCTTTGGATTAGTTTGTTGTTTAAGACGCCCGACAGGTGCTTTAAAATCCGAATATGCTGCCAGACTCATGCTTTTTATGGGTATCTGTATTGATCATCAACTATCTAATGGATCTTTCTAGCCAAGTCTTGCCTGAATTTTATGCTATTTTCACCAACTTATGCTGATTTTTTTGTTGTCCTACTTCCTATCAGAACGTGATACCTTTTCGAGTCACATTAGTGCCTTATTTTTGCCATGTCCATGGAAGTGTGCACAAACAAACTTTAGTTCCGTTTGATTTGTTTACTCAAAACTCTAATGATGGTGTTAATGTGGATGATCAAATCTTTAGCTCTTTTTCTGCTATACCGCAAACTTCCATTGCTGCATGTTTACTTTGATGACTCATGTTTCCAGGAATCTATGCTGGTGAAGGAAAGGTGATCCACTTCACAAGGGGAGCAGGTCAGGAAATAGGAACAGGAACTGTGTTGGACAGGATAATTTTCAGTTCATCCCCATCTCATCCACCAGATAATCCCTGCCCAAATTGTGGTGCTCAACCAAGACAAGATGGTGTCATTTCTTCATGTATTGATTGTTTCCTTTCTGGTGGAGAACTATACGTCTTTCAATACGGAGTTTCCCCTGTCTTGTTTATTGCCAAAGCTCGCGGTGGAACCTGCACCCTTGCCGCTTCTGACCCACCAGAGGATGTGCTTCACCGTGCCTCTTTCCTACTCGAAAACGGGTTCGGGGGGCTTCCATCTATTCAAGAACAACTGCGAGGATTTCGCAATCTATTGCAAGACAGGTTTGCTAGTGTTTACAAGCATCAGCGTTGGACGGAGTGGCCAGACCGCATCGATTTTAGCAGCTGGAAGCGCTGTAATCTCTTCGCCTCTTCGATATTTAACTACTAGTTTCAGCGGCCTGACGGCCATGGGCTATGGAATGTATTGTGCTAGTCGGTTTGTGTCCGACATCGGAGTACGTCGGGATGTGACCAAAATTCCGGTGGAGAGGCTTATTTCCCCAGCTACCTTCGACAAGTCAGAAGCTACAACTAGTGCATGAGTGAAGGGTAAAGAAGCTTAGCAGTGTCGCTAGTCCAAGCAAGTGTTCTTATGTTGAATGTCTACAACTGTCGATGTTTCTTGTAACGTTTGATCTGATGTATTGTGACGGCTGTGAAAACGTATTCTTTTGCAATGGCATTCATGATTTATGATGACTTTGTGCTTAAATATTGCAATATTTGAGATTTCTTTTGGGGTTGAGTATAATTAGAGGTGAGCAAATGGTACTTGGAATTAGGTAATTTTGGTAAAATTCGGTAATCAGTAGTTTGGGATGGGTAAATTGGTATTTATCAATTAATTCGGTAGAGATTTATTGATAAATTTGATAAATATCGGTATTCGTTAAATTTTGTTAAATACTGGTATTTTACCGAAATTATCAAATATATTAATAAATATATATGTCAAATTATATAATTTATCGAAAAGTTCCTTGACTTCGTTAAAAAGTCGATACTCCAGATAAGCTTTATACTAATTAGACTTTATTGGCTCTTACTTGTTAGACTTGAATTAATAATTAATGTTCATTGAACTATGTTTGTATTTATGGATTAAATGTAGTGATGAATTATATTTTTTTCAAAAATATATGTAAATTTGAGTACTAATGTCATGTTGAAGTATACCTTTCTCATATATAATTAGTACACTATGAGACCTTACTGAAATTTTTTTTCCTTTTTTTGTCTCTTTTTATAAATGTCTGATCTCTATTTTATAGCTGGGTATATTTAAAAATATATTTTCCTTTTTTGGTATGTTTAAATTTTTTGTTTTTTCATTTTTTAATCTTTGCATAAGTGTCTCATTCCTCATTTGTAGCTTGGAATATTTAATATAGAATTTTCTGATATTGTCCTCGTTGTCATATTATTTACAAAATTATCATCCAAAAATCTTTTGATATTCATAGTAGAGAAAATAATTGTCTCCACCAAATCCGTCATGTTTATGACTTCCATGCTCCTTTCATGTTTATGACTTCCATGCTCCTTTCATTTGAAACGTTTTCGAAGAACATTATTTACCATGAATCCTTCCAACCAATGGTGTTTTGAGTGTAATAATCAAAAATCCATTATAGGATTGTAATTTATAAGTAGGATTAAAAAGTAATCGAGTTTAGTTAAAGAGAATTATAATTATTTAGTGTCAAATTAACAAATCGTTTGAAATTTATTCTCGCGTCTCTAATATGGTAAAAATGTATCATTAACTTTTACGTCAACATAAAACAGAAATTATTAAATGTTTAGCAAAGGAACCGCCAGAAATATGGTGAAAAATAATTGGCGTTTTTTTTAATGCCCCGAAGTGCGAATGGGGGGAAGATTACGTATCTTTGTATTCTTTTTGTTGTCCAACGATTCTAGTATCATAAATTGTAATTGGTTCCCAATTAATAAAGGGAATAATCATACCCACTAAAGACTAAAAGAGTAAAAAATAATAATAATCATCATATACCGCACGTATGGTTAATAGGATTTAGTATCCAAAAATCTATTATACTATACTGAACGATTTATATTCGAATAGGGAAGTCCAGTCTAAATTCTAGGGATGGCAATTAGATCCTTACCCTGAGGGTCTACCCTGATCAGACCGGAAGGGTCCAAGACCCGTTGACTTTGACCGGGTCTAGACCCTGATCCTGCCCGGATCATGATATTTTAAAAGGATAAGGGCATGGGTATGGATCTATAGGATCCTGCCCTGATCCTACCCGAATTTTTTTAATTAATATTAAAATAATATACATGTATATTAATTATTAGACATAATACAAATTCTCAATTTTGTTGGTAGGTAAATATTTTTTATTAAAATAAAAGTTCAAAACAGAGGAAGCGCAAAAAGAAAGACAAGATAAAGGGGCCCGATATTTACATCAGTTATAACTCCACTCCGACCAAAACGTTCCCTCAACCTCAAGAGGTAAAGAAGAGGGACCTATAAATTCTTGTAGGCAATCAGGAAAGTGAGCAGCGATTGATTGTGAATGATCAAGGCATCTGTCCAAAGGATCCACTCTTGGACATGAAAAAGCACAAAATACAGGAGAAGCTCATTATCGTACCTCGCCTTTTTGAAGATAATACTATTACGAAGTAGTCACATGTCCCAAGTAATAGCAGCAAAAATTACAAATCAAATTCTCAATTTTAACTTACCCAATTTCAATTTTTTTTGATTTTTTTTAGTTTGTTTGTATTGATATGTTTAATGAATGAAAATGTCCCATTGCTATTTGAAAACTATCAAAAGATAATATAATTTTTAAAAATTAAATATATTAAAAAAAATACGGACCCGCGGGTCGCCCTGATCCTGCCCGATTTTGTAGGACCCAGATCCTGCCCGAATCCTTATTTTTAAAGAGGATAAGGGTAAGGATCTGGGTCCACCATTTAAAAAGAGGGTAAGGATCTGGGTCCTATAGATCTTACCCGGATCCTGCCCATTGCCATCCCTACTTAATTCCCTTGCTTTAAAAAAACTTTTAGAAAAGAAAAGAGTTAATAATATTAGACAAGCTTCAAAATGACGCCACTCTCTATTGGTGTTGGAAAAGCACGTTGGAGGGGAGGTTTGGTTCGGTTCTGTCTTAAAAGGGTGGGTGGCAAAAGACGTAGTGGCGAAGGAAACACATTAACTTGTCCTGGCCCTCTCCGATGGGGGTGCTTTCGAACAGGGCGAAGAGGGAGGACCTCAAGCCTGGGGATCACATCTACTCTTGGAGGACCGCTTACCTCTACGCTCACCACGGTCCCTCTCTCTTTTATGTTTAATTCCCCTTTTTTTTCTGGGCCCAATTGAACTTCAAGTGCCGATCGCGTGTTTGGGTTTCGTCAAAATTCGATAAATATTGAAATGTATCCAATTATCCGATGATCAAGTGTTACCTTTTTTGTTAAATTGGGTTTGGTTACCAATATAGATCATAGACCTATTTTTAGCCAGGCACAATTTTGGTGTGCTCAAACCGAATTGGGAAAAATGTCAATACATAAGTCTCCTTTCGCACGTGCCATTTGCATCTTTAGATTTGTGACTTTGGAACTTTCTGAGTCTGGAACGTTATTGGAATTGTTGACCACCTGGCGGTTGAGGTTTCAAGTGCTGTTGTCTGTCTCTTTTCGAAGGACTGGTGCTCCTTGTTCTGTTTGCCCGGTTAAAGTTTTTCTCTAGTTTGAGCTCATGTATTATGTTATTTAGATCAAAAGCGAACTACTATTCTAAATTCAAATCTTGATGCATTTTTCATTTGAACCCGATGTATGCGGCTATTCTGTCGCTATCTTATTATCTGTGTCAAACTATGCATCCAGCCTCTGTTGAGTTTGGCTATACAGTTTGTCTTTTGCTGTGGAGTCTGATTGGCATCATTTGGTCCTGGTCCTTATTGTCTGATTTAGGGTGACCAGAAGCTTCCCATGTTGTCCTTCTAGATGGAAATTTCTTGCACTTTTCTAAAAATTAGCATTTCATCCCTTAATCCTAACATCAATGACTATGTTTTGTTGACCTGTTAAAATGGTCCTTTGGAATAGTTTTGTAGTTTAAGACACCCGACTGGTGCTTTCAGATGACATATGATGCTGGACTCATGGTTTTTATGGCTATCTGTATTGATCACCGACTATCTAATAGATCTTTCTAGCCAAGTCTTGCATGAATTTTCTGTTATTTTCACCAATTTACGCTAATTTGTTTGTTGCGCTACTTCCTATCTGAACTTAATACTAACTCCTTTTACTTTGAACTTAGTCTTAATGTAGAGATGCCTTTTTGAGTCACATTAGTGCTTTATTTTTGCCATGTTCATGGAAGTGTGCACAAACAAGCTTTAGTTCAGTTTTATTTGTTTACTCAAAACTCTAATGATGGTGTTAATGTGGATGATCCAATCTTTAGCTCTTATTCTGCTATACCGCAAACATCCATTGCTGCATGTTTACTTTGATGACTCATGTTTCCAGGAATCTATGCTGGTGAAGGAAAGGTGATCCACTTCACAAGGGGAGCAGGTCAGGAAATAGGCACTGGAACTGTGCTGGACAGGATAATTTTCAGTTCATCCCCATCTCATCCACCAGATAATCCCTGCCCAGCTTGTGGGGATCAGCCAAGACAAGATGGTGTTGTTTCTTCATGTATTGATTGTTTCCTTTCTGGTGGAGAACTATACGTCTTTGAATACGGAGTTTCCCCGGTCTTGTTTATTGCCAAAGCTCGAGGTGGAACCTGCACCCTTGCCACTTCTGACACACCAGAGGATGTGCTTCACCGTGCCTCTTTCCTACTTGAAAACGGGTTTGGGGGCTACCATATATTCAAGAACAATTGCGAGGATTTCGCAATCTATTGCAAGACAGGTTTGCTAGTGTTTACAAGCATCAGCGTTGGACGGAGTGGCCAGGCCGCATCGATCTTAGCAGCTGCAAGCACTGTGATGTCGTCGCCTCTTCGATTTTTAACTACTAGCTTCGGCGGCCTGGCAGCCGTGAGCTATGTGATGTATTGTGGTAGCCGGTTTGTGTCCGACATCGGAGTTCGTCGAGATGTGACCAAAATTCCGGTGGAGAGGCTTATTTCCCCAGCTACCTTCGACAAGTCAGAAGCTACAACTAGTGCATGAGTGAAGGGTAAAGAAACTTAGCAATGTCGCTAGTCCAAGGAGGTGTTCGTTCTTATGTTGAATGTCTATGGATGTTTCTTGTAACGCTTGATTTGATGTATTTGTGACGGCCATGAAAACGTATTCTTTTGCCATGGCATTTATGATTTATGAAGACTTTGAGAGAAGATTTTGTGCTTAATTATTGCAATATTTGAGATTTCTTTTGGCGTAGAGTGTAGTATGTCGCATAATATACGTTTTTTGTCGAACCACCCACTATCTGAACAAGTAATCAGGATTTGAGGGATTTGAGTTTTATCTGTATACGAATAACTTATCATTTATTCGAAACAACAAGCACTTAGCTCAAATATCCATCTTGTTTTATCTTACTATAATAAAAAGAACCTCTATTTTTGGTGATTTGGTCCACACCTCGAAATATTAAAAATACTTTTTCTATTGGCCGCGAAAACTAAATTGCTATGCGCACGTTAGCAAGTCGTTTCGGGAAAAAAGCAGGGGTATTCTTTTCGTTGACGAAGTTTAGGCTACGCTGCGTTTTGAGAGTACGCTCTCTCCCAGGTCATTTCAGGAAAAGCGGGGGTATCCATTTGTTAACGGGGAGAGTACCTTTTCGTTGATGTATCTGAAAATTAGTTATTTTACACGTAAAGACATTTTAAGGTTTCTCTGCCTTCAAATCATATCCCACTAATTTGTACGTGATGGATTTTTTTCTTTTATGGTACAGATTTTAATAATTAGTTGTTGTTTCTTTTAATATATTTATTGTCCAGTTTTCTTACCATATTTATTTTTACAACTTACTATAATAAAAAAAATCTCTTTTTTATGTAGTTTAGTGTCACACTATGAAAATGTCAAAACTACAATTTCAGTTAAATCGTGCCTCCTTGAGGAGGGAAACAAGAATGAATCTCTTAATAATTTTTTTAATACATTTTTAAGACTTAAATTTGAGAAAGATAATAGATCAAAAGAAACTTAAGACAAATGAATTCAAATCTCTTCCGCTTGAACCAACTTTTCCTATAAGATTATCTTTAAACTGTCTGATCTTTTTAGGATTGATTTTTTTTACATTCGTAAGATTTAAATTCAAGACATTGATAAATCTAAATCTCTTACCACTTATACTAATAGACCTTTAGACTAACTAATCCAGTTAGGGAACAATCTTACTATAATAAAAGAAACTGCTTTTTCAGGTGGTTTGGTGTCACACCGTGGAAGTGTCAAAACTACCCTTTCAGTTAAATCGTGATCCTGTTAGTCTGGTTGAGGAGGAAAACGAGAATGGCATCGTTGAGAGATGGGTGGATCCTGGCGGACATGACAGGGATGAAGGGGTAGGAATCGAGGAGGAATATTTCGATGCAGCAAAGGGGACAGTTGCCGTGGGATCAGAGCCAGATGTCGATGCAGTCCACGTGGAAGGGGGAGGAGCAGGTCGAGAGAGTCTTTACTTAGTCGTTCTCTTCGAACTTCAGCAAGCACACGACGCAATCTTGCAGAATGGTGTCGTTCGACAATAGATTGTAGGCGAGATGATGTTGCTGATAAAGTTTGAACATTTTAAAAAATGTCGTGTACAAAAAAAATTTATGACGTCTTAGATATATAAAAAATAGTGTAATTAAATATGTAAGAGAGCATCATTTTCATGTACAACTTAAAAAAGAAAATCAATAAATTTGCGGGTTTTGAAAGAGAACAGCACTCGCATTGTGCGTGCGTCTTAGCTAGTGACGAATAAAGGTTAGTATCCAAAAATCGATTACACTGAACGATTCATATTCGAATCGGGAGTGATGGGCCCAATTCCATTTCCTTGGGCCTATGAGAAGTCCAGTCCAAATTCCCTTGCTTTAAAAAAGCTTTTAGAAAAGGAGAGTTAATAATATTAGACAAGCTTCAAAACGACGCCACTCTATTGGTGTTGGAAAAGCACGTTGGAAGGGAGGGAGGGAGGTTCTGTCTTAAAGGGTGGTGGCAAAAGCCATAGTGGCGAAGTAAACACATGTTACATGGAGAATTCGGGGCTAGAGGAGGAAGGCGAGAAATCGGGAGAAAGCGGGAAGTTGAATGCTGGAGATGGAGGGGAAAACGGATTGGGGATTTGGGTTCCTGGGAGAGGAATTAGGGATTTCTCTGAATAAATTGGGGGCGACCGTTGCTGGGCTTCGTGACGTGGCAATAGAAGGTGACGTGCGAGCAGCTGGTTGGCCGGAGAACGCGCGGGGACCACTGGCGGAGCAAGTGAATGTTGGGACCTCACGTGACAACTTAAAAGGGCACGCGGATGGGATGGAGACGGTGCCGTTTCGTGGAGGCCGTGGGACCAGACCAACCAACCGGAGCTCGACACGCGTACACGGGACTAAAGTTATAATTCGTCAGGTATCGTTTTGCAATTAACCATATCCGTACTCTACTTTATTTGCTGGCCTGAGAAGTTTCTTTTGGAAAAAGCTGGCCTAAGAACTTGGTCTCCAAGTTGTCTACTTGGTTTGCTTTTGCTGATACTGGCATCACTATGTTTCTTAGCCAATAGAAGGCAGAGAGAATCCTTACTTTTGTACTGAGAATCATTATGTAAGGCCTTTGAGATTACTTTTGGCTTGGAAAAGACGCTCTTCTTGCTCTACATTTTCTTCTACCTACGACCTCAAGCAAGAAGCCTCCTTGGTACACCAAGCGGCCTTGGGAAGGTGGTTCTTCGGACTCTCAAGTTCCCTGGAATTCACTGGTATCAACACATAAACTTGTTTCGGCCCTCCTTCCCTTTCCAATGGGGGTGCTTTCGAACAGGGTGAAGAGGGAGGACCTCAAGCCTGGGGATCACATCTACTCTTGGAGGACCGCCTACCTCTACGCTCATCACGGTCCCTCTCTATTCCTCCACCACCTTTTATGTTTAATTTCCCTTTCCAACGCGCCATTTGCATCTTTAGATTCGTGACTTTATGTCCTATGGAACTTGCTGATTCTGGAACGTTATTGGAACTGTTGACTACCTGGAGGTTGTTGTTGTTTTCCGCTTTTTGAAGGATTCGGTTTGCCCGTTTGATGTGTTATGTTATTTAGATCAAAAGCGAAGTACCGATGAAAATTCCCGTCCTGATACATTTTTAAGTCGTTGCTAAGCATTTGATTTGGTTTCTTTGTCGTTGCAGCCACTTGTAGACAGTGTGACAACGACGTATGCGGCTATTCCGTCTCTATCTTCATCTCTTTGTCAAACTATGCATCCAGCTTCTGTTGAGTTTGTCTATTACAGTGTGTCTTCGCTGCTGTGCAGTCTGATTGGCATCTTTTGGTCCTAGTCCTTATTGTCTGATTTAGGGTGACCAGAAGCTTCCTATGTTGTCCTTCTTTCTACATGGAATTTCCTCGCTCTAATCTACTAACTAGTATTTCATTCCTTAACGCTAACATCAATGACCTACGGATTAGTTTTGTCGCTTAAGACACCTGATTGGTGCTTGAAAATCGAATATGCTGCAGGACTCATGCTTTTTATGGGTATCTGTATTGATCATCAACTATCTAATGGATCTTTCTAGCCAAGAATTGCCTGAATTTTATGTTATTTTCACCAACTTATGCCAATTTGTTTGTTGTCCTGCTTCCCATCAGAACTTGATAGGAACTCCATTTACTTTTAACTTAGTCTCAAATGATAGTGTTAATGTGGATGATCAAATCTTTAGCTCTTATTCTGTTTACTTTGATGACTCGTGTTTCCAGGAGTCTATGCTGGTGAAGGAAAGGTGATCCACTTCACAAGGGGAGCAGGTCAGGAAATAGGCACAGGAACTGTGTTGGACAGGATAATTGTCAGTTCATCCCCATCTCATCCATTAGATAATCCCTGCCCAAATTGTGGGGATCAGCCAAGACAAGATGGTGTCATTTCTTCATGTATCGATTGTTTCCTTTCTGGTGGAGAACTATACGTCTTTGAATACGGAGTTTCCCCAGCCTTTTTTATTGCCAAAGTTCGAGGTGGAACCTGCACCCTTGCCGCTTCTGACCCACCAGAGGATGTGCTTCACCGTGCCTCTTTCCTTCTTGAAAATGGGTTTGGGGACTACCACCTATTCAAGAACAACTGCGAGGATTTCGCAATCTATTGCAAGACAGGTTTGCTAGTGTTTAAAAGCAACAGCGCTGGACGGAGTGGCCAGGCCGCATCGATCTTAGCAGCTGCAACCGCTGTAGCCTCTTCGCCTCTTCGATATTTTATTACTGGTTTCAGCGGCCTGACGGCCGTGGGCTATGGAATGTATTGTGCTGGCCGGTTTGCGTCCGACATTGGAGTACGTCGGGATGTGATCAAAGTTCCGGTGGAGACGCTTATCCCCCCCAGCTAGCTTCGACAAGTCAGAAGCTACAACTAGTGCAGGAGTGAAGGGTGAAGAAGCTTAGCAATATCGCCAGTCCAACGAGGTGTCCATTCTTATGTTGAAGGTCTTATTGATGTTTCTTGTAACGCTTAATCTGATGTTTGTACCGGCCGTGGAAACGTATTATTCTGCCGTGGCATTCATGATTTATGAAGACATTGTGCTTAATTATTGCAATATTTGGGATTTCTTTTGGCGAAGAAGGTAATTAGGGGTAAGCAAATAATAATTGGAATTCAGTAAAATCGATAAAATTTCGGTAATCAATAGTTTGGGAACAGTAACTCGGTATTCAAAATTTTTTGGTAAATGTCAGTATTTTATTGAACGTATCAAATATATTAATTAATATATAATTTAAATTAGAGATAATTTAACGAATGGTTTTCTGGCTTTGTCAAAAAGTTGATGCTCTAATTTGACTTTATACTAATTAAATTTGATTGATTTTTACTTGTTAGTCTTGAGTTTGTGTTTATTGAAACTATGTTTGTATTTATATATTACATGTAATGATGAATTGTATTTTTTTCAAAAAATTCTGTAAATCCATTAAATAATATTTTTATGCATTCTGTTATTTGGATTCGATATTTGCAATCGGTAAATGCCGAATATACATCCCTAAATGTAATATATCACATAAGGGACAATTGTTTTTGAACAACCTAGTATTGGATAATCACTGTAACCTAGAGTTATATCTATCATTAATTGGAATCAAGAAATACTTAGTTCCACGTTATCCAAGAAATTTTGAATTCACACTCATAAAATGTTAAATGCATGTTAGAAAAAGTTTGCTAAATATAAATGTGAGTTAACTTGGATAGTATGTTAGGCGGTATTAAAAAAAGGAAAATTATGCATAGGTCCTTGTAGTTTGGTCTCCCTCTTTCTAGAGTCCCTCCATTTCTAAAATTCTTTCTTACGGCCCATAAATTTGGTTTTAGAAACTCTCGGATCCCTCGCTGATGTCGTCATAAATCTTTTTCATTTTTTGTCACAAAAATGACCAAAATACTTTTAAAGAAACAAAATAAATTTACCTTCTTCAAATTAACTATAACCCAACAAGAACACCAAATCCCAAACTATTAATCGATTCAAATTACTTAGAATCAATCACAGAAGGTTAGAGACGCCATCTCAGTTCCCGGGAAAGGAAATCAAGTTCAGATCTGCTCCACGAACTAATACCCAGGCGTTCTGGGAAAGGCTTTAATCAAAACTCATTCAAGAAAATCCATCCCACCATAAGCTTTAATCAAACCCATTTCATTTCCTTGTCTTTCAGTGTCTCAAATCCAAAATTACTGCAAGTGGGTTATAGATTTTTAGCGTGTTTGGTTAGTTTTCATTAATTTATTTCTGTTGACTGTGCTTTTGGTTTTGGAAACCAAGCATCACCGCAGCTCCTCCACCACCGCTGCGGCTCCACCACTGCTGCGGCCTCACCACCTCCGGCCGGCGTTGCCATGGCCCGTCCCCGCCGGACCTGCGGAGAGAAACCGACGCCGTGCCTCGTCCAGGGCCCAAGATCTCGCCGACTTCATCTCCTCGCCGCATCGGCCCAATCGTTCCTATTATAGATCTGGTTTGGGGAACTTTAGGTTCTAAGGCTTGGGGATTATTTTCTTCGATGTGAAAGTGTTTGGTTTGATTAAAGATGTGGTCTTGTTGCTACTATCTTGCAAAGTTGTGTTCTTGCTTTCCTGTGAGGTGATTGGGTTAATCTAGTGTTTGAAACAGAAGTGTAGTGTTTGTTTTGGATGGTTGAAGGTGAAAGAAAGAAGATAGATTTTTGGAGAGGAAGGAATGAGGAGGTTAATTTTTTTAACGGTATTTTTGTTATTTCAATAGAAAAATAAAAAATAGTTGTTGATGTCAACCAGAGACCCGAGAATTTCTATAACCAAACTTGGGGGACGTCAGAAAGGATTTTAGAAACGCAGGGACCCTAGAGGGAGGAGGTCAAACTACAGGGATCTGTGCATAATTTTCCAAAAATACCATTTATTAGATAACCGTGCAATCCCACTTTGAAATTGGCAAAATTAAGTTGAGTTTCCGTTTCTTATTTCTTTGGGAAAATGATGCTAAGGTCCCTATAGTTTGGTCTTCCTCCCTCTCGGGTCCCTGCATTTCTGAAATCCATTCCGACGTCCCCCGTGTCTGGTTTTAGAAACTCTCGAGTCCCTCGCTGACGTCATACACTCATTTTTTTAATTTTTGTCAGTGCAATTACTTAAATACCCTTAACCAAATCAAAATAAGTGACGACGACGCCAATCGGATCCCTGCCTCTGTCGATGCCGTCGTCGGTGTCCTCCCCAAAGCTAAACAACGACGAGAAGGGGACAACGGATGGCAGGGACATCGTTTGTCGAAAAGGTGAGAGGAAGAGAGGGAGGATAGGGCTGCTCACCGGTTTCCTACCTTCGCCGATGCCGTCGTCGATGTCCTCCCCAAAGCTAAACGATGACGAGAAGGGGGATTGTGGACGGCGGGGATGTCGTTTGTCAGAAAGGTGAGAGGAAGAGATAGATGATAGGGCCCAGATCTGCTCACGACCTCAAGCGCTGGCCCTACTCTGACGACGGCGCTGTTGCCATCGAGGGTCTTGAAGATAAGCTCGTGCTTGAGGATGATGGTCGTCGAGGAGGAGAAGATGATCCAGAGTGGCTCCTCCTTTCAGAAGCCCACCGAGGACCCCACCGGCTGCCTTCCCGGTTGAAATCGATTGGGATTTGGATCCCTCCTCGCTAGGTCATCTTCAGCCTAGATGGTGCCGACATCGAGCTTCCAGTCGCGGAAACTGAAGGACGTCGGTCACTGGTCGCCAAGCTCTGGAGAAGACCATTGGCGTCTTCAATCTCTAGCTCCGTCCAAGAGGCCAAGCTCCGTCCACCAAAATGAAGAAGATAATTTTTTTTGTTGAAGGGTATTTTGGTCATTTCCATGATCAAAAATTAAAAAAAAGAGTCGATGACATCAGCGAGGGACCCGAGAGTTTCTAAAACCAAACTGCAGGGACGTCAGTATGGATTTCAGAAATGCAGGGACCCGAGATAGAGGAACACAAAATAACAGGGACCTGAGCGTAATTTCCCCTATTTCTTTTTAAGCGATGGACTAGAAATTCCGTTTCTCAGGTACCCCGTAATGCAAGAAAGTCAACCAAAACCGTTGACTAAAATCCAAGACCCCCTATAATCCCACCCTTTCTACCCACCAAAAAAACCCCATTCGCGAGCTTCTCTCTCCACCACCAGAGGAAAGAGAAAATCCCCAAATCCGATGGCCACCAACCGCCGCTTCCTCCTCCTCCCGATCCTCGCTCTCCTCGCCGCTTCCGCCGACGCGCGGCCATGCAAAACTATCTTCATCTCCTCCTACTCCCTCTCCATCAAGCCCCTCTACCCCGACCGTAACCCTAACCCTAACTCCGACGACTTCTCAGGCTTCCTCACCATCGTCACCGAGATCAGCCAGGATCGTGCCTCCGGAGACGACCTCGACCGCGAGAACCGGGTTCCCCTTGAGCGACCTGCCCTCCCATTCGGTTTCTCCCCCCGCGACGTCACCTCCTTCCGTGACCGCGCCCGGGACATCATCAGCGTCGTCGCGGCGCTTCTCTTTGGCGTTGGCTGTGGCGCCCTCACCGCCTCCACCATGTACCTCGTCTGGTCCCTCTTCTCCGCCCGCGAGGAGGAGGAGTTCGACGATGCAGCCTATGAGGACGCCAAGTCCGACGTCTTCACTCCCAAGAAGTTTGGGTACGTTAAGATTCCTGCCGCGGATTCTATCCCCGAGCCTGTTAAACCAGCGGTAGCAGATCATGTTGGTGCTTAGCGCTCGAGCATTACTATGTACTACTAAGAAGGAAGAACCAATATTTGGTGTTGTTTGAAGGCTCGTATGGGTGCCTATATCTCTGTTAATACTGCGATGCACGCTTTGCGTATAATGCTCTATCCATGATCATCGATTTGGCGAACTAATGTTTACCGCCTTCTAATATCTGTACTATCCTGTGCGGCTTCCGTTTTCATATTGGTCATCATTTTCTTGACGTGTCCTCGTGTTTTGAACTTGGAACTCACATGAATAATTGTGATTTGCAAGGCAGGTTGGAGATGATTCATAAGGAGTCTTGAGCTTGTAGAAACTGGTTTATGTTTAGTTGAGAGAGATTTCGGTTTCTAAACTGCCTTGATTAAGTATCTTTCTAGGTTACAGCTGCATTTTTAGTATTGTACATATCAGTAGCCATTAGCGAGGTAACTTGAGTTGTTAAAGGTCTAAACCGTTGTGGGTCATGAAGCTTGGACATCATTCAATTGAAGAGTGATTATTTGCTGACCGCTTGTGCTTCGTTATATTTAGTTGCATGTTTTAATCACATTCTGTTATATTTCTCAAGTTTTCTTCATAACATTTAGCATAGTTGCTTTGATTTCATGACAGAACCAAAAGGTTTGTATCCTTTTGTTATCTTTCTGACATGTGTTCTTGAAACCAAATTAGAGATGGGGCTTTCTGATATCATTTACTTCTCGCCGGTAACTATTAACTTGATCGTTGGCAAGGTTTATTCTCATATCGGCTTTTACTTACAAAGACAATGTGAATGCCAATTTTCATCCAGTTGTTTCTTAGCCAAAACAGATGAACGAAATCATCTTTCACTTACAGAAATTCAGGTTAACTTATTGAATTGGAGGACGTCGTCCTCGCCAGAATTTTTGTAAACAAATGGATACCTTAGCTTGTTTTGTGTCTTTTAGGTAGGAACCTACTACATTTTATTGTTCTATTTTTCTTGCCTTTGCTGAAGAGAACACTATACTTTGTCTCCTGACTTCTATTCTTGTTTTGTTTATGTCTTTTGTTTCTGCTGTTACTTGTGCTGGTAAGCACCATCGTTTAGGTATTAGCTAACCTGGTCACTTCTCAGCATCTTTTCTTCTTTTGCTATGCATCTGAATGCTAGAAGACAGCAGTCATTGAGCTGCAGATGCGGTGATTCCAATTTTTTCTCCGAGTTTGAGCTTTTTTTTCCAGAATAAACTGCTTACACTTTGGTGTTGATAGTTCTATCATGTACTTGCGTGTTCTCGAGATGTGTTGTTTCTCATTGTGTCCCGAACACGAAGCTCTCTTTTCCGTTCTTCAGTCCTCTGCAATATTTGTTGTTATCTTTTGTACTACCTCAATCGCCCTGTGAATTTTGTACAATTAGGTCCAACTTTCGCCTTCTTCTCCCCTGCTGATTCCCCCAATCCAAACCCACAACCTGGATATTGAACGCTGAACCTCATTTTGAGTGTTGATATCTACCAATTAGGATTGTAAGCAGATTGATTTATGGCTCTGATTTCGTTTGCATTCCCACCCATGTACCTCAAGGTACTGAATTTTTTGTATGCGGCTTATGGTTGGCCTCATGATGACGTGGAGCGTAGATTGTTGAACAAAAACCCGTATAATTGTAGAATTTGGTTCATTAAAAGAAAACGAGAATGGAGGTAGTTGTATAAATCCAGAAGCAATCCATTTTGGAGAAAGCCTTCAGTAAATGTGGTCGCCAATTAATTAGACCAAAGAAGCTGGCCATCATATAATATGGGCATCATTATTACAAGATACAGTGCAGAATTATCATAAACCACGGCTCAATTAATTAACCGAGTTTGAGCCACATGGTAGCAAATTATTCTCTGCTAAATTTTATTACTTCATGCATTCCATAGCTTGATCTCGAAATCGACTCATTGCTAATTGATCTAAATAAGTTGGGAACCGTTATTAGATTCTAGTAGCATTTGAGTTCCCTTGTGCGGAGGATATCATCAATCCTGGCAGCATTTGACGCATTTAAAGACTCGGAGCGTCTTGCAGCCACCTTTTGCACCGCAGCTGGAGGCTAAGATTACAGGTAACTTTGGTGTAATGACCTTTGCCTTGCCAACATCTCTAATCTGGTGATGACCTTCATAAAAATAAAAATAAAAATAAAAATCAATGACTGCTAATCTCTTCCAGCAAATTAACGCATGAAACGGAAGCTTATAAATAATCCATTTACTAGGAAAAATAATGGCTCTCGAAGTTAAAATTATGATACCAGTACTAGAGCGAAATCTCAACTACAAACCAAAACAATTAATCAATCGGCAAACGGATGCATCTACCTTACGGCAAGTGAGTTACAAGTGACTCAACGATTCGGTAAATCCATCGACCGTATACAATCGAATCCTTCATGGTGTGGTTTAACATCTTGATTATGATTTTTAATATCTTATTTTAATTTTTTTCTTTTAAACTTAATTCTGACATAGTAAGAACTGACACTTAATTCTAATAAAGAATAGTAAGAACTGATGGAGAAAAATTCTTCCTTGTTGTATGTATCCACTTACTCAGATGGTGGCCGTTCGTAAGGGCTTGGGCTGAGACAAGTGCAATGAGAAGGCAAAGCGCAAGGAAAAGGCACTTGGTGGGCAAATAGATTGATGTCTTTGTTTGAGATCAGAGAGGAAATTATGGCGGTGGTGGGCTGGATGGAGCAGAGTAGCCAGGATGGTGTCCTTATATACATGTTCAAGTTCGTACAAGGATCCAATCCTTGCACGATTAAGAAAATTTTGAGGTTTTGGTTTTGTAAAAATGTGGTCCGATCACGATTCATTGCCAACTCCAGTTGTTTTTTACCCTAAATCCATACTACGATTTGATCGGGAGTCAACGACGTTAATCACCAGTTTAACTGGTCAGACTCGTCAGTCCAATCAAAAAATATTTTTTAAAAAGGTATATATAAACATTTTATTAAATTAAAAGTAATTAAATTATAATTTTGATACTTGCACATTGTAATTTTGTAATAAATTAAATAATATTTATAATTATATTCTATATTAATACTAAGTATATAAAAAAATTATTTAAAATTTTTTTGATTAGTAGTTGACCCGGAAGACGGATGAAATTCCAGATCAATCTCCTAATAATTTTTTAAAACCAAGGTCGATTGTATTAATTTTTTTGGGTCAAATGAGCTTAAATACTGCGTGTCTTGCTTCATAAAAAAAAAACAACTCCGTGTCTTTTTGGCTAGAGACCTGCGTGGTTGAAGTCCAAAGAAAGAATGATTTCGGGAAGAACCACCACAACGCACTTCAAAAAGATGTAGCACTTGTTTGAAAATGGATCCCGTCTCACTTTGATCATTGCTTTCGGGATAGACTAAAATTAAACTGAATACATGCATTAGTATACAAAAGGCTTATTAGTTCACAACAAAAATAAGTACTTTTCACTATATCATATAGTAATGATTATGCACTTGTTTTGAATTCAAACTCGGCCAATAGAGAAAATAATATTGGAAGAATCAATTCTAAATTGAAATAAAGCTTATAAACAAAGTGCATTATTCTTGCAAATAGTTATATTGTAATCTCAACAAATTTTTACAACAATGGATGGGAAGTCAATCTGCTCTTATGCCATATTATTATCTTTTTATCCTATACAAAAATTTTAAACAATAAATTAGTTCTTAATTCGTACACTCAACAATCTCAACGTCAACATTCCTGACTCTTAAGGCCAAGACCAATGATCTCTGGCCTCCAAGTACTGTTGGATTAGCTAATGTCCTCTTGAGGCCGGCATTGAAGTCTGAGTGACAACAATCGTGTAAAATCTGGATTTCTCTACTTACGTAGTAAATCACAAGTTTGATCTTCGTGGGACCAAAATCACATCGGGACGTCACAACTGATGAAGTTTCGAGTGTCCTTCCAAATATTCAAGAGGACAGGGATTAAGGTTAATAGGAAATTATCAGAAATAAGTATGACTAAATTTATTAGGTGGTCTGCATAGTTTACTCTAAGCCCGTTAGTATGTGTTGGAGGTCAAATATTTTGAGTTCATGCAAGTGAGGTTTGATACGAGGTCTACGTTTTTGGAGACAAGCTTTGGCTCGAGGTCTATGTTCACGATGTCGGTGCCTAGCACGAAGTTGGGGAAGAGAGCTTTGGCGTTTTCACAAGCATGTGGTGGGTACTAAGGCAGCCACATCTATCCTCGGAAAATTGGCCGTAACACTCTACACGGACCTCGGAATGGAGTGATTCTTATTGCTATGGAAAGCTAAGAAGTAGATCTCCAACTTATATATCAAAAGCTTTGCCTAATTAAACATGGAAAAGGGTCAAAACGTGGCTTCAATTTTCGGTATTGGTTGCCTCATCAAGGACCATCGCAATTTGGTAGAAAAACCACAACTCCTGTATCAGATATCCGATTGAGATGATTCAAGTTGATATGGAAAGTTAAAACATAGATCTACAACTTTGTAGTTTACAACTTTTTTCTATTCGAAGCAGAATGTGGTCAAAAGTCTACTTCAAGATGAGTACACTTCGAACCGGTTTGGTTTGCTTCCCGCTTCCAAGACCAAAGCGCCCGCTTCCCGCTTCCAAGACCAAGGCGGGAGCTCGGTTCCGTCCGCTTCCCGCCTGCCAAAGTGACGCTCCTCGGTAAAATTGTCATAACTTTCTAATCGAAGCTCGGATTGAGACGATTCAAGTTGATGTGCGAAGCCAAGACATAAATCTATGAATTTATACAGTAAAACCTCTCTAAAGTGATATTGTTGGGACCGGAGAAAATTATCACTTTAGAGAGGTTATCATATAAGAGGGGTTTATATTTTTTAACTAAAAAAAATTATTGTGTAATTATCATTTGACCAAGACCTCTCTATCTGCTACATTCTAACCAAACAAGATATTGTCGATACAATTTTGAATCAATCAAACAAAAATGCAAATAAAAGTCACGGGATAACTTAAATCTCGGCTTAAAGCGGTATTCAAATACTACACTCGATTGAAATATTTTTTACAACAAGACGACAATCACAATGACCATTTGAAGATAATTCAAAAGATGAATGATGAGGTAAAAGTTATCAAACAAGAAAATCTAGCACAAATTAACATCTTAAAATAATTTTCAAATTCGCAAAGTACGTAAAAATATATGTATTTATTCAAAAATATTACTTTATGCGAAAATTGGGACCGTAATTTTACACTAAAATTTTCTGAAAAAGTATCAGTTATTACGATAGAGGGGTTATCACATTTTAACACTGGTCCCGACTCGGCACCAGGAATTTTATCAGTTTAGAGAGGTTATCACTTTAGAGGGGATCATTTTACAGAGGTTTTACTGTAGTTTGTAATGTCTTCAGATTCGGAGCGGAAGTGGGTCAAAAATGCAGGTCAAAGCGCGAGGACGCTTTGGTCCTCATGGCCGGAAACAAGAGGACGCTTTGGCCTTCGAGGCGGGAGCTCGGATGTCGCTTTGGCCTACAAGGCGGGAGCCAGGATGTCGCTTTGACCTTCGAGGTGAGAACCCGGAAGGTGCTTTGTCCTTCGAAGTGGGATGTCTGGGCTGGGCACTTCGGTCCGTGAGGTCGATATGTCCGGGTTGGGCACTTTGGTACGTGAAGTCGATGTCCGGGTTGGGTGCCTTGATCCGTGAAGTGATATGTCCAGTTTGGGCACTTCGGCTTGTGAGGTCGATATGTCCGAGTTGGGCACCTCGGCCCGCTAAGTAGGATATCCGAGTTGGACCACTCGGCCCGCTTGGAGTGGCTGTCTAAGTCCGCGTTGGACTTTAAGGCGGTAAGGTCCGCTTCAGACCTTAAAGCGGTAAGGCCCGATGGTAAGGCCCGGCGGTAGGTCTCGGCACTTATAGGAGGTAAGGCCTACCTAGGGCCTGAAGGCGGTAAGCCCCGCTACGTGCTTATAGGCGGGAAGGCAATTCTGGGCTTATAGACGGGCAGCCAACTTGAACTTTATAGGCGGGAAGGCGATTCTGGACTTGTAGGCGGGAAGGCAATTCTGGGCTTATAGACGAGAAGCCAACTTGGACTTTATAGGCGGGAAGGTGATTTTGGGCTTATAGGCGGGAGGACGGCTTTGATGGAGATCCCAGCCCGACGTGTTTTTCTTTGGGTTTGAAGGCAGGAAGCGTGTGGCCCATTGGGCCGCTCGACCGGCTTGGAAGAGAGAGGCGGTAGGTACCGCCTTGTGTTTAAAGGCGGGAAGAAGTTTTCGTCTTAGGAGCCCAAGCGAGAAGATGGTTTTGGGCTTAGAGGTCATCTTGGACTTCAAGGCAGAAAGCCCATTGGTCCATGCAGGAGGGAAGCTTGAGCCCATTTTGGAGTTCGCTTAAGGTCTAAAGGCGGTAAGCTGATTGGACGATGACGGGCTTAAGACAAGTTTTTGCATAGAAAGTTCGAGAGGATCAAGTCGGCTTATATTTTCCTAAGTTGAGCCGAGATGTCTGAGATTTGGGCAAAATCTTGGGTCACAGTTGCTTGGTCGGCACGATCGGGATATTCCTATTCGAAGATGGGATTTGTTCATTTGAGAAAGACTGTTTGGGATTTGTTCATTTGAGAAAGTCCGTTGTTAGGCACGAGAAAGAAGCGCTACCTATCCGACCAACCTTCGTGCAACCATGGACCAGTCACATGCCTTTTGTCATGGCTTAGCCATCGTCGGGTGTGTTTGGTTATGGTTGACTACCTGAAACTCCTATGTATCCCTCGTTCCAAACAACTCCTTATATGGGGATGGGTACACGAGGAGTGAACCACTCGGGACAATACAAGACTGCAAGGACGGGGGCTAGCAATCCTCAAGTGGAATCGAGCTGGTACCAACCGGCCCTGGTCCAAGACTGGTCATACTCATCTAGGATCTCGGTCGACCAAAGCTCTTTCAAAAGGAGGGATGTATGCATGAATCCTTTGTTCGACTCAAGAATTTCAAATCCTACCCTGATCTCCCAAGTCATGCATCAAGCACGGATAGACCTGGATGAGGAGGACAACAGTTATCCCGTCAATCGATAAGAAGAGCTTGATGAGGATGACGAGCTCAATGAGGACAACGTCAACCAACAAGAAGAGCTCGATGAGGATGACGAGCTCGATGAGGATGATGTCAACCGACAAGGAGAACTCGATGAGGACTATATCAATCGATAAGAAGAACTTGATTAGGATGACGAGCTCAATGAGGATGACGTCAACCGGCAAGAAGAGCTCGATGAGGATGATGTCAACCGACAAAGAGAACTCGATGAGGACTATATCAACCGACAAGAAAAGTTTGATGAGGATGACGAGCTCGATGAGGACGACATCAACCGACAAGGAGAGCTCGATGAGGATGATGTCAACTGTCAGCTTGTGTTCGGATCTACCTAACAACAAGAGATGAAAAAAAACCTCAACTCTCTCAATCTGAGGGCTTAGCTTCACATCAATGTCACGGGGGGCAACCAGAAATTGACCCCCACGTAAGTACTTCAGTTGCTATGGTTGGCATCCAACAAAGCAAAAAAAGAGAGAGGCCAAAGCAAACAAAGGTCAACCCCAAGACCCAATGGGAGAGACTCGGGGGGCAAAGACGGCCAGACCCTAAGAAAGCAATGGCTGACCCTAAGACCCGGCGTGCAAAACTCGGGGGGCAAGGACGACCGCCTGATAATGACGTCCCAAAAGCTCAAAAGTCTTTTTGTCTAAGGGGAGCCGATGGTCCCAAGCAAAGGAAGGCTGATCTTAAGACCCGAAGGACAAGACTCGGGGGGAAAGGAAGGCTGCCCTATAATGAAAACCATAGGGTTCCGAAATCCTTTCATCCAAGGAGAGCTGATGATACATGGAGGCTTCATCATCCTCGTGTCAAGGTGGACCTTCAAGATGGGTTCAACCCACACTGGTATGCTTTCAACCGGCCTGGAGATAAGAGGGTTGCCAAGAGCAACCAACACAATACGTTCTGACCAAGACCTAGAGACGTCGCATTGAGAGGAAGGTTCAAAAATGAAGGCAAGCCATCAAGGACCTCGAAAGGCAACTCGCTGAGCAAAGGGTCCAGCTGAGAAAACAAAAGGCATTCTTAGCTCACCCATACATTATGCATCGTTCATCCCCGATTCGAGGCCGGGCCAAGGAAGTTAAAGCGTCTAATGCAAAGATGGGTAAGAACCTTAAGCAAGTTAAGGAGGTTCGACCAAAGATGCCCGATGACCTATGCGGGAAGTTGATCCGCAAGTGGGTATCAAAGGTAAGAAGTGAGATCCACCCGAAAGGAGATCGCTTTCAGAAAGATAAGGCTGAGCAGAAAGAGGAGGAGGTCTTGGTCAACCTTGCCTCCGAATATGTCAAGTTTGTGGCCTTCCTAAGAAAGGCAGTGACTGACATTGAGTTCTCCTTATTGGCTAGCTTCAGGTCGGGATCCATCCAACCAAGCCACCTCAAGGAGGACGTGATTAAAGAAGATCTTATTGAGCTCTAGGTGGAAGACAAGTCCTCAGCCATACCTATAGTAGAAGACTTCGATGGCAGCGTCACTATTATAAGGTCTTCCCAGAAGAGGAGCAACTATGAGAATTCCTTTTGCATCATGGTTCATGTCCTTCGGGAGCCGATCAAAAGGATATTCCTAGACAACGGTGTTACAGTGAACACTTTTCTTCAATCGCTCCTCATGGAGCGTAATAAGGAAAATGAGGTCTTCATTCCCCTGTCTGAATTTTTAAGGGAAGGGCGAGACTCAATCCGCTCCAATTCGGTAATCCCATTTTCCATCCGCCAATGTCTGATTCAATGGAAGTTAGATAAATTGGAGATTGCATGGGTTGATGCACGTCCATTCATGTCGGCCGCATGCTATATTGAAGCAAACTTCTACGACGGGTTTATATTGCCAAAAGGGTGGCCTGGAGCAGCATGGACAATAGGTTTGCCCGGTATGAGATCTCGGTCAAGTGGGAGGTTCCTTCAACCCAACGACTGGTCAAAGCCACACTCGAGAGGCAAGCCCTCCACCATACTTAGGAGGGTGAGGCAATCCAAATATGACAAGGTAATTAGAGGCTTGTGCCTTGTCACCATACGAGTCGGCTAGGTACGTCTGTGAGGACGACGGTCGAGACCTCCTAAAGCAGCATAAGAGTATTGACCGTCACCTTGCTCTAAGAAACTTACTGAGGTGAGGGACCCATTGACACACAAAGTCCATCAAATCAAGAAGATTTAAGGACCACGTCAATGCTTCTCTCCTGGCCGTACCGAAGCACTAACGTGCGTTGGGCATTGTTGGAGGTCAAATATTTTGAGTTCATGGAAGTGAGGTTTGACACGAGGTCCATATTTTTGGAGACAAGCTTTGGCTCGAGGTCCATGTTCACGAGGTCGGTGCCTAGCACGAAGTTGGGAAAGAGAGCTTTGGCATTTTCACAAGCATTTGGTGGGTACTAAGGCAGCCACATCCATCCTCGGAAAATTGGCTGTAACACTCTACACGGACCTTAGAATGGCGTGATTCGTATTGCCGTGGAAAGCTAAGAAGTAGATCTCCAACTTATATTTCAAAAGCTTTGCCTAATTAAGCATGGAAAAGGATCAAAACTCGGCTTCAATTTTCGGTGTTGGTTGCCTCATCAAGGACCATCGCAATTTGGTAGAAAAACCACAGCTCCCGTATCAGACATCCAATTGAGATGATTCAAGTTGATATAGAAAGTTAAGAAGTAGATTTACAACTTTGTAGTTTACAATTTGTTTTTATTCGAAGCAGAATATGGTCAAAAGTCTACTTCAAGATGAGCACACTTCGAACCAGTTTGGTTTGCTTCCCGCTTCCAAGACAAAAGCGCCCGCTTCCCACTTCTAAGACCAAGCGCCCGCTTCCAGCTTCCAAGACCATGGCGGGAGCCCGTTTCGGTCTGCTTCCCGCCTGCCAGAGTGACGCTCCTCTAAAATGCTCATAACTTTCTAACCGAAGTTCAGATTGAGACAATTCAAGTTGCTGTGCGAAGCCAAGACATAAATCTACGACTTTGTAGTTTGTAATGTCTTCAGATTCGGAGCGGAAGCAGTTCAAAAATGCAGGTCAAAGTGGGAGGATGCTTGGTCCTCATGGCCAAAAGCAAGAGGACGCTTTGGCCTTCGAGGCGGGAGCACGGATGTCGCTTTGGCCTACAAGGCGGGAGCCCGGATGTCGCTTTGACCTTTGAGACGGGATCCCGGAGGGCACTTTGTCCTTTAAATTGGGATGTCTGGGTTGGGCACTTCGGTCTGTGAGGTCGATATGTCAGGGTTGGGCACTTCGGTACGTGAAGTCGATGTCCGGGTTGGATGCCTTGATCCATGAAGTGATATGTCCAGGTTAGGCGCTTCAGCTTATGAGGTAGATATGTCCTAGTTGGGCACCTCGGCCTGCTAAGTAGGATATCCGAGTTGGACCGTTCGGCTCGGTTGGAGTGGCCGTCTAAGTCCGCGTTGGACTTTAAGGCGGTAAGGTCCACTTCGGACCTTAAGGCGATAAGGTCCGATGGTAAGGCCAGGGGTTAGGAGGTAAGGCCCGCCTTGGGCCTGACGGCGGTAAGCCCTGCTACGTGCTTATAGGTGGGAAGGCAATTCCGGGCTTATAGATGGGCAGCCAACTTGGACTTTATAGGCGAAAAGGTGATTCCGGACTTGTAGGCGGGAAGGCAATTCTGGGCTTATAGACGAGAAGCCAACTTGGACTTTATAGGCGGGAAGGTGATTTTGGGCTTATAGGCGGGAGGACGGCTTCGATGGAGATCCCGTCCCGACGTATTTTTCTTTGAGTACAAAGGCGGGAAGCGTGTGGCCCATTGGGCCGCTCGGCCGGCTTGGAAGAGAGAGGCGGTAGGTACCGCCTTGTGTTTGAAGGCAGGAAGAAGGTTCCGTCTTAGGGGCCCAAGCCGGAAGATAGTTTCGGGCTTAGAGGTCTTCTTGAACATCAAGGCATAAAGCCCATAGGTCCATGCAGGTAGGAAGCTTGAGCCCATTTTGGGGCTCGCTTTGGGTCTAAAGGCGGTAAACTGATTGGGCGATGACGGGCTTAAGAAGAGTTTTTGTATAGAAGGTTTGAGAGGATCAAGTCGGCTTATATTTTCCTAAGTTGGGCCGAGATGTCCGAGATTCGGGCAAGATCTTGGGTCACAGTTGCTTGGTCGGTACGATTGGGATATTCCTATTCGAAGACGGGATTTGTTCATTTAAGAAAGACGGCTTAGATTTTTCTATTCTAAACCGGGTTGATTGGAAACAACATATTCGTTCGGGACGGGATTTCTTGCCCGGGAAGGATGAAGCTAGGTCAAGACGTGCTCTATAAAGGGGGCTCGAGCGACGGAGAAGAATATCAACAAACACAACAACCAACTACTCTACTTTTCCTTGTATCGCTTTATCTTTCCGTAGCCGTAGCCTAGCATAGCCCGTAGCCTAGCATAGCTTTAAACCGATCTTGGAACGACCATTTCGGATCCGTCTCGGGTTACTTGTTCTCTTTTCCCCGCAACAGTATGTTGCCCAAGAAATAGTTCGCCTAATTCAAGTGACAAAATAGTAGTTGAAAATCGGAGTTAATTTGTATTAGAAAAAAATTCTGAAGAAGTGTCTAAGATTAAGAAATTCAGAGTTAACAATAATGTCTTTTCATAATAGTTAAACTTAAAACATTTTTAAATTTTAAGTGAATCCAAAGTATTTGGTTTCCCATAATCGGTCAACCCATTTCCTTCCCAACAAGTGGGCCCACCCAAGGTTTGATGGGCTTCCTCTGTCTGATCTGATGGACTGACTTTCTAACACTGGGTTTCCAAATCATCTTTCAACTTGTGGGCCCATACTGATTATTCCATTCTGTTGCAGGTGTTTTTCAAGTAAATTTATTTATTTATATATAGTAATATACCAACAACAAAAAAAAGAATGGTGTTCCCCAACCGAATGTTCTGTTGCAAGTGTTTTCTGCTATGACATAACTTTCCAACACAAATTAAATTCAAAACCCCACGTAACGTACCAAACCCTCCAAGATTGCCCAACACTTTACATCACAGGCTACCACAGAAATATATAACAGCATGACAGTCTTCAAAATCAATGTCAGATACCAGGTATCACCACTGAGATCAAGAAGATGACATCAAATTCGAGAGTAAATTTCTTTAAAGCCGGAGGGAATGATTGCGGAAGGCATACCGAGGCTGGCTTCGGATTCAGTGGGGACAAGAGTTGTCCCCACTGAATTTTGAAACACGTCGGCTCGAAGGATTTTGAAACATTGCAGCTTTTGACTAATTTTGTAACTCTTAAGCTAATCGTGACCAATCATGGACTATATAGAGGTTTAGATCATTGTACACCTCACTTTTGGATTGAAATAAATACTCAAGCATAGTTTGTTTAGTGTTTCCATTAACTCACAAAGATTAACTAATTCGTGTGGTCCACCTGCACGCTGTATAGTAGGATCTATACAATCTAGATATGGACTAAATTTTAAGGTAGGCCCGAAATCCTATGTTAGATTCTACTCATGTAGAAATTCTGACGTGTGTAGAATCCAAGATTTATACCATATCCTTAGATTTGTTGGCATACCGAATAATTTTAACATTTCAATATAAATTATTGAACACATTTTTTTTGAAAGGTAAATTATACAAAAAATACTCCTACGTTAAGGTTTGAACCCATGACTTCCATCAAATCTTGCTAGCTTATGTCGTTAAGCCAAATGGCATTTGACAAATTATTGAACACTTACCTCCATTTTGACGAGGAATAATATAATTTACTAATTTGTAATTATAAACTGATAAGTAAACGACTTTACTATTCTCATAACAAAGTGTAGTATAAAAAATTTATTGTTAAAAAGAATAATATTTGTATGTTTTGAGGTACAAAATAATTTCGGTATTTGTCTACATATTTTGAGTTCCCCGATGTTGCGAGAGTATTTTTGGTCATTTATTGCATCAGACCAGCACCCAGCCTTTGGTTAGCATCGAGACGAACCCAATCTTTGCTTGGCATTGAGATGGACTTGACCTGGGTGGGCATTGAGATGGGATCAATCTTTGGTTGGTTTTATCGACAAGTCCCGAGCGCAAAGAGGATGGTGGACGGTTTGGTTTTGAAGTGAGCGGTGCAGTCTCAAAGTGACTGGTATGGTCTTAAAGTGAGCGGTGTCATCTCGGAGAAACTGGTGTCGGGTGATCGGTATCATCCCGAAGAGACTGGTGTCGGGTGTCGTCTCAAAGAGACCGCTTTCGGTTTTGAGTTGGGTAGAGACCCACATTGGTCTTCCCTTAGTTGAGATCAATGATGGTCTTCCATCAGCTGAGACCGACGATGGTTTTCCCTTGGTTGAGACCGGTGACGGTAGACCACCTCGATTTATTGTCCTTGGATGCCAAATATTTATCTTTGGTAAACTGGCCGTAACTTGTGACTCGAGCATCGGATGGAGTTTATTCTTTCACCATGGAAAGATAAGAGAAGGACCTAGAACTTTGTAGTTTACTATTTTTTCATATTCGAGGCGTAGCAATATCAAAAATCTACATCAAGGCGAGTCTGATTGGTCCGTCCGCCTAGGTAACGCTCTTCAAAGAAATGCACATAACTTTTCATCCAGAGCTTGGATTGAGTCGATTCTTATTGCTGTACGAAGCTAAGACATAGATCTACGACTTTACAGTATCATCCTCGGATTTAGAGCGTAAGAGGGTCTAAATTCCATTTCAAACTGGACTAACAACCCTGTCTTTCAAGACCGGACCGGGTGTCCCTTCACAAGCCGGACCGACAAGCACTTGCCTTAAGGGCCAGATTGATGACGATTCCCTTTGGGCTGGACCGACAACCAACACATTATGTGTCAGACCGACAATGTTGGTCCTCGGAGTCAGACCAACAACTATGGGATTTGGAGGCAGACCGGTGATGCGCCATTGACCGAGTCGAATCAGTGAGCCGGGATAGGAAAGCCCGTTATTAGACTGAGGGCCCATTACGGGACTGGCAAGCCCACTACAGGTCGGACCAACCAACTCCAAAGGGACAAGCCAAACCAACCAGGCTTCGGTCGCAAGCCAAACCAATAAGGCTTCGGTAGCAAGACCGATCGACGAGGCTTCGGTTCCAAGCCAGACAGACGAGATTTTGGTCGTAAGCCAGACTAACAAGGCTTTGGTAGCAAGACCAACCGACGAGGCTGCGGTTCCAAGCCAGACCGAGGAGGCTTTGGTTGCAAGCCAAACCAACAAGACTTCGGTCGCAAGACCGACCGACGAGGCTTCGGTTCCAAACCAGACTGACGAGGTTTTGGTCGCAAGCCAAACCAACAAGGTTTCGGTCGCAAGGCAGACCAATAAGGCTTCGGTTCCAAGTCGGACCAGCGAGGCTTCGGTCACAAGCCAAATCAATAAGACTTCGATTGCAAGACCAACCGACGAGGCTTCGGTCACAAGCCAAACCAACCAGGCTTCGGTCGTAAGACAGACCGACGAGGCTTCGATTCTAAGCCAAACCGACGAGGCTTCGGTCGTAAGCTAAACCAACAAGGCTTCGGTTCCAGGCCAGACCGACAAGGCTTTGGTTCCAAGCTGGACCAACAGTATTACCTTGACCAAGCTAGACCTCATCTATTTTCTTGATACCGACGGCATTGCCTTGGTCGGTTGGACCGATGGTATTGCCTTAAGCAAGCCGGATCGAAAATCTCCAATGGGACAACGAGTTCGTTATAAGACCGGCGGCCCATTAAGGGACCGGCAAGCCCATTATAGGTCATACCAACCACCTTCAATGAGACAAGTCTGTGATACCCTCACCCTATAATCAAATTTGTTTCAACATAATAAGGTTGATTTTGAAAAGGTTTAAGCTTAGTTCGTCGACGTTTGATAAAATAGGTGTAACTTCTTCATCCGGACTCCAAATTAGGTGATTCTAATTTGTGTAGATTCGTAACACATAGATCTATAACTTTGTTTTTTTATTTTGGTGATTTATAAAATAATTTGGTCCAAACTGAGTCAGAATTTTAGGTGCTCAGAAATAGGACTGATTTCATCGGTATTGGGAGATTTGTGAAAATTATTTATCATGTGATCTTCTTTGAATAAGGCTCGTTTTAGGGACTTATTAGAACATATTAAGAAGTTTAGAAATGATTTTGGAAGGCTAGAAAAGTCTGGGACTAAAGGAAAAAATCTGGTTGCAAGTGGACTAGGTGGCAACCATTGATAGGTCTAAGCTAGTTGTCATGCACTTAAAAAGGAGACACTTCTTTTGGACCAGAATGGAGCCACGACCTTCTTGGTAATTTAGGACAGAAAAACAGAGAGAAAAGGCCAGGAGAAAAGGGAAAAATGAAGGAGAAAGAAGAAGGAAGAAAGGTGAACAGATTTGAACAACTTGGAAGAATAGGTAAGTATTTGTGTAGGATTTTGCTTAAGTGAGTAGAAAATTTGTTTGAACCTTGAAGAAGCTAGTAGGTGAGGATTAGAACAAGTTAATATGACCTAGATGAAGGAGGATAAGGTGAGTTGAAGATGGGATTCGAGTTTATGTGGAAGTTAGAAGAGGAATCGAGCATCGGGGGGTGTTGTTTTATGAATTTTGGCTTGGATTTTGGGGCTGCCATATTTAAATCCGAAACTTAAGGGTTTATGAAATGATTTTTTATGGTTCCTAGGACATATTTACATGCTGAAGAGGTTGGTAATGATAGTGATTTATGTTCTTTTGACTAGTTAATTGACAGTTTGTATTTGAGGGTAGGGATGGCAATGGGTAGGGTAGGGTATTGATAGGACCCTACCCATACCCTAGTTTTCTTGGATGGACCCATACCCTACCCTACCCTCGACCCTACAAATTTTTTATTGTTAGATTCATACCCTACCCTCCTGGAGACCCAGGGTCTACAGGATCTGCAGGATCCGACCCATTAACATTCTGCATTTTGATAATTTTTAATCAAAACTTAATTTTTATATAAAATTTAAATAAATTCAAGACATCTACTACGTTACACATCAACATTCAATAGAAAATTGATGAAATATCAAATTTTGTAATTTAATTTCAATAGTCCAAAGTTTTTCTTTTAGAGTTTGAAGTACATAAACAATTCAACAAAATAAAAATATAGCATGTTAGCTTCTAGTGATCCATCATTCACGACATCTTCTAAGCTAGTTACAGAATAACATAATAAATATGTTAAAGTTAACCGTAAAGTATATTATATATATTATCAATACGGTCTAACAAGGGTCTAACTAGAGTCTAATTAGGGTGGAGTCTAAAATATGGTAAAAATGTAAGGGTAGGGTCCGACCCACAGGGTCTAGCTATGGATTCATACCCTACCCTAGACCCTACCTCTAAACATGGACCCATACCTATATCCTACCCTAGACCCAGTCAAAGTCAACATACCCTAGACCCGTAGGGTAAGGGTAGGGTCCGACCCTCAGGGTATGGGTATTTCTGCCATCCCTATTCGAGGGCCACGAGGTGTAAATCGAAGCACGGAGCTTCTCTTTGAATGGTTTGACCAACCATTATTTTGTAAGTAGATATTCTTTGTAACATGTGTTTAATTAACTAGACGTAGGTGATGTACTTTGTTTGGCGTACTTTTGAATGGGTTGAAATGTGGTATTGGGTTTGGTTTTGGGCTATTTGGTATTGAGGTTGCTTTTGGATTGTCTGTGTATGTATGTGAATTTTGAAAAGTCTGGTATGTGATTTGTGTGATGGCGGATGATGAGGTCTACCCGTGACCAACCGGGGATGTTGGCATATGTGCACATATTCTGAGGATACATTGGATATGTATACGATATGATATTTGGCCGGCAGGGTTAGTTTCTGATGGCGCCTTTAAGATATGGTATCCTCGTGTTGGAGTGGGAGTGACACTATCTAGACCTATCTGAAGTTCATCCGAATTGTGTTATGTGTTTTGTAAAAGTCTATCTGAAATTCTGATTAAGTATGATATGTGAATTCTTTGATGACCTTGTTTATGAAGTGATCTTTTGTTGTCTTGGCTTTTCTATCAGTATGTGTTTGGGTTTGATGGGGAACGACTGTTTGGTTAAATATATGTTACTTATAATATTCACTTACTAAGTGTTTCAAAGCACTTATTCCTTACATCCATCAACAGGTGAAGAGTCTTGAAAGGTGTTTGCATCTGGAGAAGCTTCCCCAATTCAAGTTCAGCCCGTTGTCCTCATTCCCGGGCTACGTTTAAAGGTTTCCAGATGGTCTTTGGTTTTGTGATCTAGGTCGCTCCATTATACACATTCTGTCGCCTTTTGACATATGACTTAGATTAATGTTAATATGTAAAATATTTGCAAGTTATGTTTATGTTTTAAATAGGATGCGTCTAGTGATATGACGTTGGAGTTGTGCACTCCAACTTTTAAATTTTGCCTGTCAGGTTTTGGATAGCGATAAATATGTCTGGTCGATAAAGTAATGTTGTTGGAAATGTTTAGGCGAATCTCTTTCTGAGAATGATGTGGTATGTTTGAGGCTTGCTAGGTTATGGTTATTATATTAAGTTCGGCATAATCTAGCACCGGTCACCGCCCACGAATTTGGGTCGTGACAGACTTGGTATTAGAGTGTGATACCCTCACCCTTCACTCAAATTGGTTACAACATAATAAGGTTGGTTTTGGAAGGGTTTAGGCTTAGTCTGTCATTATTTGGTAAAATAGGCATAACTTTCTCATCCGGACTCTAAATTAGGTGATTCTAATTTGTGTGGATTCATAACATCTGAATCTATAACTTTGTTGTTTTTGAGTTTTGTGATTTATGAAATAATCTGGCTGGAACAAAGTAAGAATCTAAGGTGCTCTGATATAGGTCTGATTTTGTCAGTATTGGAAATATTTGTTATGTGATTTTATTTAAGTTAACCTAAATTTTGAATTTACTATTCAATCTAATGATTAGCCATATTATGTTCGATAAATTAAGCAAAGTATATTTAACTGTCCAGTGATAAGATTTATAAATAGTTCTGAGACGGATTAAGAGCTAGTTGAATTTTAGCTTGTAGGTTTGGACAAGGAAAAAATAAATATAGTATGGTAAAAACGTGGCAACAAAATAACTGTAACACAACTTAGTCATTTGGTAAGTTAATTTCAAGGATAAGTTCAGTTATCTAGATATGAAGTTACCTTCTTTATGGTTAATTATTTATGAAGTAAAATAGGATAAGTTAAAAAAAAATAGTGAAACGTGGCTAAATTTAGGAATTGACAGCAATTAAACAAAGATAAAGGTGATTTGAAGCGGTGGAAACAAGATGTGAGCAATATAAATTACTTGGCTTTTTATTTCCACCGAGGATGACCAAGTACATAAACAGAATAGAAGATCAGAAAAAAAAATAGAAAGGGCAGGCCGAAGGGGAAAGAACAGTAGGAGGGAGTTTGAGACAGACGAAGATATCAACGAAGAAGAGAAGATGGAAATAGAAAAAAATGCTCAAGCTAGGTAATTGTTACTTTAAGATTCTCTATTTATTTGTACAAGAATACGGGGAGGTTGGAATTTTAGAAAGTCTAGTTTCAAGTGACGATGACAATAGAATTAATTGTAAGGTGGAAGATTAGAAGGAAAATCTGAATTAAGCTACTGCAAGTTTTTGTATTAATTAGTTGGAACCTGTGCGTTCAAATGAGAAGTGAAAGAAATATACTTGGTAATAAAAAAAAAGGATATGAAAGCGAGAACAATTAGAAAGAAATAAAGGTGATGTATTTTGTATAATTGACAAGGATTAGATTATGTATTTCTGGTGACAGAAATTACAAATTAAGAAATGAAGTTATGTTTCCTAAGATATATTTACATGCTAAAGAAGCGGGTAATGATAGTGGTTAATTATTCTTTTGACTAGTTAACCGACGTTTTGAATCCGAGTGCCACGAGTTGTAAAACGAAGCAAGCAGTTTCTCTTTGAATGGTTTGAGCAATCATTATCTTGTAAGTGGATATTCTTTGTAACATGTATTTAGTTAACTAGACGTGGGTGATGTGCTTTATTTGGCGTACTTTTGAATGATATGAAATGTGGTATTGGGTTTGGTTTTGATCTATTTGATATTTGAAGTTGCTTTTGGATTGTCTGTGTATGTATGTGAATTTTGAAAAGTTTGGTATGTGGTTTGTGTGATGGCGGATGATGAGGTCTACCCGTGACCAACCGGGGATGTTGGCATATGTGCACATATACTGAGGATACATTGGATATGTATATGATTTGATATTTGGCCGGCGGGGTTGGTTTCTGATGGCGCCTTAAGATATGGTATCCTCGTGTCGGTGTGGGAGTGACACTATCTAGACCTATCTGAAGTTCATCCGAATTGTGTTATATGTTCTGTGAAAGTCTATCTGAAATTCTGATTACGTGTGATACGTGAATTCTTTGATGACCTTATATATGGAGTGGTCTTTTGTTGTCTTAGTTGTGTGTTAGTATTTGGTTGGGTTTGAGGGGAACGACTGGTTGGTTAAATACATGTTACTTATAATATTTGCTTACTAAGTGTTTCAAAGCACTTATCCCTTACTTCAATCCACAGGTGAAGAGATTTGAGCCGTGGGTTGCATCTGGAGAAGGTTCTTCATCCGAGTTCGGCCCGTTATCTTTCTTTCTCGGGCTACGTTCAAAGGTCTCCAGATGGTCTTTGTCTTTGTAATCTAGGTCGCTTCATTGTACATATTTGTTGGTCTTTGACATGTGATCTTAGATTAATGTTAATAGGTAATGTATGTGTAAATTTATGTTATGTTTTAAAAGGATGTGTTTGATGATATGACGTTGGAGATGTGTACTCCAACGCCTACCAGGTTTTGGACACGATAAATATGTTTGTTTGAAGCAACAATATTGTGAAAAAAAAAATATTTTGACAATCCTGGTAATAAGAATGATGTATTATGATTTGAGGCTTGCTAGGTTGTGGTTTATGATATTAAGTTTGATATGATCTAGCGTCGGTCACCGACCACGAATTTGGGTCGTGACAGACTTGGTATCAGAGCTCGGTTAGAGCCCTAGGTTTGAACCTAGCTTATTATTTGAATTATGTGTTATGTATAATGGAGCATAGGATTTGTCATGTCCTTGTCCTCTTTTGTTGTGCCCATCCTTTGGTATGCTTAATTCTGACTTATTTGTATAGGAGGATATGACAGTTACACGTAGTGGTATGGATACGGTTAGGGAGCATGGTGAAAGCTCCCAAGGTCGGAGGAATGATGTTACATCTGAGACGACACCACCAGTGGAGGCCATTACCGCTGGTAGGGTCACTAGAGATGTGATTCCACCACCTGTTGCTGATGTTCCTACTTCTGAGATGGAGAGGCAGGGTGGTGATGGTGTAGACAGAGTTATGAAAGCAATGGAGAAATTCATCGTTGCTCAGCAAACACAATTAGAGCAGAATGTTACATTAGCTGCTAAAGATGACTCTTTAGGTGAGTTCTTAAAGTTGAATCCACCAACATTTTCTGGCTTAAGTGATGATCCTCAAGTATTCATTGATGAGATGGAGAAGAGGAGAAGAATCTTAAGGTGTGATAAAGAGCGAATGGTGGAGTTGGCATTATTTAAGTTGGTAGGTGTGGCTGGAGTTTGGTTCCAAAATGAGGGATCATATGCATGGACTTGGGAGATCTTTACTAAGGCCTTGTTAGATCGGTTCTTACCAGAGAGTTTGAAAGATGCCCGAGCTTTTGAATTTGAGCGATTGGTGAAGACCCGAGAGATGACAGTATCTCAATATGATGAGAGGTTCACTTATCTGTCACGATATGCAAAACACTTGGTTCCTAATGATGAGATGAAGGTAAAGAGGTTTATTCGTGGACTTGATGATTCTATGTTCAAGGTTATGTATCCTCGTGGTTTCGAGACATATGCAGCTGCAGTGGATTGTGCTCGAACCTTGGAGATGCGCGATAATGAACATCGAGTGGTCCAAAGTCAACCAAAATTTCAGAAGTTTGAAAAACCACCACAAAGGAGTTTCAACCAAGGCTTTAGACAGCAAGAGAGATGGACCAATATTCAGCCAGTATCGTCAAAGGGTGGAGGACCAGTTGGTAGTTTTGGTAGAGGGAAGGATTTTCGTGGTCAGCAATTCAGTAAGAACCAGTCCAGTAATTTCAGGAGATGCCAAAGTTGTGGTAAACAACATCCTGGAGACATTTGTTATAAAAGAACAGGAGCCTGTTTTCGCTGTGGTATGCAAGGTCACTTGGTGAAAGACTGTCCTACAATCGATCAGCGTAAGCAAGTGGCAAGCTTGATAGTTAGGCCACCAACACAACACTTTTCTCGACCACAAGTTCAGCAGGGCAATCTACTTGATCAAAGAGAAGTAGGTTTGAGGATTGAGGGACCTAAGTCTGATAGTGGAGGAGGCGATGCACAGCCTAGAGTGTATGCATTGACCAGGAGAGATGCTGATGCTAGTAATACTGTGGTGTCAGGTAACCTTCCCATTGGATCATCTTATGCACGTATTCTATTTGATTCGGGTTCTACACACTCTTTTGTGTCATCTCAATATGTTCAATGTTTGAATGCTATGCCTGTATGTCTGGATGAGTCAATGATCGTTGCCACTCCTTCGGGTGGGTTTGTATATGTTTGTGAAGTTGTTAGATCCTGCAATATTCAAATTAGTGGGCATGGCTTGTCAGCTGATTTATACATATTGGATATGGATGGTTTTGATATCATAGTGGGTATGGACGTGTTATCCACTTATCATGCGATAGTGGATTGTTTTGGAAAAAGAGTGATTTTCCATCCAACAGATGGGGCAGAGTTTGAGTTTCAGGGTGAGAAAAAGGTAACTACTGCAAAGCTTATCTCTTATATGAAAGCTAGCAAGTTTCTAAGGAAAGGATGTGCAAGCTATTTAGCTATGGTAAAGGAAATAAAGAAAGAAGATGTTTTGGTAGATCATGTTCCTATTGTGAGAGAGTACCCAGATGTATTTCCAGAGGATTTACCAGGCTTACCTCCAGAGAGAGAGATTGAATTCTGTATTGATCTTGAACCAGGAACTGAACCAATCTCTATACCACCTTATCGTATGGCTCCAGCTGAAATGAAAGAGTTGAAAGATCAGCTGCAAGATTTATTGAATAAAGGGTACATAAGGCCTAGTGTTTCTCCGTGGGGAGCCCCAGTGCTATTTGTGAAGAAGAAAGATGGGAGTTTACGATTGTGCATAGACTACCGAAAGCTGAATAAGGTAACTATACGCAACCGATATCCTCTTCCGAGAATAGATGATTTGTTTGATCAGTTGCGGGGATCTAAATGGTTTTCTAAGATTGACTTGAGATCGGGGTATCATCAATTGAGGATTAGAGAGATGGACATTCCAAAGACGGCATTCAGGACTCGATATGGCCATTATGAGTTTCTGGTTATGCCATTTGGATTGACTAATGCCCCAGCTGCTTTTATGGATATGATGAACCGGAATTTCAAGCCTTTCCTGGATCAGTTTGTGGTTGTGTTTATTGATGATATATTGATTTACTCTATTGATCAGGAAGATCATGAGAGACACCTTAGGCAAGTGTTGCAGACGCTACGAGAGAAAAAGCTATATGCTAAATTCTCAAAGTGTGAATTTTGGCTTCAAAGTGTAGCTTTTCTAGGACATGTGGTGTCCAAAGATGGAGTGTCAGTTGATCCGAAGAAGGTGGAAGCTGTTGTGAATTGGCCTACCCCAGCTAATGTTACTGAGATACGCAGCTTTTTGGGTTTAGCAGGGTATTATCGACGATTTGTCAAAGGATTCTCTACTTTGGCAGCACCATTAACTCGGCTAACTCATAAAAATGCCAAGTATGAATGGTCGGGTAGGTGTGAAGAGAGTTTTCAAGAATTGAAGGATCGGTTAACCCATGCACCTGTATTGGTTCTACCATCAGGATCAGGTGGATATTCAGTGTATTGTGATGCTTCAAGAGTGGGTTTGGGATGTGTTCTTATGCAACACAAGAATGTTATTGCTTATGCCTCTAGACAACTGAAGAAACATGAGGAGAATTATCCAGTCCATGATTTGGAAATGGCAGCAGTTGTGTTTGCATTAAAGATTTGGAGGCACTACTTGTATGGTGAGAAGTTTGAGATATATACAGATCATAAAAGCCTCAAGTATATCTTTGAGCAACGAGATTTGAACTTAAGACAGAGGAGGTGGATGGAGTTACTTAAGGATTATGACTGCACCATTAACTATCACCCTGGGAAAGCTAATGTTGTAGCTGATGCTTTAAGTCGCAAATCCTTAATTCAGCCAAAGTTTCTAGCAGAGATGCATATGAGACCTACCTTACGAGGACGGGTTATGGAATTACAATGGGAGGATCCAGAGGTTATTGTGATGATGGAACAAGTTGAGCAGGGTGAATTACCTAAATTTCGACTTAGTGCTAATGGTATCTTGTATTTTGGTTCTCGAGTGGTTGTCCCTGATGTTGGAGATCTAAGGAAGGAACTATTGACTCAAGCCCACCAAGCGGTCTACAGTATGCACCCTGGATCTACAAAAATGTACCATGATTTGAGATGCAATTATTGGTGGCAAGGTATGAAAAAGGACATTGCAAAGTTTGTTTCGAAGTGTCTGACTTGTCAACAGGTAAAAGCAGAGCATCAGAGACCTTCTGGATTACTACAACCTCTTGAGATTCCAATGTGGAAGTGGGAGCAGATAACAATGGATTTGTTAGTAGGGCTTCCAACTACTTCCAAAGGTTATGATGCAGTGTGGGTTATTGTAGACAGATTGACAAAATCTTCACATTTCCTACCAATAAAGAGTACATATGATGCAAGTAGGTTTGCTCAGATATTTATAGATGAAATTATTCGCCTTCATGGTGTACCAGTTTCAATTGTATCTGATCGTGGAACACATTTCACATCAAGGTTTTGGAGGCAATTTCAGGAGGCTATGGGAACTCGTTTGGATTTGAGTACGGCCTTTCATCCTCAAACAGATGGGCAGTCTGAGCGTGTTATTCAGATATTGGAAGATATGATGCGAACTTGTGTCATTGATTTTGGAGGAAGTTGGGATCGTTATTTGCCATTGATGGAGTTTGCTTATAATAATAGCTATCAATCAAGTATCAAGATGGCTCCATATGAAGCTTTGTATGGAAGAAAATGTAGATCTCCGTTATGTTGGAATGAGGTTGGTGAGAAACAACTATTGGGTAATGACTTAGTAGAAGAAACCAATGAGAAGATACAGTTGATTCGACAAAGGCTAGAAACAGCCCAGAGTCGGCAAAAGTCATACTCAGACAAGAGACGAAAGGATATTGAGTTTGATGTGGGATTACATGTTTTTCTCAAGGTTTCACCTATGAAGGGAACAATGAGGTTTGGGAGAAGGGGCAAACTCAGTCCTAGATATATTGGCCCATTTGAGATTTTGGAGCGAGTTGGACCAGTGGCATATCGATTGGCTTTACCACCATCCTTGTCACATATTCATCCAGTGTTCCATGTCTCTATGCTTAAGCGATATTTGCACGATGCTACTCATATTTTGGAGCCACAAATAGTAGAGATAAGTGGAGATTTGACATATCAGGAGAATCCAATAAGGATTTTGGATCGTGAAGTCAGGAAGCTTCTGAATAGAGAGCTTCCGATGATCAAGGTTGAATGGGCAAATCGTTCCTTGGCTGAGGCAACTTGGGAAATGGAGGGGAGAATGTGATACCCTCACCCTTCAATCAAATTGGTTACAACATAATAAGGTTGGTTTTGGAAGGGTTTAGGCTTAGTCTGTCATTATTCGGTAAAATAGGCATAACTTTCTCATCCGGACTCTAAATTAGGTGATTCTAATTTGTGTGGATTCATAACATCTGAATCTATAACTTTGTTGTTTTTGAGTTTTGTGATTTATGAAATAATCTGGCTGGAACAAAGTAAGAATCTAAGGTGCTCTGATATAGGTCTGATTTTGTCAGTATTGGAAATATTTGTTATGTGATTTTATTTAAGTTAACCTAAATTTTGAATTTACTATTCAATCTAATGATTAGCCATATTATGTTCGATAAATTAAGCAAAGTATATTTAACTGTCCAGTGATAAGATTTATAAATAGTTCTGAGACGGATTAAGAGCTAGTTGAATTTTAGCTTGTAGGTTTGGACAAGGAAAAAATAAATATAGTATGGTAAAAACGTGGCAACAAAATAACTGTAACACAACTTAGTCATTTGGTAAGTTAATTTCAAGGATAAGTTCAGTTATCTAGATATGAAGTTACCTTCTTTATGGTTAATTATTTATGAAGTAAAATAGGATAAGTTAAAAAAAAATAGTGAAACGTGGCTAAATTTAGGAATTGACAGCAATTAAACAAAGATAAAGGTGATTTGAAGCGGTGGAAACAAGATGTGAGCAATATAAATTACTTGGCTTTTTATTTCCACCGAGGATGACCAAGTACATAAACAGAATAGAAGATCAGAAAAAAAAAATAGAAAGGGCAGGCCGAAGGGGAAAGAACAGTAGGAGGGAGTTTGAGACAGACGAAGATATCAACGAAGAAGAGAAGATGGAAATAGAAAAAAATGCTCAAGCTAGGTAATTGTTACTTTAAGATTCTCTATTTATTTGTACAAGAATACGGGGAGGTTGGAATTTTAGAAAGTCTAGTTTCAAGTGACGATGACAATAGAATTAATTGTAAGGTGGAAGATTAGAAGGAAAATCTGAATTAAGCTACTGCAAGTTTTTGTATTAATTAGTTGGAACCTGTGCGTTCAAATGAGAAGTGAAAGAAATATACTTGGTAATAAAAAAAAAGGATATGAAAGCGAGAACAATTAGAAAGAAATAAAGGTGATGTATTTTGTATAATTGACAAGGATTAGATTATGTATTTCTGGTGACAGAAATTACAAATTAAGAAATGAAGTTATGTTTCCTAAGATATATTTACATGCTAAAGAAGCGGGTAATGATAGTGGTTAATTATTCTTTTGACTAGTTAACCGACGTTTTGAATCCGAGTGCCACGAGTTGTAAAACGAAGCAAGGAGTTTCTCTTTGAATGGTTTGAGCAATCATTATCTTGTAAGTGGATATTCTTTGTAACATGTGTTTAGTTAACTAGACGTGGGTGATGTGCTTTATTTGGCGTACTTTTGAATGATATGAAATGTGGTATTGGGTTTGGTTTTGATCTATTTGATATTTGAAGTTGCTTTTGGATTGTCTGCGTATGTATGTGAATTTTGAAAAGTTTGGTATATGGTTTGTGTGATGGCGGATGATGAGGTCTACCCGTGACCAACCGGGGATGTTGGCATATGTGCACATATACTGAGGATACATTGGATATGTATATGATTTGATATTTGGCCGGCGGGGTTGGTTTCTGATGGCGCCTTAAGATATGGTATCCTCGTGTCGGTGTGGGAGTGACACTATCTAGACCTATCTGAAGTTCATCCGAATTGTGTTATATGTTCTGTGAAAGTCTATCTGAAATTCTGATTACGTGTGATACGTGAATTCTTTGATGACCTTATATATGGAGTGGTCTTTTGTTGTCTTAGTTGTGTGTTAGTATTTGGTTGGGTTTGAGGGGAACGACTGGTTGGTTAAATACATGTTACTTATAATATTTGCTTACTAAGTGTTTCAAAGCACTTATCCCTTACTTCAATCCACAGGTGAAGAGATTTGAGCCGTGGGTTGCATCTGGAGAAGGTTCTTCATCCGAGTTCGGCCCGTTATCTTTCTTTCTCGGGCTACGTTCAAAGGTCTCCAGATGGTCTTTGTCTTTGTAATCTAGGTCGCTTCATTGTACATATTTGTTGGTCTTTGACATGTGATCTTAGATTAATGTTAATAGGTAATGTATGTGTAAATTTATGTTATGTTTTAAAAGGATGTGTTTGATGATATGACATTGGAGATGTGTACTCCAACGCCTACCAGGTTTTGGACACGATAAATATGTTTGTTTGAAGCAACAATATTGTGAAAAAAAAAATATTTTGACAATCCTGGTAATAAGAATGATGTATTATGATTTGAGGCTTGCTAGGTTGTGGTTTATGATATTAAGTTTGACATGATCTAGCGCCGGTCACCGACCACGAATTTGGGTCGTGACATAGAGCTTGGTTAGAGCCCTAGGTTTGAGCCTAGCTTGTTGTTTGAATTATATGTTATGTATAATGGAGCATAGGATTTGTCATGTCCTTGAACCTCTTTTGTTGTATTGTCCTTTAGTATACTTAATTCTGATTTATCTGTATAGGAGGATATGACAACTCCACATAGTGGTACTGAGATGGCTGGAGAGCATGGTGAAAGCTCTCAGGGTCTGAGGGAGGATGTTGTACCTGAGACTACACCACTGATTGAGGCCCTTACTAATGGTGGGGTCACTAGAGATGAGATTCTGCCACCTGTGGCTGCTGTTCTCACTTCTGAGATGGAGAGGCAGGGTGGTGATGGTATAGACAGAGTTATGAAAGTAATGGAGAAATTCATCGCTATTCAGCAAACACAAGTAGAGCAGAATGTTACACTAGCTACTAAAGATAACTCTTTGGGTGAATTTTTGAAATTGAATCCACCAACATTTTCTGGCTTAAGTGATGATCCTCAGGTATTCATTGATGAGATGGAGAAGAGGAGAAGGATCTTAAGGTGTGATAAAGAGCGAATGGTGGAGTTAGCTGAATTTCAATTGGTAGGTGTGGCTAGAGTTTGGTTCCAAAATGAGGGATCATATGCATGGACTTGGGAGATCTTTTGTAAGGCCTTATTGGATCAGTTTTTGCCAGAGAGTTTGATAGATGCCCGAGCTTTTGAATTTGAGCGGTTGATGAAGACTCCAGAGATGATAGTAGATCAGTATGATGAGAGGTTCACCTATCTGTCACGGTATGCAAAACACTTGATTCCTAATGATGAGATGAAGGTAAAAAGGTTTGTTCGTGGACTTGATGACTCTATGTTCAAAGTTATGTATCCTCGTGGGTTCAAGACATATGCAGCTGTAGTGGATTGTGCTCAAACATTGGAGACTCAAGATAATGAACGTCAAGTGGTCCTAAGTCAACCAAAACTCCAAAAGATTGATAAACAACCACAAAAGAGTTTCAACCAAGGCTTTAGACAACAAGAGAGATGGATCAATACTCAGCCAGCATCGTTAAGGGGTGGAGGACCTGTTGGTAGATTTGGACGAGGAAAGGATTTTCGTGGTCAAAGATTCATTCAGAATCAACCCAACAGTTTAAGGATGTGTCAAAATTGTGGTAAACAACATCCTGGAGATGTTTGTTACAAAAGGACAGGAGCTTGTTTTCGTTGTGGTAAGATAGGTCACTTGGTGAAAGATTGTCCTGCAATTGGTCAGCGTAAATAAGTGGTGAGTTTGATAGCCAGACCACCAACACGAGGGTATCCTCGATCACAAGTTCAGCATCCTGGAGATGTTTGTTACAAAAGGACAGGAACTTGTTTTCGTTGTGGTAAGATAGGTCACTTGGTGAAAGATTGTCCTGCAATTGGTCAGCGTAAATAAGTGGTGAGTTTGATAGCCAGACCACCAACACGAGGGTATCCTCGATCACAAGTTCAGCAAAGCAATCTACTTGATCAAAGGGAAGTAGCTTTGGGGATTGAGGGACCTAAGTCTGATAGTGGGAGAGACAGTGCACACCCTAGAGTGTATGCTTTGACTAGGAGAGATGCTGATGCTAGTAATACTATGGTGTCAGGTAACCTTCCCATTGGATCATCTTATGCACGCATTCTATTTGATTCGGATTCTACACACTCTTTTGTGTCATCTCGATATGTTCAATATTTGGGTGCTATGTGTATGTGTTTGGATGAGTCAATGATTGTTGCCACTCCTTCAAGCGGGTTTGTGTATGTTTGTAAAGGTATTAGATCTTACAATATTCAAATTAGTGGACATGACTTGATGACTGATTTATACATATTGGATATGGATGATTTTGATATAATAGTGGGCATGGATTTGTTATCCCCTTATCATGCGATAGTGGATTATTTTGGAAAAAGGGTTATTTTCCATCCTACAGATGAGGCAGAGTTTCAGTTTCAGGGTGAGAAAAAGGTGGTTACGGCAAAACTTATCTCTTACATGAAAGCTATTAAGTTTCTAAGGAAAAGGTGTGCGAGCTATTTAGCTATGGTGAAGGAAATAAAGAAGGAAGATGTTTCAGTGGACGATGTTCCTGTTGTCAGGGAATTTCTGGATGTATTTCAAGAGGATTTACCAGGCTTACCTCCAGAAAGGGAGATTAAATTTTGTGTTGATCTTATACCAGGCACTGAACCAATTTCTATACCACCTTATCGTATGGCTCCAGCTGAAATGAGAGAGTTGAAAGATCAGTTGCAAGATTTATTGAATAAAGAGTACATAAGGCCTAGTGTTTCTCCATGGGGAGCCCCAGTGCTATTTGTAAAGAAGAAAGATGGGAGTTTACGGTTGTGCATAGATTACAGAAAGCTGAATAAGGTAACTATACGCAACCGATATCCTCTTCTGAGAATAGATGATTTATTTGATCAGCTGCGAGGATCTAAATAGTTTTCTAAGATTGACTTGAGATCATGTAATACCCGTGAATTAAACTTAGTTAAATTTAATCAAGTATTCTTAATCAATTGGTATAATAAGGATATATTATGTGAGAAGATATCTAGAGAAATTGATGATTTAGATATTATAAGAATGATGCTAAGTGAGAATATTTATATATTGGAGATTCGCAAAGCTGGAGAATTAAATAAATTAAAGTTATATATTTATAAATTGTGGACGTGATTTTCAGAAAGGAAATAAATTATATAATTCTACTTTTTGATCAAAAAATTATGATCATAAGAAATATTTAATGTTTGGTAGACGTTTCAAAGATGTAATTTAGATATAGATATTTTAATGGTGCGCGAGATGGATAGATAAGTTCTAGTAGGCTCCATAATAATGTGATAAGGTAAGAAGATATATATGAAAATTACAAACAAAATCGTAAAGTAAAAAGATAGAAGAAAATTGTAGGCGGAATTAATGGATAGAATTCAACTATATATAAAAAAGAGGTAAAAATAACGTGTTCGTTAAGCCTACATCTTAGGCAAGAGATAATGATCTAACAACTACAGAAAATAGGCTAAAAAAAGAAGAAGAAGAAAAAGCTAAGTACAACGTGGCAAAGTAAAAAAAGAAGAAGAAAGAAAACGTGGCAATCTAAAATAGAGCCACCTCAAGACAAATTTCTATTATAAAATAGGAATGAAGTGGTGAACTTGGTTTCCTCAAGTTTCACCGAAACCCACAGTAAACCAAACCATGAAAGTAAAAGGATAGCAAGGACTAAAAATGAAACTAACAAAGAAGGAGCCATTCAATAAGATCAAAGCTAGGTAAGCTATCTTCACTACTTATAAGTATGACAGTATTTGCGAGTGACAAATATGTAAAGGGACGATTTATTTTTAAATTACTCACAGTTAAGTAACATATGTGGACATGAATTGGTAAAGAGAAATTGAATGATTAAGCTTTCAACATATAGGAAAGAAAACCGAGATAGGAAAATTGAAAAAGTAATATGAGAAAACAAAAACAAAAAAAATAAAGACAAGAGATGAGATAAGGGACCGGAAGAAGGTGAGTTATAAATTATTAGTATAATTTGCTACTAACAAATTCTTTGTTGGTGACTTCTTAATGTAAATATGGAAAAGAAGGAATTAAATTAGCTTTTTAAGTAAATTGGAAGACTTTACGAGAAAAATGCAACTAATAGTTCATGTAGCCAAATTGATTAGTTTAATCTTCATGAAAGTTTGTTCATCCATGTCATGAGCTATGAATTTATAATTTGTCGGGTGTTCTGGGCTTCTTAGAAGCTTAATGCATTGAGACGATACTAAGATAGAAAAATTGAGAGATGTAGAATGAGAACTTGGAAGGATAACTAATTTCTGTAGAAAAATAGATTGATATGTATAGATTGAAAAGAATCATTATAAATTAGGAGAGCGCATATTAAAAATGTAATAGCATCGAGTTAGTGTTCAAGCGAGAACATGTATTAGTTACGCTTACTGTTAATAAAATTATAAATTAAGAGTGTTATTTTATTTGTGGTAGATGGAATCAATTTCTTATTCAACAGCCTTCGTAATCTAATTGAGGATATTTTGTAGGAGTCTCTACGAATAAGGAACTCGGAAGAATAAAATTCGAGAAGAAATCTAGATACGGAATGAAACTTCATAGTTTCATTCAAATGGTCGTTAGCCTAAAATCGGTAAACAAATAATATGTGACTCGTGCTTTCTTTGGCGTACTCTATTTATTTGTCATGATCTGAATATGGTAATGTGAGTGCATTTTGTGCATTTGTCATATGAGCATATTGTATGACGTTATAATTTGTGAAAGTTTGTTCAATCTGGCCCAGCGGGGGCACTGGATATGTTTGGTATATTTTGGAGCCTATGAATTTGTTATGATATGAAAGTCTGTTATGTGGATGGCTCAGCTCTGTGATATGGACGTCTAGTAGGCAGAGATCTACCCGTGACCAACCGGGGATGTTGGCATATGTGCACATATAATGAGGATACAATAGATTCTGATATAATCTATTTGGCCGACGGGGTTGGTTTCTGATGGCGCCTTTGAGATATGGTATCCTCGTGTCGGGGTTGGAGTGACACTATCTAGATCTTGCCGAATGTTCGTCAGTTCTGCTATATGATATTGGAATTATGTGTCATGTGTTAAATTGCGTGACGGTATGGAACGTTGCGTAGTTTGCTCATGCTTCTGTGACTTTGTGATTATATGATATATTTGATCATCTAGTAAGTATGATTTTTGAATAATGTACATCTCCGCATAATTTATTTGCCATGTTAGTTATATGCATGCTTTAGGTATGTTTGTGCATTGAGTAGCTAAATAAATTGCGATGCATATCTTATTTGTTTACTGAGTGTTCCAAAACACTCATCCCCCCTCTCACCAGTTTTGCAGGAACTTGAATACGAGTTGTATTAGTTCGGAGATCTACTCTGATCGTACTAAGTCCGCTTTATTCTTCGGGACTGGTCTGGAGGTCTCCAGTTTGTATTTTTCTTATTGATCTAGAAGCTCCGTAGTCGCAGGATTTATTTTGATCTTGGGAGTATGTATTAAAAAGAAAAAAAAAACTTCGCTTATATTTTGTAAGTTTAGAATATGAAACTAAAGATCATTAGGTTTTAAATTTTATGTTTAAATGCTTATGATTATAAATTTGAATACGTTAGAGGCTGGCTAGATTTATTTTGTGAATAACATGAGTTGAAGTCTAGCGCCGGTCACCGACCACTGATTCGGGTCGTGACAGACGTGGTATCAGAGCTCTAGGTTAGAGCCTTGTTTGAATTATTAGGTGTCGAGTATCATAAGTTGTGCCACGGAGCATAGGATTCCTTATATCTTTGTGTCCCTTCTATCTGTATCATTTGCTCATGCCTTAATCTTTTCTGTGTCAAGGAAGATTTGTTTCTGTTCGAACATGATGGTGTGATGAATTGACATGTTGTTTGAGATGTTTATGTTTGAGATTCTTATGTGAGGAATTTATGTGATACATTGTTGATATGACGAGGCATTTACTCTACATTTTGGTGAGAACTCAGGTCCTGTTTGTATATTTATTCCTTTGAAGAGCCCATTTGAGTATATATATTTATATATATATATATAAATCCTTTCATGGGTGAGATTTTGATGAAGTGACTGATCACCACTTTGTCCAAATTATCAAAATACCCTTATATATTTGATTTCTTCCTATGTATATATTGGGCCATTGATTGGAGCCTCACCAGATGTTTGAGTTATGTCTTTGTGAACTCTTCTAGTTTGTTTATTTGTTCATTAAGAATCTGGTTTTGAGTTTGTATATATTTGAAAAGCGGAAGCTATGAACAACGTTATGTGGATGGATGATACATGAGAACTTGAGTCGTAATTATATTTTGGAAATATATATATTGGGAAAGTAACGTGAAATTAATTATGAATGAGAATTATGAGATTAAGTTATATGGAATTAAATTACAACTAAGTTATTGCTTTTCTAACTTTGAATACTTTGAGGAATTTAAGATTTAGTATGTATCTTGGTTTGGATTATAGTTATAGATTTGAAAAGAGAACATTCGATAAACTTTTGATAAGATAATTTGTTCAATGGTTGTGAACAAGGTAGTCCAACAACATAAAGCATAAATGGTCAATAGTTTTGACCAAACTATAAAGTTAACTCATTGGTTTGGAAAAATATTTTGGAGGCTAAAGAAAATGATCTGGATTTGATTAACGCTTCTCCTTGTAATCAAATTATGATATGATATATATAATCTAAGTCTCAATGAATCTGAAGAAGAACTATGATATAAAACTTTGATAATCTATAAATCAGGTAACTTATAACTACAATAAGCACACCAATATTGAGATGGAGTTGTGCCAGCTCTGTAAGAGAGCGGGAAGTGAATGTTATTTGTAAAAGAGAAATCTGAGATAAATCATCAACTAGATAGCGACTTAGAAAGAGAAACGAACAAAAAGATTTGGCAAGTAAAAATTTGATTTAAGTTAGCCCGAAGAAGGAGAAGTATGTATGGCAAAGTAAATTTGGAATACAAATATTAATTTCGTAATTAGTTTGCGTGAAAGTTAATGAGATTATTTAGTTTGTGAAATATGAAATAAAGAAAGCCTACAGCCTAAAAGGAAGTATGTTAAAGTGATTTAATTGAGAAGTGGAGAATAATAAAATATGAGAATAGAAGTGCATATGGTACGTAGATTTCAAAACCTATGGCGGATTGTGTAAAATTTTGAGATGTGAAGTGATAAGATGTGAGTGACTTAGTAGTCACAAAAGTTGTATTAATATGAAGATAAGCTAAAATTAAATTTGAGTTGAAACTTCAGAGAATGCCAGGGAGATGAAAATCGGAATGTACTTGGATGGAAGTATTTGTAGACACTACTTCAACAAGTAAATACTTAAGAATCTATGTGAACATCTATAAGCACTAAGATAAATATGTGAAGAACCAGAAAATCAAAATAAAAAGTTTGACACAATAGATGATAGACTCATTGAATTATGTTAGTATCTTTTGAAGATTAAAGATTAAAAGGGGGTGATAATGAGGATAGAAGAGGTAATTGCTAAGATATGTGAGCTTTGATATAAAATTTGGTGCAACTTATACAATGTATATTGAATAAGTGGAAAAGATAGATTATGGAAATCTGGAAGGGCAATAAGACTTAAGTTGGAAAAGAAAATTCATGAAAAGTTTTGGTGGATGATGAACTATTAAGAAGAAAGATTGAGTAGTATGATGTTCTTGCAACAAAATAAGTGTAATGTTTGTATCACTATGAAGTATGAATTTATTTAAGGAAAAAAAAAGTTAAGCAAATTTAATGAACAAAGATCCAGGTTAGTAAAATCTTTAAGGTAGTTTTTCCAAATATAAGATTAATGACATAAGGTTATCGTGCTAATGAAAGAAGACATAGTCTACACAATCTTTGGAACTTAGTATATGCACTATATGGGAGCGATATGTTATCTGGTTCATCAGTATGATAAAAAATTTCATAAGGATTATGATCTGAGTGCTCAAGCCTAACAGAAATAAATTTATGGCCATTCCTATGGATAATGAATAGGAGCACAAGAAGATAATACAATTGACATAATAAACATCATATGTTATATTTAAAGTTAATCCCAGTGAGTGTGTCAGTGATAAAGAAAGACATTATTCGGAGTTTGGTGATTATGATGAAATAATCATGGATTTAAGTTAGTATATCTGATTTTGGAGGAGATGGTAAAGTGATACGGTTTGTTGTTGGAGAGGTTTAAAGGTTTAGTTTTTCAGCAATCCAATAGATACATTTAACTTCAAGAATTAATGGATCAAATGTATGTAAGATTTTGGCATTTTTGGGCTGACTGAATAAATTTTAGTAAAATTATAAAAATATGGTCCATGAATGATCTGAATAAGGGTTGGGTAGAACTACCAAAGGTATGGTAAAAAAAAAAGAGAAATTTAGTCAAAGAACCATAAGTATAACAAAAGATTTGAGGTATGGGGATAATAAAATTTAAGCATTACAAATAAGGAAGTATGAATCAAAGAATTATGATGGAAAAAAATAGTGCCTTTATGATTAAAACTTTGGGCAATGTCGGAAAGTATTAAGTCTGTAACTTAAATGCATGACATGAAATTAAGAAAAATAAGCTTGAAATTTTAGAAGGTTCTATTTGAAAGAATTTGACCAAGGGAACTTGATGCTAGAAATCATTTGGTATGATCAAGATACAAGTTTATTGTACCACTTTTGGATAGGGTTATGGTATTGCATGAAAGACTCAAAGAGTTGAGTAGAACTATTAAATACATGATCCAAAAAATAGAATTAAGAGAAATTTATAGAAAGAATTATAAGCACAACAAAGGATTTAAGATATATGGAGATAACAAAGATGAAGATGATTACACATAAGTAAGTTTGTGTCTAAGAAAAATGAAGAAAAAAAATAATAAGATTTTTGACTAACTTCTTAATAATGTCAGAAAGAATTAGATTTGGAGTTACACTCTTTTCAAATGTATATGACATGAAATAGAGAACAATAAATTTGAAAGTTCATGAGGTTTTGTTGAAAGAATTCGATAAGATGATTATTGATTGTCATTCAACCGGCATAGTCGACACATAAGAATGTTGTACTCTTTATGATTAGGGTTAGGGTATTGGATTAGAAACTCAGAAAATTGGTCAAGTTATCTGTGGAAGTAGAAGAACGATCGTATAACAAATAAGTTGTTGAAACTTTGATCGAAGGGGTTACTTCAATTTTTAAATACTTTGGAAAATTCAGAAAAATATTAATGTTATTTATAAGGTTAAGAGATGGAAAGAAATACACTTTAATGTGAGAACACACATTTACTCAAAGTCTCATATATGAAAGAGACAATGAGTTTGGTAGAAGATGTAGGTTTCATCTTATTAGATACGTTAATTTTTTTGAAAATTTAGACAAATTAGGCCATTGGCTTGTTGGCCTCGCCACAACAGTAGTGACTTTGTCACTTACTTATACTACCCCACTCTTGTCTGAAGCCACAAACAGCTGAGAATAGATAAATATGGCATATTGGAAGTGCTAAAAAAAAAGAATTTTGGATTGGAAAGTTTTGAAAGAGAGGGTTTCAAATGAACAAAGTGAGGGGGAACACAATCCACAAAATACAAAGACATGTAATAAGATATTAATAAAGTACTTATCTATTTAAATAATCATAAATTCGGGGACCGAATTTTTATAAGGAGGGAAGAATGTAATACCCGTGAATTAAACTTAGTTAAATTTAATCAAGTATTCTTAATCAATTGGTATAATAAGGATATATTATGTGAGAAGATATCTAGAGAAATTGATGATTTAGATATTATAAGAATGATGCTAAGTGAGAATATTTATATATTGGAGATTCGCAAAGCTGGAGAATTAAATAAATTAAAGTTATATATTTATAAATTGTGGACGTGATTTTCAGAAAGGAAATAAATTATATAATTCTACTTTTTGATCAAAAAATTATGATCATAAGAAATATTTAATGTTTGGTAGACGTTTCAAAGATGTAATTTAGATATAGATATTTTAATGGTGCGCGAGATGGATAGATAAGTTCTAGTAGGCTCCATAATAATGTGATAAGGTAAGAAGATATATATGAAAATTACAAACAAAATCGTAAAGTAAAAAGATAGAAGAAAATTGTAGGCGGAATTAATGGATAGAATTCAACTATATATAAAAAAGAGGTAAAAATAACGTGTTCGTTAAGCCTACATCTTAGGCAAGAGATAATGATCTAACAACTACAGAAAATAGGCTAAAAAAAGAAGAAGAAGAAAAAGCTAAGTACAACGTGGCAAAGTAAAAAAAGAAGAAGAAAGAAAACGTGGCAATCTAAAATAGAGCCACCTCAAGACAAATTTCTATTATAAAATAGGAATGAAGTGGTGAACTTGGTTTCCTCAAGTTTCACCGAAACCCACAGTAAACCAAACCATGAAAGTAAAAGGATAGCAAGGACTAAAAATGAAACTAACAAAGAAGGAGCCATTCAATAAGATCAAAGCTAGGTAAGCTATCTTCACTACTTATAAGTATGACAGTATTTGCGAGTGACAAATATGTAAAGGGACGATTTATTTTTAAATTACTCACAGTTAAGTAACATATGTGGACATGAATTGGTAAAGAGAAATTGAATGATTAAGCTTTCAACATATAGGAAAGAAAACCGAGATAGGAAAATTGAAAAAGTAATATGAGAAAACAAAAACAAAAAAAATAAAGACAAGAGATGAGATAAGGGACCGGAAGAAGGTGAGTTATAAATTATTAGTATAATTTGCTACTAACAAATTCTTTGTTGGTGACTTCTTAATGTAAATATGGAAAAGAAGGAATTAAATTAGCTTTTTAAGTAAATTGGAAGACTTTACGAGAAAAATGCAACTAATAGTTCATGTAGCCAAATTGATTAGTTTAATCTTCATGAAAGTTTGTTCATCCATGTCATGAGCTATGAATTTATAATTTGTCGGGTGTTCTGGGCTTCTTAGAAGCTTAATGCATTGAGACGATACTAAGATAGAAAAATTGAGAGATGTAGAATGAGAACTTGGAAGGATAACTAATTTCTGTAGAAAAATAGATTGATATGTATAGATTGAAAAGAATCATTATAAATTAGGAGAGCGCATATTAAAAATGTAATAGCATCGAGTTAGTGTTCAAGCGAGAACATGTATTAGTTACGCTTACTGTTAATAAAATTATAAATTAAGAGTGTTATTTTATTTGTGGTAGATGGAATCAATTTCTTATTCAACAGCCTTCGTAATCTAATTGAGGATATTTTGTAGGAGTCTCTACGAATAAGGAACTCGGAAGAATAAAATTCGAGAAGAAATCTAGATACGGAATGAAACTTCATAGTTTCATTCAAATGGTCGTTAGCCTAAAATCGGTAAACAAATAATATGTGACTCGTGCTTTCTTTGGCGTACTCTATTTATTTGTCATGATCTGAATATGGTAATGTGAGTGCATTTTGTGCATTTGTCATATGAGCATATTGTATGACGTTATAATTTGTGAAAGTTTGTTCAATCTGGCCCAGCGGGGGCACTGGATATGTTTGGTATATTTTGGAGCCTATGAATTTGTTATGATATGAAAGTCTGTTATGTGGATGGCTCAGCTCTGTGATATGGACGTCTAGTAGGCAGAGATCTACCCGTGACCAACCGGGGATGTTGGCATATGTGCACATATAATGAGGATACAATAGATTCTGATATAATCTATTTGGCCGACGGGGTTGGTTTCTGATGGCGCCTTTGAGATATGGTATCCTCGTGTCGGGGTTGGAGTGACACTATCTAGATCTTGCCGAATGTTCGTCAGTTCTGCTATATGATATTGGAATTATGTGTCATGTGTTAAATTGCGTGACGGTATGGAACGTTGCGTAGTTTGCTCATGCTTCTGTGACTTTGTGATTATATGATATATTTGATCATCTAGTAAGTATGATTTTTGAATAATGTACATCTCCGCATAATTTATTTGCCATGTTAGTTATATGCATGCTTTAGGTATGTTTGTGCATTGAGTAGCTAAATAAATTGCGATGCATATCTTATTTGTTTACTGAGTGTTCCAAAACACTCATCCCCCCTCTCACCAGTTTTGCAGGAACTTGAATACGAGTTGTATTAGTTCGGAGATCTACTCTGATCGTACTAAGTCCGCTTTATTCTTCGGGACTGGTCTGGAGGTCTCCAGTTTGTATTTTTCTTATTGATCTAGAAGCTCCGTAGTCGCAGGATTTATTTTGATCTTGGGAGTATGTATTAAAAAGAAAAAAAAAACTTCGCTTATATTTTGTAAGTTTAGAATATGAAACTAAAGATCATTAGGTTTTAAATTTTATGTTTAAATGCTTATGATTATAAATTTGAATACGTTAGAGGCTGGCTAGATTTATTTTGTGAATAACATGAGTTGAAGTCTAGCGCCGGTCACCGACCACTGATTCGGGTCGTGACAGATCACGGTACCATCAGTTACGGATTAGAGAGATGGACATTCCAAAGATGGCATTTAGGACTCGATATGGACATTATGAGTTTTTGGTTATGCCATTTGGATTGACTAATGCCCCAGCTACTTTTATGGATATGATGAATCGAACATTCAAGCCTTTCCTGGATCAGTTTGTGGTTGTGTTTATTGATGATATTTTGATTTACTCTACTAACCAAGAAGATCATAAGAAATACCTTAGGCAAGTGTTGCAGACGCTACGAGAGAAAAAGCTATATGCTAAATTCTCAAAGTGTGAGTTTTGGCTTCAAAGTGTAGCTTTTCTAGGACATATGGTATCTAAAGATGGAGTGTTAGTTGACCCAAAGAAGGTGGAAGCTATTGTGAATTTGCCTACCCCAGCTAATGTTACTGAGATACGCAGCTTTCTGGGTTTAGCAGGGTATTATCGACAATTTGTCAAAGGGTTCTCTACTGTGGCAGCACCCTTAACTCGGCTAACTCATAAAAATACCAAGTATGAATGGTCAGACAGATGTGAAAAGAGTTTCCAGGAATTGAAGAATCGATTAATGCATGCACCTGTACTGGTTCTACCTTCAGGATCAGGTGGATATTCAGTTTATTGTGATGCTTCTAGAGTTGGTTTGGGATGTGTTTGTATGCAACACAAGAATGTTATTGCTTATGCCTCTAGACATCTGAAGAAACATGAAGAGAATTATCCAGTCCATGACTTAGAAATGGCAGCTGTCGTGTTTGCATTGAAGATTTGGAGGCACTACTTGTATGGTGAGAAGTTTGAGATATATACAGATCATAAAAGCCTCAAGTACATTTTTGAGCAACGAGATTTGAATTTAAGGCAGAGGAGGTGGATGGAGTTACTCAAGGATTATGATTGCACCATTAACTATCACCCTGGGAAAGCTAATGTGGTAGCTGATGCTTTAAGTTGAAAGTCCTTAATTCAGCCAAAGTTTATAGTAGAGATGCATATGAGACCTACCTTACGAGGAAGAGTTATGGAATTACAATGGGAGGATCCTGATATTATTAAGATGATGGAAAAAGTTGAACAGGGTAAATTACCTAAATTTTGACTTAGTACTAATGGTGTGTTGTATTTTGGTTCTTGAGTGGTTGTCCCTGATGTCTGAGATTTAAGAAAGGAACTATTGACTCAAGCACACCAAGCAGTATATAGTATGCACCCTGGATCTACAAAGATGTACCATGATTTGAGATACAATTATTGGTGGCAATGTATGAAAAAGGACATTGTAACATTTGTTTTGAAGTGTCTGACTTGTCAACAGGTAAAAGCAGAGCATCAGAGGCCTTTTGAATTACTACAACCTCTAGAAATTCCAATATGGAAGTGGGAGCAGATAATAATGAATTTGTTAGTAGGCCTTCCAACAACCTCAAGAGGTTATAATGCAGTGTGGGTCATTGTAGACAGATTGACAAAATCTTCACATTTTCTACCGATAAAGAGTACATATGATGCAAGTAGGTTTGCTCAGATATTTATGGATGAAATTATTCGCCTCCATGGTTTACCAGTGTCAATTGTCTCTGATCGTGGAACTCATTTCACATCAAGGTTTTGGAGACAATTTCATGAGGCTATGGGAACTCGTTTGGATTTGAGTACGGCCTTTCATCCTCAAATAGATGGCCAGACTGAGCGTGTTATTTAGATTTTAGAAGATATGATGCAAACTTGTGCCATTGATTTTGGAGAAAGTTGGGATTGTTATTTGCCATTGATGGAGTTTGCCTATAATAATAGCTATCAGTTAAGTATCAAGATGGCTCCATATGAAGCTTTGTATGGAAGAAAATGTAGATCTCCATTATGTTGGAATGAGGTGGGTGAGAAACAACTATTGGGCAATGACTTAGTGCAAGAAACTAATGAGAAGGTACAGTTGATTCGACAAAGGTTAGAAACTGCTCAAAGTCGGCAAAAGTCATACTCAGATAAGAGACGAAAGGATATTGAGTTTGATGTGGGATTACATATTTTCCTCAAAGTATCACCCATGAAGGGAACAATGAGGTTTGGAAGAAGAGGCAAACTCAGTCCTAGATATATTGGCCCGTTTGAGATTTTGGAGCGAGTTGGGCCAGTGGCATATCGATTGGCTTTGCCACCATCTTTGTCACATATTCATCCAGTGTTCCATGTCTCTATGCTTAAGCGATATTTGCATGATCCTACTCATGTTTTGGAGCCACAAACAGTGGAGATTAGTGGAAATTTGACATATCAGGAGAATCCAATAAGGATTTTGGATCGTCAAGTTAGAAAGCTTCGGAATAGAGAGCTTCCGATGGTCAATGTTGAATGGGCAAATCGTTCTTTGGCTGAGGCAACTTGGAAAATGGAGGAAGAGATGAAAACCAAGTATCCGCATCTATTTGAATGACAAGTAAGTTAGCCTCTTATTAAGCAAATTCGGGGACCGAATTTTATAAGGAGGGGAAACTGTGATACCCTCACCCTATAATCAAATTTGTTTCTACATAATAAGGTTGATTTTGGAAAGGTTTAAGCTTAGTTCATCGACGTTTGGTAAACTAGGCGTAACTTCCTCATCCGGACTCCAAATTAGGTGATTCTAATTTGTGTAGATTCATAACAAATAGATCTATAACTTTGTTTTTTTAGTTTAGTGATTTATGAAATAATTTGGTCCGAACCGAGTCAGAATTTCAGGTACTCGGAAATAGGACTGATTTCATCGGTATTGGGAGATTTGTGAAAATTATTTGTCATGTGATCTTCTTTGAATAAGGCTCAATTTAGGAACTTATTAGAATATATTAAGAAGTTTAGAAATAATTATGGAAGGCTAGAAAAGTCAGGGACTAAAGGAGAAAATCTGGTTGCAAGTGGACTAGGAGGCAACCATTGATAGGTCTAAGCTAGTTGGCATGCACTTAAAAAGGAGACACTTCTTTTGGACCAGAATGGAGCCACGACCTTCTTGGTCATTTAGGACAGAAAAACAGAGAGAAAGGGCCAAGAGAAAAGGGAAAAACGAAGGAGAAATAAGAAGGAAGAAAGGTGGACAGATTTGAACAACTTGGAAGAATAGGTAAGTATTTGTGTAGGATTTTGCTTAAGAGAGTTGAAAATTCGTTTGAACCTTGAAGAAGCTAGTAGGTGAGGATTATAACAAGTTAATATGACCTAGATGAAAGAGGATAAGGTGAGTTGAAGATGGGATTCAAGTTTATGCGGAAGTTAGAAGGGGGGGGGGGGGGGGGGGGGGGGGTTATTTTATGAATTTTGGGGCTGCCATATTTAAATCCGAAACTTAAGGGTTTATGAAATAAATTTTTATGGTTCCTAAGATATATTTACATGCTGAAGAGGTTGGTAATGATAGTGATTTATATTCTTTTGACTAGTTAATCGACGGTATGTATTCGAGGGCCACGAGGTGTAAATCGAAGCACGGAGCTTCTCTTTGAATGGTTTGACTAACCATTGTTTTGTAAGTGGATATTCTTTATAACATGTGTTTAATTAACTGGACGTGTGTGATGTGCTTTGTTTGGCATACTTTTGAATGGGTTGAAATGTGGTATTGGGTTTGGTTTTGGGCTATTTGGTATTGAGGTTACTTTTGGATTGTCTGTGTATGTATGTGAATTTTGGAAAGTCTGGTATGTAATTTATGTGATGGCGGATAATGAGGTCTACCCGTGACCAACCGGGGATATCGGCATATGTGCACACATTCTGAGGATACATTGGATATGTATACAATATGATATTTGGCCGGCGGGGTTAGTTTTTGATGGCGCATTTAAGATATGGTATCCTCATGTCGGAGTGGGAGTGACACTATCTAGACCTATCTGAAGTTCATCCGAATTGTGTTATGTATTTTGTGAAAGTCTATCTGAAATTCTGATTATGTATGATATGTGAATTCTTTGATGACCTTGTTTATGAAGTGATCTTTTGTTGTCTTGGCTTTTCTATTAGTATATGTTTGGGTTTGATGAGGAACGACTGGTTGGTTAAATATATGTTACTTATAATATTCACTTACTAAGTGTTTCAAAGCATTTATCCCTTACATCCATCAACAGGTGAAGAGTCTTGAAAGGTGTTTGCATCTGGAAAAGCTTCCCCAATTCGAGTTCAACCCGTTGTCCTCATTCCCGGGCTACGTTTAAAGGTCTCCAGATGGTCTTTGGTTTTGTGATCTAGGTCGCTCCATTATACATATTCCGTCGCCTTTTGACATATGACTTAGATTAATGTTAATATGTAAAATGTTTGCAAGTTATGTAGAATGGAGCGACCTAGATCACAAAACCAAAGACCATCTTGAGACCTTTAAACGTAGCCCGGGAATGAGGACAACGGGCTGAACTCGAATTGGGGAAGCTTCTCCAGATGCAAACACCTTTCAAGACTCTTCACCTGTTGATGGATGTAAGGAATAAGTGCTTTGAAACACTTAGTAAGTGAATATTATAAGTAACATATATTTAACCAAACAGTCGTTCCCCATCAAACCCAAACACATACTGATAGAAAAGCCAAGACAACAAAAGATCACTTCATAAACAAGGTCATCAAAGAATTTACATATCATACTTAATCAGAATTTCAGATAGACTTTCACAAAACACATAACACAATTCGGATGAACTTCAGATATGTCTAGATAGTATCACTCCCACTCCGACACGAGGATACCATATCTTAAAGGTGCCATCAGAAACCAACCATGTCGGCCAAATATCATATTGTATACATATCCAATGTATCCTCAGAATATGTGTGCATATGCCAACATCCCCGGTTGGTCACGGGTAGACCTCATCATCCGCCATCACACAAATCACATACCAGACTTTCCAAAATTCACATACATACACAGACAATCCCAAAGCAACCTCAATACCAAATAGCCCAAAACCAAACCCAATACCACATTTCAACCCATTCAAAAGTACGCCAAATAAAGCACATCACCCACGTCCAGTTAACTAAATACATATTACAAAGAATATCCACTTACAAAATAATGGTTGGTCAAATCATTCAAAGAGAAGCTCTGTGCTTCGATTTACACCTCGTGGCCCTCGAATATAAACCGTCGATTAACTAGTCAAAAGAACATAAATCACTATCATTACCAACATCTTCAGCATGTAAATATGTCCTAGGAACTATAAAAACTCATTTCATACACCCTGAAGTTTCGGATTTAAATATGGCAGCCCCAAAATCCAAGCCAAAATTCATAAAACAACACACCCCGATGCTCGATTCCTCTTCTAACTTCCACATAAACTCGAATCCCATCTTCAACTCACATTATCCTCCTTCATCTAGGTCATATTAACTTGTTCTAATCCTCACCTACTAGCTTCTTCAAGGTTCAAACGAATTTTCTACTCACTTAAGCAAAATCTTACACAAATACTTACCTATTCTTCCAAGTTGTTCAAATTTGTCCACCTTTCTTCTTTCTTCTTTCTCCTTCGTTTTTTCCTTTTCTCCTGGCCCTTTCTCTCTGTTTTTCTGTCCTAAATGACCAAGAAGGTCGTGGCTCCATTCTGGTCCAAAAGAAGTGTCTCCTTTTTAAGTGCATGCCAACTAGCTTAGACTTATCAATGGTTGCCACCTAGTCCACTTGCAACCAGATTTTCTCCTTTAGTCCCAGACTTTTCTAACCTTTCAAAATTATTTCTAAACTTCTTAATATGTTCTAATAAGTTCCTAAAATGAGCCTTATTCAAAGAAGATCATATGACAAATAATTTTCACAAATCTCCCAATACCGATGAAATCAGTCCTATTTCTGAGCACCTGAAATTCTGACTCGATTCGGACCAAATTATTTCATAAATCACCAAACTAAAATAATAAAATTATAGTTTATGTGTTACGAATCTACACAAAATGGAATCACCTAATTTGGAGTCCTGATGAGGAAGTTACGCCTATTTTACCAAACGTCGATGAACTAAGCTTAAATCTTTCCAAAATCAACCTTATTATGTTGAAACAAATTTGATTATAGGGTGAGGGTATCACACATCGATATAACAAAGGCGGTTCGGGTTTCTCATTAGGAGATGAGGCGAAGTCGGCGTCTTCGATATGACAAAGACGGTTCGGGTTTCTTATTATAAGCCGGAGCCAAGTTGGCATCATCGGTATAACAAAGGCAGTTCGGGTTTCTCATTATGAGATGAGGCAAAGTCGGCGTCTTCAATATGACAAAGGCAGTTTGGGTTTCTCATCATGAGCCGAAGCCAAGTTGGGATTGTCTAAAGCGGTTTGTGTTTCGCACCATGAGCCGGAGCCAAGTTGGCATTGTCAAAGACAGTTTGGATTTCTCATCATGAGCCGGAGCCAAGCTGGCATTGTCTAAGGCAGTTTGTGTTTCTCATCATGAGTCGGAGCTAAGTTGGCATTGTCAAAGGCGGTTTGAGTTTCTCATCATTAGCCGGAGCCAAGTTGGCCTTGTCTAACGTAGTTTGAGTTTCTCATCATGAGTCGGTAGCCAAGTTGGCATTGTCAAAGGCGGTTTCGGTTTTCATCATGTGCCGGAGCCAAGTTGACATCGTTTGAGGCAGTTGGCGTTGTTTATATAAGGATGGCCCGGGCACGAAACCAAGCATCATCAATCAACCATACAACCAACTACTCTATTTTTATTTGTTTCGTTTTCCTTTCCGTAGGGTAGCTTTAGTCGTCCTTAAAACTTTTTTCACCCATTCCGTTAGACCGATCTTGGGACGACTACTCCGGACTGTCTCGGGAAGTCTTGCGTTCTTGTACCACTTTTTCCACGACAATATGTTAATGCAAATGAATATAATATGATTTCGCTCATAGCATTATGCACAAGGTTGGAACCATATACAGATTATCCTACCGAAAAGATCTGTGAAGTAGGAAGAGAGACTTATTTTCAATGTAGTGTCAGCCTGAACAATATCCCTTGGATATTTCTGACGGATTTTTTTTTGGTAGGTAAAAATCTTTATTAAAAATAAAAAGGGATATACAAATAATGAAAATAAGAGGACAGAAAACAGCAACGAAAGAAAAAAAAACGATGAAACCCCCACCTCTAACCAAATATAAAAATAAATTTCTTTTTTTTAGCATGCCTTTTTCACTCCAAGTTTCACTCTGTTCAACGTACTTTCGCCAGCAAAAATGTTTGTTTTTAAAGGATGCATACAAAAATGCAAACTTTGAAGAAAAATGGAAAAGACTTCCAATTGTAAGTAGCCGCCGTCTGTACACTCAATCAATTGGCTTAGGCTAAACTCTAAAGGCGACTCATCTACCGAACGTATAATGACGTCCCCATTCCCCGGCGCCTTTTCCATCGAAATCGACGTTTAACGAACACGAAAACGACGTCCCCTCAGCTGCCAGCTGCCTTGAGGCGAGCAAGCAGCAGCCATAAGACCATATGTAGATCCATGACAACAAAAATTAACTATTTATTGTATTAGAATTATAAGTTATGTCTGAAAATTGTAATATGGTATTATAGTAAATTTTTCGTGTCATGACAAATTTTAGTCTATAAGCTTTGTTTGAAGCAGTGCATTGAGATTATCCGGTGACCGTGGTGAATATGTTTATAAGTGTAAAAATTTTAACTACTCATTATCTTATAATTTGAAGTTATATATAAATTTTTTGATATTGTATCAGAGTCCATTGCTAGTGTCATGGTAAAATTAAAATGCATGCAAATTTTGACTCAATAAACTTTGTTTGAAGAAGTGTATTGAGATTATTATATCACTAATTACAAGTATAATAAATTTATTTATAATTATTGAAATTTACCAAGTCACTATAATAAATATTAGATTGGATATAGAGTAGATGCATAGTTAATAAGGGAGCACTAATCGTCCACTTATATAAACCCCAAACATTATTTGTTCAATATTTACTCTATGTACAAAGCTTCAAGTGGAGTATTTATTACAATAAAATTCTTGTCATTAAATTCAACAACCATCTTCTCCAAAAAATCATTATAAGTAATTTAGTGACTAAATTATGGGATCATATACCCGTTAAGAACCTTATATTTTCTCAGTGACAGTCATAATACGCTATCTTCTAAGTAGCTGTTTAACGAAACTGTCTCTTACATCTTAATATATTTATTTCTCATTTCAATCACAAGCAGCATATACGATTTCCTAATTAACACTGTGCAATTACGAAAGAGTCATGGGATATTTTTTTTTGTCAAAACCACCTAATATCAAATATTAATAAAAAAATTACGCTCGAGTTGCTTAAATATACTCAAAAGTCCTCCTGTTTGCAAAATACACGCCGACGTCCCTCTAATTTGCTTTTATTATATTTTCGGGC